>VXBP01006168.1:789259-891257 GCA_013400115.1 Rhinopomastus cyanomelas | reverse complement strand
CCAGGCTTCCTCTCCTTCATCCAAGTTCTGGGGGACATAGGAGAGTTCGGCCTTAGATGTAAAGACTGAAGCAAAGGCGGCATTCAGCAACTCTGCCTTCTCTGCATCCTCAGTTATCAAGGCTGCCTCCTCGTTCAGTAGTGCCCCTACAGCTTCCTTGTTCTTCCTTTTTCTGCTGATGTCTTTGAAGAAGCCTTTCTTGCTCTGTTTGACTTCCTTTGCCAGTTTCAGTTCCAAGAGGGCTTTGGCCTTCCTTGTTGCTTTCCTGCAAGTCCTGACTATTTCCCTATAGTTCTCCCAAGTGACCAATCCCTTCTTCCATGAATTGTAAGATTCCTTCTTCCCTGAGAT
Organism: Rhinopomastus cyanomelas; assembly: GCA_013400115.1. Taxonomy (NCBI): domain Eukaryota; kingdom Metazoa; phylum Chordata; class Aves; order Bucerotiformes; family Rhinopomastidae; genus Rhinopomastus; species Rhinopomastus cyanomelas. Next base: position 890,906 of record VXBP01006168.1, on the reverse strand, counting down.
TACCTTCAGGAGCTCCTTATTCAACCATGCAGGTCTCCTAGCACGTCTACCTGATTTTTTTATTCAGGGGAATGCGCCTAGCTTGATCTTGGAGGAAGTGGTCTTTAAAAATTAGCTAACACAGGCCTCATCTTGAGTATTGTGATCTGCTGGAGAGGGTCCAGCGGAGGGCTATGAGGATGACTAGGGGACAGGAGGGCATGGCTTATGAGGAGAGGCTGAGGGACTTGGGGCTTTTTAGTCTGGAGAAGAGAAGACTTAGAGGGGATTTGATAAATGTTTATAAGTATCTGAAGGCTGGCCAGGAGTTGGGGGACAGGCTCTTTTCACTTGCTCCCTGTGATAGGACAAGGAGCAATGGGTGTAAGTTGCAGCAAAGGAGGTTCTGCCTCAACACAAGGGGGAAGTTCTTTCCTGTAAGGGTCACAGAGCACTGGAACAGGCTCCCCAGGGAGGTCGTGGAGTCTCCTTGTCTGGGGACTTTCAAGGCCCGCCTGGATGTGTTCCTCTGTGATCCGTGTTAGATAGTTTTGTCCTGCTCCGGCAAGTGGGTTGGACTAGATGATCTCTTTGGGTCCCTTCCAACCCCCAACATCCTATGATCCTATTTCCATACTTACTAAAGCAAAATTTGCATGCATCCTAAATCTAAATAGTTCTGTATTTTCTGTTTCAACTTTGCCATCATTTTTTAGAAAAGCATTCTACTGCAAAAAGGACTGAGTTTTGTGTTTATGCTCTCACTTGGACAGGAGAAAGAAGCATGCCATTCACAGCAGTGATACAACCTCTTCAGATGAAGAACGATTTGAAAGAAGAAAATCTAAAAGCATGGCCAGAGCAAGAAATAGGTATCAAAAGAATCCTTGACTGTTAGGAGGGTTTGTTTTTTATTAACCAGAAAACAAGCATAACTATTTTTTTAATGTTCTAGCAGTTCTGCAGACTTCTTTTAATTCTGTCTGTAATTGCCTGCAGACACAGTTTAGCAGGATTGGTGGTTACATATTGACATAGATTTTGAAGTCTTATCACTGTCATTAATTATCTACTCATAAAAAGATGGAAAGATAAAGAATATCTGCTTCAATGGCGTTATAAGACAAACAGCTTCTGTCATTTAAAAATGTTTTTTTTCTTAGTGTAACTCGATCCTAGTTAGTTAAGTTGTACTCTCAGTGCTCTTACTTTTCTGTCTCCTCTGTTACATGACAATATTTGCATTCTGCACACTCAGCAGATTTTAAATGTACTCAGGTATATTTTAAACCTTATCTCTGTTCACCAGGTATCTAAAGTAGAACTGTAAAGTATATGAGTAAATGTAGAGACTGCCACAGATACCGTAGTTGGAAAACTGAACAGAAGAAAAAGTGTTCTTATTTTCTTCCATTTCTTCTGGTCTGCTTCATAGTTATCTTTTCCATTCTGAGGAATTCCAGAGACATAACTATTAAAATTGTAGTTCCAAGTATAACTTGTATCTTACTGGTACTTTTCTTCCTTCTGTTGTCTGTGTGTTTGACCCGATATAATATTTGTGTAGAGGGTTAATTCTTCTTCGTATGCACTAATAAGCTGGAAACGTGTGTGAGTTCTGGCTGATTGGTAAGAAATACTTCTATTTCCTTTCTTTGGACTCTAAGGAGTTTTATTTTTAAAAATCTCTTTTCCTTGTCCTGTTAATCTTTTTCTTATAATACTGAACTTAAGCAGTTCATTTCTGCCAATGGAGCATGTCTTGTTCTTTATTGTGAATACTTATCACAATATAAAGGTTAGTTTTGATTACCATATCAGTCCAGGAATACTGTTTCACTAGGGCAGTAGAAGGCAACTAATATCTTGGTACTTCCCATTACAGCAAAATGGTAAAAACAGAACAATGTTTATGTGGTGGTTTTCTTTGTCATTGAACAGGTGCCTACCTTTAAACTTTAGAGCAGAAGACTTAGCTAGTGGAATCCTGCGAGAGCGTGTAAAAGTTGGGGCAAGTTTGGCTGATGTTGACCCTATGATTGTTGATAAATCGGTACGTTTTGTTGAACCTTTATTTTGCTTTTCCCAGTTATGCATAAACAGAATTCACCACAGCCTCTCATTAGAGTTGAAGTAAATCCATAAAAAGCTAATTGATCTCTTTTGATTTGTTCCAAATCTGTTGTCTCTTTGTTTCTCGGGGGATGTAAGGCACTCAGTTCTGGCCTGTGGGTAATGAAGAGGTTTCACACATACAGTAAATAAGCCAAAATATCAGTTACCTGACTATATTGTTTATAGTCAGTTTGTGATTAATTGTGACAGTAGAAAATGAGAGATGCTAAGCAGTGCAGAAAACAGAAGTCCTGTTAACATATCATAGAATCATAGAATCATCATGGCTGGAAAGGACCTCCAGGGTCATCAAGTCCAGCCCTTTCTCCTAGTGCCTAACCGCTAGACCATATCCCCAAGCGCCGCATCCACCCGTTTCTTAAACACCTCCAGGGTTGGTGACATCACCACCTCCCTGGGCAATCCATTCCAGCACCTAACCACCCTCTCAGTAAAGAATTTCTTTCTAACATCCAGTCTAAACCTTCCCTGATGCAACTTGAGGCCATTTCCCCTTGTCCTATCATCACCAGTTTGAGAGAAGAGAGCAACACCAGCCTTGCTACAACCTCCTTTAAGGTAGTTGTAGAGGGCAATAAGGTCCCCTCTGTCTTCTCTTCTCCAGACTAAACAACCCCAGCTCTCTCAGCCTCTCCTCATAGGGCATGCCCTCCAGCCCCTTCACCAACTTGGTTGCCCTTCTTTGAACTCGCTCCAGCTCCTCAATGTCCTTCCTGTGCTGTGGTGACCAAAACTGGACACAGTACTCGAGGTGCGGTCTCACAAGTGCTGAGTATAGGGGCACAATCACCTTCCTGCTCCTACTGGAGCAGGGCATGTGGTTCTTGTTCCTATTCAGAAATAATGATGCGTGTTAGCTTATGATGTGTATTGTGCAAAAGGCACTGGATTACTGCTGGAGCCAAACTGGCTAGAAGTGCTTTGGCTATATTCGTGTTACGGTGTGCTTGAGCTTGATGTTCCCACGGCTAGGCTGGGTTGCTGTAGAAGGCCAGGCGCTGCCCTCTCCTAGTTAACTTGTGAACCAGGTAAATCTCACATGGGCAACCAAGAGTTCTCAACTTTTTTTAACACGTTCAGAATGCAGGGAACTCCTTGTGATCTGTGTAGAGCTTTTGCAATTTGTTTTGTAATGTTATTTGATTGAGGTAGAGGAACTTTGGTGTAAGGCGGTTACGATGCTTACTTTGCATGCTTTATCTTTTTCTAAGGTGCGCTTTGATAGTATAGGGGGATTGAGCCATCATATCCTTGCACTGAAGGAAATGGTAGTGTTTCCTCTTGTTTATCCAGAAATATTTGAAAAATTCAAAATTCAACCACCAAGGTAGGTGTATTAACTCTTACTGTTGTGCTTTACTCTGTTTATGTTTTGAAGAATGCCTTGCTTCAAAACAGAGGAGACTGAGTCTTTTGTTGAATTGTTTACAGTTCAAGTAGACTTAAATGTTTGCTATCCTACTTGTCTATCAGAGTGTTATAAGCAAGATGAAGAGTTAGAAAAATCTAGTTTATTCTACTTGTGGTTGGAAGGTAAATTTTGTGATTTTTGTCAAATCAAGAATTCTCCAGGGTTCTATTTAGTAATACCTTTGCCTTTTTTCCATTAAGCTATAAAATGTTTCAAAAAATCAACCTAAATGCTGACATTTCTTTTATAGAAATAATAATATTGTATTGTGTTTAATCTTTATCAATCTGGTATCTTGGTGTGTCATTTAAATGGATACAAATAATCTAAGTAAAGATTTGGGGATATTTTTGTCATTTAAAGGACGTACTCTCCAAAGAAGTAACAAAGCTGATTGAAGTGCAACCTAAGTTTTAGTATTTGAGGAGGCATTCAACTAGCATAAAACAATCTTTTGGAAGCTTAATAGGACTTTCATTAATGTTTTCTATAAAGCAAAGATTTACTGATTTGAAAGTGTAAAACTACCTTAGACTTCTCTGAAGTCATGTTACACGCACTAAATAATAATACTAGAACTGAAGTCTTTCTTCTCCAGGCTCCCTGTCTTCATTATAAAATTTGACTTGGAGTTTTTCAGGAGACATAAAATAAGTTTGTGACTGTGTTGATCCATTTATCTTCAGGGGCTGTTTATTCTATGGTCCTCCTGGAACAGGTAAAACCTTGGTAGCTAGAGCTCTAGCTAATGAATGCAGTCAAGGAGACAAAAAGGTGGCTTTCTTTATGAGGAAAGGAGCGGACTGTCTCAGTAAGTGGGTTGGTGAATCTGAACGTCAGCTTCGACTCCTTTTTGATCAGGTTAGAAGAAAATACATACTTTTCTTGTATCATCTCTGTATGTTTTTTGTGTGTGTTTTAGGCAACCAAAGTGATTTGCAATTGAAAGCACGTAACTGCAAATTTTCATGGATCTCTCAGGATTTGTCCAAATCATATGTTTAGATGAAAAATAAGAGAAATGCTGTCGCCAATTTATCTTGCTCGGAAAACTGAGGGAAAGGAGTCTCTTGGCTCGTTCATGAAAACAAACGAAGTAGATTGGGTAAAAATTTGGAGAGAAAAAAATCAAATCAAGTTTGAGTCTGATTGGTGTGTTCAAGATAAATGCAACAATTAGAAGGATACAGGATTGCATTGGTTGTGTGTTTATGTTGTCTTAGAAGATGAGATAGAAATAAGATAGTTACGTAAAGCAGTGAAACACAGTTGCTTAAACAGACATCTGTGTCTGAAAACAGCTTTTAAAGAAACAGGTTATGAGTAGATAGAATACTGGTTTTTAGCATAAGGTAGCTCAGTTTGTCTTTAATCTCTTCAGCACACAGTAAAACTGATACACTGGTGCCATCTTGCTTATTCAAAGAAGAATGCAGCCTTTTTTGCCTTGTAACAGTGCTGTGGTTGAAAATTCAATTTAATTTGCAGACTGTATATATTTTGTTAACAAAGGTATCTCAGTATATGTATTAGTTTAGTATGTTAATACTTTGTGATGAGAACTAACTGCTTTCAATGTCAATGGATAAATTGTAAGTTAACAGTGACTTCAATTATTTTTATTGCACACCAGGCATACTTGATGAGACCTTCTATAATCTTTTTTGATGAAATAGATGGTTTGGCTCCTGTTCGTTCTAGTAGACAAGATCAGATTCACAGGTAACATTTCTCATATGCTACAATTATCTTGATACAAGCTACTCCTAAGCATACTTTACTCAATTCTCAGTAAAGCTTTTTACTTTTGCTTAAGCCCACTTATACCAGAAAGGAGAAACTAATGAGCTGTTTTTGATGTTTAAAGTCATCTTTTCACCGCTTCAGACAGTGTAATTTGGTGGTAATTGAATTGTAGTGGTGATTACCCTTGATCGTATAAACTAGAAGATTTCTACAGCCTGCCTTCTTAGTTACTTTTTGGTACTATAAATAGCTTGTCTGTTACCAGCCCAACAGAATAACTAGTTGAAAAAAAATTAGAGTTTGAAATGATCAAGTGTAGTGTTCTATGAATGAACACCACTATCGTGCAGACTTCAGTTGAGCTGCTGTTGTGTAATTTTTTTTTTTTAAACCCTTTTGACACTGGTTTATGGCTGGCTGAAATTTTTCCTGGCTGCCATCAGTCTCAGTTTTGCTGTGGTTTTTCAGATGTCTTTCACTTGTGTCTTTCATTCTGTAAGTGTTGCCATTTGTGTATGTATCTCCCTCTACTCAATGAGGGCGACAGGAGGGAAATTTTGGGGACAGCAGACTGGGAGGTTATAGGAGCATGTGGTTTTGATGCACTTTTCTACCTGGTGCTACAGTTGCTCTAAGCAGGATGATGCACACACTGTTCATGGAAGGGAACTTTTCAGAGCTGCAGTAAATGGCTTCCTGAGCTCATGTTCCTGAAAACTTGTAAAGGAGGAAGATGGAATTTGATGTATTCCTTACTGGAATCATGATACGAAGCATAATACACCTTAGATCAAAAGATTCCTTCTTGCTTTGAGACTTGAAAGTTATGCAGCTAGGGTTTTTTCCTTTGAATTTATGAATGTTGCAGTTGAAAAAGTAAAAACTTCTGCAGCATGTTCTGTGTTTTGTTCTTTTTTTTTGAAAACTGTCTTTTAGCTCTATAGTATCAACTCTTCTTGCTCTCATGGATGGACTGGATAATAGAGGTGAAATAGTTGTAATTGGTGCTACAAACAGACTGGATTCTATAGATCCTGCACTCAGGAGACCTGGTCGCTTTGACAGGGAGTTTCTTTTCAACTTGCCTGATCAAAAGGTAAAACTTCTTGGAGTTTTTTATTAATAATTTTTTTATTAATAAATTTTTATTTTAATGCTTGAGTTTATGAAATAAAAATACATGTTCTTGCTTTTAAAAATGTTTCATTCTAGGAAGACATTTTTCGTAAAAACACCATGTATATGTCAGGTTGTATTGAATTTCAAATCTACAGACCATAGTTACAACTTAAACAGAGAGAGGGGAAATTGTGTTGAACTGAAGTGCTGATCTAAAAACTGGGTTCATATGAATTTGTATAGTGAGCCCTAACTATTGGGCTTTTGGAAGCTATGGTAAGAGAAAGCAACTTTATTCTCATGTAGACTGCTGAGCACAGAAAAATTGTGCATGCAAAGCTAGTTGTGACGATTGGAGCGAACAGAAACATTTCAGTTCCTTGTTCTAGACTTCTGTAAACTCAGCCATAATGTTTTGTGGACTTAAATTTGCTTTGAATATAGACAGATTTAAGGCTCAGCTTGATGTGATGCTGGGCCATATAATTTAAACTATTTTTTTAATTTAATGGGTTGGACTTGTTTCTTGAGCGTCCCTTCCAACGTGGACATCTGTGATACTAGATATTGATAGGTGTATTTGGACTTTTTGGAATTGTAAAATGAAATAGTTTCAGAATTGTGTGTACGTGCTATGCTACTCAGCACTAAATTAATTGATGAGGGATTTAATGGCAGAAGCTGTTAATCATGGGTGCAGAAATCAAAAATTATATGAAAAATGAAACTAGTATAGTGAAAAAACAACAGCATGTATATGAAATCAAAATAAAAAGTAAAACCTTTGCCCTTGAGTGATAAATTCTACTTAAATTCTTATATTATCTTTTTTTTACATCTCACTGACACATCAAAAACAGGTAAAATAAATTATTATTCACATGAAGAAATAATCTGTTTGTCTAAAGAATTATGACATTTATTTGGTTTGCTAATTTTGATTTTTAATTTTTTTTTTAAAAAACCAGGCACGAAAGCACATTTTACAAATTCACACCAGGGATTGGAACCCAAAATTGTCAGATCCTTTCTTAGAAGAACTGGCTGAAAAATGTGTTGGTGAGTATTATGATGTTAGTACTTGCACTACAAATGCTTTCTCTTCTGTGTAAAACTTGGAAGTTATGGTAAATGTAGCAGGATATTTTATTGTAATTTTCTAAAGTTCTGTACTTTCAGGAACACTTAGTAATACGCTTCTGTCTTACTAAAACACAAAATGAGCAGCTAGTAGTCATTCCTTTCTGTAACATCACTGTCTATATGTAGGATGCATATCCTCAAAGGGAGGCAAAATAAAGTGGAGATGGGAATCTTTAAGCAGACTTCCCATTAAATTGATACATTACAGAAGAGACTGAGAGACTTGGGTTTTTTTTTCTCTCTGTACTTCAAGAGCAGAAAAAAATGGTTGCTCATTTGGGTTTTTTGGTTTTTACTGACTGGCATGCTTTCCTCTGACAGGAATCCAACAAACTAACCAGCTTTACAAAGGTGATTTTGGTTTTTTTTTCCCATATTACTCGCACAGAAGAACCTCAAAATGTAGATATAGATAGGGGGGAAAAAAGCACCACAGCATGAGTACATTAAATATACCTTTGGAGTACCCGGAGACCTGCTGTACTGAATGGAGGATGGTGGTTCATGATAAACCTGCTGCTTAAAAGCTGATCAGAAATAACACCAAATATTTTTATAGTGAGTTTAAAAGAGGAAATGACCCTAAAACACACACCACAATCACTTCTCAACAATTTGTGCAAAGATACATCCTGTGTCAGTCATCTCCTTGGACAAACACTGAAGTTGACCAAAAAAGGACAGACTCAATTGTCTGTTCATTGCAATTCATCATCAGAGAAATAAGACCTTTAAATTGAACATCAGTCCATTCAGTCAGCTACAGTACATCCGAATTATCCTCTTCATCCACAGGGACTTCTATCATCGAAGCAGCATCCCTCCGCTTTTGATGCACAAAGACCTCAACGTCTTCTGGTGAGGAGTAGAACATAGCTGTCCAGCAAACTCCAGTTTTAGCTTTGCCGGGTTTAAGACAGCATGTGCCAAACCCATTTCATGTAAATTCTGCTTGATTTGTGAAAAGACGTGGTGCTGCTTAGTGGGAGAGAGGAGAATAGATGGGATAAAATCCAGTTATTTCTTTGAAAGTTGACTATATTTTTGCACTGAGAACACAACTACGTATTTTAAAATTTCAGACCAATAGAAAAGCTATTTGTAGGTTCTGTGGAGAAGCCAGCTAACAAAAAGAAAGACTTTTTTTTTTTTTCCCCTTTGGCTTTCCTGCTGTCCAACCACTGTGCACTTGATTGTCTCCATTCTGCATCTTGGAATTTAAATGTGTCCATACAGCCAAGATTAAAACCTGTTGACTGTAAAAAGGACTTTTTAAAACAGCTGAAGGAACACTGTTTATCTTCTTCATCTTGAGATTGCCTCATCATTTCTATAAGTGAAATCTGCACCAATTAATTATTTACATAGACTTTCCAGATTGATTGTGACCATTGGAAATTGGACTCATTGGTACGCTTGTCATATTGATGCAGTAAATACCAGTCTGCTTTCTCATCTCCTTCGTGAGTTTTCTTCGAAAAAAACCAACCCTCCCCTTCCCACTCTTTCTTCCCAAGTAAAAGCTGCCTAGACTTGACAGGCTATGCACACAGCATGGTTTATACCTCTCTCCAGTTCAGCAAACATGGCAATGCTTAACTATGAACATATGAATCCTAATGAAGAAAACTCCTGAAATGCTACCAAAGTAAATGACTTGGAGGAAGCAGGTGTATGTGCAACTCAGAACATTTTAAGATCCAGGGATATAATTATAAGGGAAGTAAGAGGGGGAAAGAATCAGGACTTGAGGAAAAAAAAAAAAGGTTATTTCCTGAGGGTGATAGTTATCCCAAGTGGTATTGATTATATACCTTGCAAGAGTTTTTCATGTATGTGAGATTTGGACCTTTGCTCACTTCCATGTGACTGCAGTGTGTGTGTGAGACACAGTGGAGCAACTTGGGAAGAGTATAATGCTGCTCAGAAGACCACACACTAGTCTTATTAGTGCATTCAATAAACACAAACAGTTGTTTTTTCTCCTTACTGGAGATGGGCCCCAGATATGCTAAACTTTATAAATAACTTCTTGTCTCTCGTGCTTATGTCTTTCTTGTGAATTGTAGCTTTCTGTAGGTACAGACTGTTACTTAACTCAGTCTTAGAGGAAACAAAACATGTTAGCAACTGGAAAAGTGCAAATACTTCCATCTGTCATATTGCAGATGAATCTTTTTACAGTGTAGTAAGACTTATTTAAGGAATGTTAAATAGACTTGTAAAGAAGCAAACTAGCATGCTCAGGATGCTTGTTGAAAAATATTCTGTGTTTATTATTGCAGGAGAATTTTTCAGCAAAATATGGTACATTGTTAAGAACCTCTTTTCCATCTTAATGTCATGATGGAGAGGGAAGTTTTGTCATCAGTTTTGTCTTTTTCACAACTGTTTCTGTCATCATGCTGAGTTGTTCATTCTTTTTCCCTGCATTTCCTGTTACAACATTTTAGGAGCTACAGGGACTTGCACTACATAAATTGGAAGAAGTGATTCAGTTTGTTTAACCCAGTTCAGTAGCAGTTTGCTGTGGGTTATCGGGGTGGATGTTAATCAGAGGAAATAATTTATGCACAGTAGAGATAAAAATAACTTTAAAATTCCAGTGATCATAGACCATTCTTTTGAAGCCTGTATGGGAATCCACTGATTTGCAGTCCTGCTGTTTGAAAGTTGTACTTAGAAACTGTTTAGCAGAGAGTGTGGTAGTGATAGGTAGGACAAAATGGGCTGTTTGACAAGAACACTTGTTTGGTGCTAAGTTCAAGGGTACCACTACACTTTGCCTGTGAAATTGAACATCCTTTGAGTCATGCTTAAAAAATAGAAGTAAATGTTCTGCACCTTGGGTTTATGTAATAAATTCAGTTTATTTACTGTTAGCTTGCTGCATTTTGTTTTGCTTTGACAATACTTATGTTCTTATCATGGTGCCTTTTCTTCTTAGAAGTAATCTTTACTGTTTCACAAGATACAGGATTTTTGCAGTTTTCCTGTCACTGCAATGGATGTACTGTATGCACAAGAGTGTCCCTCAAAGAGGCACACCAATTATTAGTCTTCAAATGTAATTGCTCCTGAGAAATGAGAAGTAGAAATGGAGACTAATTGTGTACCTGATCACCTGAGGATTTAATTTTAAAAATAGGCTACAGGCTATTATTTCCTAATTTTGCAATTCTTTAGAGATGCACAAGCAGTGATTAAAATGACTGTTAGAAAGTGGTATTACAGCATTTATTAATAGCAAAAATGGAAAGCATATAGCTCCTGAGCTACTGAGACTTTTGTCACAAAGAGACTAAACTAGATTTTAAGGTGACAGGCAGGGTGCCTTTTCTAAATTTTTTGTTTAATTCAGTCTGCTTGTTAGATGAGAAGTGGACCATGGGAATGTAATACCTGATACTGAACGAACAAAGCAGAGTTTAGAGGAAAAACCTTGTGATTGATTTCTCTGATGGACCTGTAGCTACTGCCTAACCAGTTCCCGTGGTTGGGGCAGTGTGCCTGCATGGTTTTTGTTTCATGATTGAGGTTGGTTAAAAACAACACAAAAACCATATAACCTTGGTGATGACAATAATTATTTGTCTATTGATTAATATTGGAGATGTGTTTGAAATTATTTCAGACATGTATATTCTAAGGTGAATGTGAATTGCTCTGTACTTTTTAGATAAGAGACAGTCTCTGTTATGGAAGTTTACATAATTACAGCTATTAACAATTTATAACATTGAAAAGTTTAGTTTAAAAGTTGCAGAAGGAGTCTGATACTTATGGTGATCTTCCACCTGGTTTTTTTTTTGCTTTTCAAATTTTTTTTTTTCAAGTATTAATGACTTGATGCTGCCAAAAGACCAATACAAAGGCAGTGCAGAAAAAGCACAAATGGTATAAAACCTGGTAGGGAGGAAGTCTGGTTAAAAGAGGAGTTGATTGAGAATAATTTAACGGGAGAATGGATTAACTGGCTTTTATAAACACCACTTTTCAAAACCGTGATGTGAACTTGCTGTGGCAATAGCTCAGTGCCACACATTTTCATGTAGAGTGACTATAATTCCCTAAAAAGGTTTTTCCCACTGGAATCATGTTTTACAGTTTTGTGAAAGATGGTGCTGTGCTGCTAGAAAATACAGTGGCATGTTCATGTCTCTTGCTGAGAGAGATGGGGAAAAAAAGGAAATTTAATTTCTAGCTCTGGAGAAAAACTCCAAACTGTTAGTACTACCAAAGACACAGAGGTATTAAGTTTCTCATTGTTTCATAATTATGAGGTTTTTCAGTAACGATGATTAAGCAATTACAGGTAGCCACCTGTAGATACTTAGGAAGATAGGCTAAATTAAAGTTCTAATGGTTTTTAATAGTTTTCCTTCCTTTCAGTTATATTAGTGAAATGATGGAACACTAAAAAATCCAAAACGTTCTTCTTTATAGTAAAAGTTCACATTTTTCCAAGGGTCTACATTATGCTTTTTTAACAAGAGATTTCATCTCTTCTGTATTCTGCTCAGGGAACATTTTTCTTTATCCTGGTCATTTTCTCAGTCTGTAAAAGTTTAAAGCCAGTGATGTTCATCCAGTGTAACAGAATTACTTTGCTATTAAAGAATACATTCATGTAGAGATATTAAAGTAAAAAGGCAGAGAGGAGCTAGCCTGTGAAAATTGCACACATAAACTTTAGACAGTGTGAAAAAGCAGAGTTATGGCAGACCTGTAACCCTGGGCTGAAAATATACCACATATTGCAGTATATAACAAAAATGTAGGTCATGTTAACCTTAATGTGTAATTCATTTCTTACTGTGTTTCAACATACCTGTTGAACATAATGTACTCCTGTACACAACACTGACACTGGATTATGACCTAACAGGTTTTGGCAGATGCTTCATTAATTGTTGATGCTGGACTATTAAGCATTACTGATCGTTTTTAGCTTTAGACACTTTTGAAGTATATGGAGCACAGCATTGCAGTTTCATGGAAGATGTTTTTGGTTTTGTGTGCACTAGGGTACTGTGGAGCGGACATAAAAGCACTTTGCACAGAGGCTGCCTTGATTGCCCTGAGACGACGCTATCCCCAGATTTATGTGAGCAGTCAGAAACTCCAGATTGATGTCTCTTCAGTAGTTCTCAGCGCGCAGGATTTTTTTCATGCAATGCAGAATATTGTGCCTGCTTCCCAACGTGCCGTGACATCTTCGGGACATGCGTTGTCTCCTGTGATCAGACCACTGTTGGAACGTACCTTCACTAACCTCCTTGAGGTTTTACACAAAGTGTTTCCTCATGCTGAATTTAGCCAGGGTGACAAAAGTGAAGGTATGTGGTTTGGTGTTGTTTATGCAAATAGTGTTTCAATTTGGAAATATTTTCACCTGGCTTTTGTGTACTGCTGGCCTTAAACCCAACGTGTATTTGATTCAGTGTTGTTAAAGTTTGCTTGGATGTTGTGTAATTGTTTTTGCTGCTTCTAAGCTGCTATGTAATTTAATAAACTCACATACAGACCAGAATCTTGTGTGAGGGCCAACTACAAAAAAAAGAGAACACCCAAGTAATTTACAATTTAAATATGAGAAATAATGGGGCCTTGCCAGATGGCAGAACAAAAGAAAGTAGTGAGATAATGTTGCTTAGTGTGTTAGAACCTGAAATTGATGTTCTTGAGTGTCAGCTGTGTCCAATCCTTTCCTTTTTGATGGTGCAGATGCAGGCTGCAGGGGACTGCTGTGAGGAGGTTGCAGTTCAGCTGGTGAGGCTGAGGTTGGTCAAGATACCTGAGCCTGAGTAACGGTCGTCTCCTGGTTAGGGAAAAAGTACTGAAGCTTCCTTCCCTGTTTTTGTACTGGCATGATGCACTCCTGATCCTCTGAGTAGATTCTGCTGCCTTAGCAAGTAGAGAACTATTTGCTATTTTGTCAAGTTAGCTTTTCACTAAATTAGTGAGTAGAATTTACTTACTAAGGGAGTCAGATGCATGCCAGAACCCTGCTGCGATGGGAGCAATGTGAGTGCACTGAGGAAGCAGGCAATAAGCAGGAATGTGACTAACTGTTTTGACTGGCAGTGAGTCAATAGGTTCTGGGTTTTTTTTTTATCGCGGTCTTCTTGGAGACACGCTTCAGTAGAAAGTCTGGTGATTTCTTGGAAGTTAAGTGTTGAACGAGGTTTTTTAGTTTTGATACCTGCTTATTCTAATGGACTGTTTTTTCAGTTGTTCTTACCTGGGGTCAACACACTCCTCCCCAACTTTGTTAACAGTAGTCGTGGTTGTGTGTGATTAGCTTGAAAATATCCCATTCATAAAGCAAACCTGTGACAGCCATGACTTTCCTTTCATGCCTGTACCAGAGCACGCTTTCTGACTGCAGCTTAAGCTGATCCTTGTGCTGGCTGCCACAGTCCTCCAGCCCAGCTGTGTGTTTTCACTCTATCCCTTACACTTACTTTGGTACATCAGGCCCTTTGCTAAACTGTTTTAGCAAGCAAATTCATCCAAAAATGATGTATTTTTATCACATTATAATTTTCTGCTGACTGTGATAACTGAAGGTTTAACAAGTGTTGGAGTTGGCCCAGAGTGGAGCCTTGGGAGCATGTAGTAGTGGGGGTTGGGGGTGAGCTCGCTTGCAGCTGCAGTTAGGTCATATTAGGCTCCCTCAATCTTATTAGCCTCTTGTAAGTAACAGTGTTTACGATGTGTCCCCTGATACTGTTAACCTCGTGGTGATGCCCAATTTAGAGATTGTCATTGTTGAAGAATTTAGTTGTATCCCTGTCTTTGTTGTTAAGCTTTATTTCAGAATATTTTCTTTGATTTGCATTCTTTATGTTCCTTTTAATAACTGCTCATTATCACTTACAAAGTGAGCTTGGAAGCATTCAATGACTTAAATAGTAGTTCTAGTAGAGAATTCTGCTGCTATAGCTACTTGAAGATGTTTGCAGATAAACCATTTTGAAGAAATATGAACTCTGTTCATTGTTTTTCTTCTTGAACCAAACAAAATACTGAATAATAACCTTACTCTGTCTTAAAGCAGCAAAATCCACTTTCACATAGAGTGATTTCAGGTGTAAATGTAGATTACACACTGGGGACTCAATTTGTACTTGGCTTTTTGAACTTCATAAGGTTCACGTGGGGCTGCTTCTCAAGCTTGTGTAGGTCCTTGGTGTCATCCTGTCCCTCTGGTGTATCAGATGCACCACTCAGCTTGGTGTAATATGCAAACTTGCTGTGGATGCATTCAATCTGTCTGTGTCACTGATGAAGATATTAAACAACACTGGATTCCCTGAGCGACACTGCTAGATACCAGTCTCCATCTGGACATCACTCTATTGAACACTGCCTTTTGGATGTGGCCATTCAACCAGTTCCTCGTCCACTGAACAGTCCACCCATCAAATCTGTCTCTCCAGGTAGATGACATCCATACCTCTTCCCTTTTCCACCATCCCTCTATCATGGAAAGCTACTATGTTAGTGTGGCAGGACTTGTCTTTGGTGAAGCCGTGCTGATTTTCTCAGATCAGTTCCCTGTCCTCCATGTTCTGTGTGCATTAGCAGAAGTTTTAAGAAGACCCAATCTGTTCCACGATCTTCCCAGACACAGAAGACAGCTAACAGATTTGTTGAGTACCTCAGTCTTTTCGTCTTCTCTTCTTCCTAGCTTGGCATTCTCACTCGTAAGGAGGGGATGCATTTTCTCTGACCTTTCTTTCTGGTTCATGTATCTGTAGAAGTTCTTGATATTCTTTGCATCCCTTGCCAAGTTTTAGCTCCAGCCATGCTTGGGCATTCAGAAGATCAAAGGATGGTAGGGTTTGGAAAGGACCTTTGAAGATCATCTCATCTGCTTGAGCAGGATCACCTACAGAATATCACAGAGGAACACATCTAGTCAGGTTTCCGATATCTCTAGAGGAAAAGACTCTGCAACCTCTCTGAGCAACCTGTTCCATTGCATTATTAGTTTCACTTAGATCACTCTGTGTTTTACACTGTATTTCACAGCAGTCCATTTTTCTTGGTGTCTCCGGCCAGCTTGAGCAACCGTTAGGGTGTCCAGCAGTTGCCCAGAAGAGCAGAGTTCTGCAGTGACTTTGGGCTGCTCTTGGAAATGCTGCCTGTCCATCCCATAACTAGTCTATTCCTCAGAAGTTGGCCTCTGCACTGCTCTTATGGTGCAACTGAGTGGCTGGGACCATTTTCATCCTGTCGTCGTAGACTGATTTCTCTATGGGGAACGAGAATGAGTGACTTGCTTAGGGTAACATCAGATGAACTTCCCCGGGCAAAGAAAGATCTTGCAGTTTTTTCTTACTACCAAATCGTAGCAGCATCCTTTTAATCATATTGCAGCTCTGGTAGCTAGTTTAGCTGTACTTGGTTTTCAACTGTTGGCAGTTTCAGCTTAGTGGCAAGCTAGTGTTTTCTGCAGGTGTTTGACCCCCACAGTCTGTCTTTTGAGCGTGAGTAGTCTTTTACCTTTTTGTTTCTGAAGGTCTGTATAGAAAGTACTTCAGTTCATTGTGCTCCTGTATTACAAAGGAGTTAAAATAGGTAAAGGTACAATGTGTGAACGTGGAATGAATTTAACTGATTTTGAAAAACAACTAAATTAGTATTCTTTTGCAGATTATCAGAAGGTGGCAAACACTTCTTTCTAAACACACATTGTCTAGGTAGTCATGCTGACAATAATTTTCCAAGAATTGTACCTGGAAAAATTTGGGCACTTAGAACAAATAAACAAGTACAAAATTGTATATAGTGTGAGAAATTACAGATTTTATAACTTTGTCCTTGAGGAGCCTCTAGCTGTGAAATAAAACCAAAGGAAGCATTTCATAACAAGGTTAAACATTTGTTGTATTTGTGAAGTTGTTCTGCTTGATGGTTTAAAAAATAATTATTAGACTTCTACAATATTAAATTTGTCTTGGTTTTTGCAGTAATAACTATGTTTCTGTGTTCTCGTATTTAGACAGTTTTAACTCGCTTTTTCTACATTTGAAAAAGTGATAGTCTACATGAAAAATTTGTGATGTCTTTTCTTATTTGTTGTGCACATACTTTGAATGATAATGGTCTAATTAATACATATTTTTGAACAGATGTACCAAGTCTAATGTTAGATGGTAGCAAAGATGAGAATGCTTCATCAATTTTTGAGACGAGCTGTCACTCGGCATCACCAAAGAAACAGTCATCAGCTGCTATACATAAACCCTACCTTCATTTTACAATGTGAGTATTTCTCTAAATGCATAGGACCAGAAAGATAAAATGTGACATTTTTATATCAGGAAAGGTAGCAAAGACAATCCTTTTGCTTTGTGATGGTGATAGTGTATGGACAAGTTTTAGATATGTGAATGGTCTTAAGAAAGGCCACATCCAGCCTATGCATAGTAATCACGAGTACTTTGCATCAGGCAGGTATAGCTTAGAATCACAGAACATTAGGAATTGGAAGGGACGTTGAAAGATCTCTAGTCCGATCCCCCGGCCAGAGCAGGATCACCTAGACCAAGTCCCACAGGTGGGTTTTAAACGTCCCTAGAGAAGGAGACTCCACATCCCTCCTGGGCCGCCTGCTCCAGTGTTCTGTCACCCTCACTGTGAAGAATTTCCTTCTCATATTGATGTGGAACCTCTTACATTCCAGCTTACACCCATTGCCCCTTGTCCTATCACTGCAACAGCAAATCTTCATTGTAACCTGCTGGTTTGTTTTGGAAGGTGAACTGGTAAGAGAGCTGTATAGGGATATTTTGGAGGGATTGTTGCATTTTTCTGGATCTAAAGTATGGTTGAGGTTCTGAGTGTGCAGCTGTTTGGATGCAGCATATAATGAACACATTTAGCATTTCTGTTAGAACTTTTGTAACATTTTCATGGAAAGTTTAGGGAACATGGGAATTTAGAAAGTGTGTGTGAAATTTGGATTACTCTTCTGTAGAAATTGAACTGGATACAGTAATTAACAGTAATAAGCTAACATTTGTTTTGTATTAAGGATGGTTTTAGACTACTTTACGTGCTGGATCCTGTAGGAAATCTGCTAAATAAATAAAATGAGGTTAGGAGAGCCGTTCAGTACCAGAGCTGTTTTGCAGAGCCATCTTGTGGAAATCTGCTACAACTTTTGAGCTAAAGAGTTATGCTGAACAGCATTTATGGAAATTAAGCTTAAAAATAAGGATTTAAGTTTGGATAGTTTGAGGTACGCAATCAAGTATTTTAACATAAAATTTAAGCTTTTGTTGTGAGGTCAGGACGGGGGGAACCCAAAAGCGAAACAGTGATATATGTGTGTGTGGGTGTGTTTCTAACTAAAATAATCTCAAAGAATGTGTTTATTTTTGTAAAGCGTGTAAGCTTCCCTTAATCTGTCTGAGCATTTCTGATTGCTATCTGTGCTTGTAACCTCCACCAACAGAACAGAAAAGCCAAAAGTCAGCTGCGTTCATAGCTGCTATGAAATACTTAATCTGAAATAAAACCAGTCGTTCTTGTTTCACTGCCTCTGCTGACTGATGTGCAAATAAATATGCCTTAAAGAGAGAAAATGTAAATTCATTTTGAAAGTTTCCTAAGAATTTTTTCTATAAATGGACAATACTTTTAATGGAAAAAAATTCATGCTTCTTTCTTCATGTCTCACTTGACCCCAAAACAAGGCTTTTGCCTATGAAAGCCCCAAAGCCTTATATGGACTCCCTAGGAGTTCTTGTCAAAGCAAAAGAAGTTTACCTTCCCAGTTTCTCCTTCAAATTTTTTCTATTGTCTGGAAGAAGTATATAAATATTCTATAATAGAAGATTAATAGTGGTTCTAGTCAATCCTGCTTCAGGTCCTATTTCTTCAATAAACAAAGTAATGAAATGTTAGGTTCTTGGAAACCTTAGGTGGCACTTAAGAGCTGAATGGATTAACCTGAGATTCCTGAGGCTACTGAAGAGATGCTTCAGTAGTTAGAACTGATGAAGGCATGATTAAATAGGTATCTTCACTGGAAGTCCATTTAAGTCGTTTTATATCAAGGAATTGGTCTTAAATTACCTGGTTATAATACTAGTTTTCATTAATTGAATATGTGCATGGCTTTGCACAGATGAATTTGCATTAAGTTGTTGTGAAATCAAAGAAGAGACAAAGTTCGAGTTACTGAGACAGAATAGTGTTGAGGTATAGTACAGGTAGCTGAATCTTTTTTAGCCTACTGTAGAAAGCTATTACCCGTTACTGAAAATCTTTTGGATTCTAAAATACATATATCTGTCCATTGATTACATGGCATGTTAATTGTATTTTGTAACTGTTACTTTACTGCAGGTCAGCTTATCACCAGCCAACTTCCTACAGACCAAGATTACTGCTATCTGGAGAGAGAGGTTCGGGTCAGACTTCTCACCTTGCTCCAGCACTATTGCACAGTCTTGAAAAATTCTCTGTACACAGGCTAGATCTGCCAGCACTTTATTCAGTCAGTGCCAAAACGCCTGAAGAATCATGTGCACAGGTGACATTTCAGATTCTTTTATTACGAGCAAATGATGTAATTCTGGAACAGATTAGTTCTGGAAATATAAATGCCGCTAAATGGAATGTAACTTAAAAATTACGTTGTCTTAGGCTCCTTCTGTTTTCATTTTAAAAAGAAAGGGGTCTCTAGAGGGTGATTGAGAATCTCTGCTGACTAGGGGGAGTAATTACATTTTGATCTGGGTATTCAGTTTGTGATTTCCATTGTATTATGTATGACTTGGTGTGCTGTGCTTTTACATTCACTTAGTTACTTTTAAATGTTTTAGGTTTCAAAACAGTTTGTGGTGAATTTTGTATGGATTGCTATTCAGTTTAATTTTCATCTTGGTTGATCAGTCTTAGCAAGATTTTAAAACATACAAGAGGTGTAGTTGTATTGTAGTCTCCCTAGCAAGTTGACATAAAACAATGGACTGATACCACTGACTGGCACAAACAGTTCTTCAGAAAACCTTTGTCTTTAGATAATTTTATGTTACTGGAGCACTGGTATGTAAAATACCAGTCTTTTCCCAATCCACGGGAATTTTATTGCTCAAAAGTGATAGTAACAATTAGTTTCTTAGTTAAATAAACTACTGTTTCTTTTCATTAGATCTTTCGTGAAGCTCGAAGAACAGTACCCAGTATTGTTTACATGCCTCATATTGGTGATTGGTGGGAAGCTGTCAGTGAAACTGTGAGAGCTACTTTTCTAACTTTGCTGCAAGATATACCATCTTTCTCCCCTATATTTCTACTGTCTACCTCTGAGTCCATGTACAGTGAATTGCCTGAAGAGGTAAGTTTATTGTGGAAGAAGCTGTAATTAGGGAGATGTGTGTTCTTCAGACTGTTCTGATCATGTATAAATATTCTGGCTTGCAGTGGTTTCTAACTTAATTTTAAAAATGTCAAGCTGAAAGTGAAGCATTAATGGAATGTTTATAATTCTCTTTAAGAAGGGATATATGTCCACATTACCCGTATTCACAACTCTGTAGTACTTTGCTGAGAAGACAAAATTGTTCATTTTGTCAGTTGTTCATTTTGACAAATTACTGCAGTATAATTAAATGCAGATTTAGTCTAAAGGCCTAACCTTTAGCTTTACATCTTCTGAGCCTTACGATGGGGAGGAGGGCTCCTATTTTTATATTCAGCATTTTCTTTTGTTTTTTTTTTCTTCTGCCCTTTTTTACTGCAGAGGTGGCAGTGTTAGGATTCTGGGGTACTGCAAATGTAGTTACTACATAAAATTCAGTGAGAATTACAAGTGTTTGATTTCCTTGGGCTGTGTATGCAGCTTTGGGTAGAGTTTACTATCTTTTCTCCTGTGGCTAATTTTGAAAAGCTTGTGACTGGTGTTTTAATGAGGTCATTAATAATGTATTTTTGAGTAAGGGCTCAATTTTCATATGGCTTTTTCATTTTTTTAGGTGAAATGTATTTTCAGAATCCAATATGAAGAGGTTTTTTATATTCAAAGACCAAGTGAAGAAGACAGATGGCGATTTTTCAAAGGATTAATTCTTGATGAGGCAGCAATGCCACCACCAAGGAGGAAACAGGCTGGTAAACTAAGTTACAGTAAAACAAATAATAATGTGATCTGAATGCTTTATTTTGTGTTATTTTTCTTTTTCAAAAGGTGCAAGTAAATGCCAGAGCAATTAATGTTTAACAATGTTAGCCAGTTATAACTTTTATGTGTGATACTTACCAGTTTTGGAAAGTTGGGAGCTTTGGGGTTAAGGATGCAGTAGTAGTTAGATTGATGTGGCCGATTAATTACACAGTGAAATTTAGAGTAGCATAATCAGTGCTAAGAACCGCTGTGGTGTTAATATTTCTCTTGTCTGACTTCCTGCTTTTTTCCCCTAGCTCTTCGTGCTCTGGAAGTTCTTCCTCTTGCCCTGCCTTGTCCTGCCCGTGAGCTGTCGGAAGCAGAGAAACAGAGAATGGAGGACCAGGAAGAGAACACATTGAGAGAGCTGCGGTTGTTTCTCAGGGATGTTACCAAGAGGCTGGCCACAGACAAACGCTTTAACATCTTCAGCAAACCGGTGGATATTGAAGAGGTCTTGTTTCAGTAATGTGCAAACAATGAAGTTGAAACTATTAGGAAAAGAATATAAATTAAAAAAGCAGATGGATAAGTTAATAAGGAAAACATAGATGTTTGATCCATAACCTTTCCAATCTTAAAATGTTGATTTTTATCTAGTGAGTTAGTCACAGCTTCACCTTCTGTCACATAAGGATATTGGAGCAGGTTCTCGGGCCAGAACAGTGACCTACTGAAAAACTTTGTGCATACCTGTAATTTTTGTAACTGAAATCAGCATTTAAAAATGCTATCACTCCTACTCCTACCAGTGCTCCTGAAATATTTCAAACTATAAATATAGTTCTTTAATGAAAGCTTTTACAGCATTGTGGTCATAGGCATGGTAATATTGGGAAAGTGATAGGTGTTCCACATTGCATTCAGCATTAGTACTGTAGAGTAATTTCAGCAGTAATGCATGTGGATGCCATTAATCACAGATGGTAGCGCATTATAAAGCATTAACGGGTCAATTATGGAGTGTGCACACCTAACTGATGAGACCATTTGATCTGGAAATCTATTATTGGGTGCCACTATATGAATAGAATCATAGAATCATTACGGACTGGAAGGGACCTCGAAAGATCATCTAGTCCAATCCCCCTGACACAGCAGGATCACCTAGACCATGTCACACAGGAACACATCCAGGCGGGTCTTGAACATCTCCAGTGAAGGAGACTCCACAACCACCCTTTGCAGCCCCTTCCAGTGCTCTGTCACCCTCACTGTGAAGAAGTTCCTTCTCAGGTTGATGTGGAACCTCCTATGTTCCAGCTTACAACCATTGCCCCTCGTCCTATCACTACATGACACTGAGAACAGGATTGTGTTTGGTCTGTTTTTGAGATCAGATTCTGGATCACTGCATAAAAAGCCCCTAAGCACCTCAGGAGAAGCTTCTCTTTTGGAAGACATTGATATGAATATGGGACATTAGAAGCACTGCATTGTAAACCAACAGATTTGCAGTGTAAATTCCATGCAGGATGGTACAGCATCTTTTTTGGACCCACACACTCTCTTAATCTGAACTTTCCGTAGTGTTTGGTAGATGACTGTTTTTAAAAGACTGGCAAAAGCTGCTGAATATGGCAACTTAAAGTGTGAGCATGGTCTGAGCAGTAATTTACTCTGATGAAACTGCTTGGGCGGTCCTTTATTGTGGGAGACTCTTCATAAAAAAGTTTCTTTCCCCAAAGAACTTCCAAGTTAAACTTATGTGAGTAAGGGCACATAAAGAAGAAGCAAATTGCTGTTCTTGTTTTGTAAGTGGAGAGAATTAAATGTGAATTTATTACTTAAAGACTTGCCAAAACGCCTGCTAATGCAACACAGCAGGAGAAATCAAATATAAGCCTTTTTGTCCCACCTGGTTCATTTAAGCATAGGACTATCATTTTCTACCCCCTTTCTACTTGACTTTCTTAGAAAATGTGTTAGGTTTATTCCACTCCTACTTGCTATGTGATAAGTCAAGGATTTTCCTGACTAATTCAGCAGCTGTGTTTAGAGTTTTCAGTGATGATCGTGTCTGGTGATGCGCTAACAAGAACAGGAAGCCTGCTGCTTGGCCTTCCAGTCACTGAACCAATTATCATCAAATTTCCATAGACAAACTTCAATTTAAATTTTTCATCATAAATTTCAAAGTGTATATTTAAGGAATTAGGTGGTAGGCTGCTGTCCGCTGAAGTAATATACTCCCATTATTTTATGTTGCAATATATTTTTGTATGAATATCTGCAGATACTTTATTAAAAAGAGTTCTTAGGGAGCCGCTATGGCTTGATCTTGGTATCTGCAGCCACCATCATATCTGGGTGATTTCAAAAGAAAAAGCACAATACTGTTTCTGAGGCTGTCAGGTCTTTTATTAACTGTAATCTTAATTACACTGCAACATTCAAGTACAGTTGTGGGGTGTTTTTCCTTGAAGTAAGCAACAACTTCATAGTTTGGTTTTTTTTGGTAGGCTTTGTTAGAGCATCTGTGCTGATACATTTGACTAATACATTTGACTATTGAGTTTGAGACCCTTGTGGTATCATTAATTACATTAAATACTTTCTAGTGTACCCTGGTGGTTGCTAAATCTCCAAGTACTAGCTAAACTCAGTAAACTGTGAACTATGACACAAGGCTTTATCTTTAAACTGACCTTCTCTAGTCAGGCTGATGTCTTCAGTTGGTAAGACCTGACCTTTTTTGCTTAATGAGAAGATATTTTAAAGCTGATAAATTGACTGTTCAGTTTAATGACAACTTTATCAACAAGTTCAACAAAATGTAGGTCCCTTAGTTTTTGTTAGAATCGATTAGAATGATTGTTTTTGCCTAGCTGGTCAGTGTTATACCACTATAAAAACCAGAACTGTCTAAATAAAATTTAAAATACTTTTATGTTAATGTCTTGCCTCAAAAATGCCACTACATTAATTTTGAAAGTTCAGTTGGTGACCTGCTGGTGAAAAAAAGGTCTTTGTAAGTCTTGGGCTTTATTTAGTCTGATAAAACTTCTGTTTTCAACATAATTTTTGTTTAAAAATCTAGATGTTTAGTTACTCAGTCCACATGCTTAGCTCTAATGCATGATGGGTTTAAAGATGTGACATTTTTCGATGCTCAAATAGAATGTGTATGGTCCTGTGTCACTTCTGTATGCTCTTTGTTCATAGGTTTCAGATTACCTTGAAGTTATCAAAGAGCCAATGGACCTATCAACAGTAATAACCAAAATTGATAAACACAATTACTTAACAGCCAAGGATTTTCTCACAGATATTGACTTGATCTGCAGCAATGCATTGGAGTACAATCCAGACAAAGATCCTGGAGGTAAAAACCTACTTCATTTTCACATTCCTTAAGCTGGTATTTAATCATGTAGTTGGTTTTTATTCAGACATTTAAATAAACTCTATGCTATATCATCATAAGCAAGTCTTAAGGGCCTCTGCTTTTAGTATTCCAAGACATGTGCACTGGAGGACATTATAGGAGCAGGAGAACTGCAGCATTCAGAGTTGCTTTCTAATAAATTAGGTTTTGTTCTTCCTTTTTCAAATTTGATAGTGCCTTTTCAGTGAGTAGACTTTGTATAGGCAACAAAACCCCAACCTAATTTGGAGAGCTCAGTAGAGAATCCTGCACGCAGTCTGGCAGTGCCTTGCTTTATTTCCACGTTGACTTAGAACATGAAATTAAGAACTATGTACTTGGGAATAGAAAAAACCCAAGATAAATCATCAGACAAGGAATTCAGTTGCAGCTGATTAGGAGAGATTAGAAAGTATTGTCTTGACAAAGTGTGATGGGATGCTTTCAATTAAAATGGAATTTGCAGATTGAAATTCATGTAAAAGCTGTTCGTGCTCAAAAGTAAGGAAGAAACATCTTGTGTACTCTTTGCTAGGACTGCCTTGCACTGTACATTGCCAAAAGAAAGCCTTTCAGCTTGCAGCTTCAAGAGTCATCAATAAATAACAACAACATACGCAACCCTTTAATCATAATCATTGAATCATTTAGGTTGGAAGAGACTTTTAAGATGACAGAGTCAAACCATTAACCCAACTGTACCAAGCCCATTGGTAATGCATGTCTGTAAGGTCCATTATCTACATGACTTTTAAACATGTCCAGGAAAGACGATTCAACCTGCCCCGCCCCGTTCCAAGGCCTGGTAACTCTTTCAATAAAGAAGTTTTTCCTTAAATCTAAACTAAGCTTCCTTCAGCACAACTTGAGGCCATTTCCTCTTGTCACACCAGTTGTTACTTGTGAGAAAGACGAATGTCCATCTCTCTACCCCTCTTTTCAGGCGGTTGTAGGCAGCAATAAGGTCTCCGCTAATGTAGTTCTATTTATGTATGCTTAGAAATCTAGGTCCTTCTACAGATGTCCAAGACTTCTACAGTAGTCCAAGGTGTTAAAAAGTTTTTTATTGAGTCTTACGAAATCATTTTACCAGATTAAGGCTGGGTTTCCTGTAGTTTCTTCTCAACTTTTCCATTTTTGGTGGCATTTGCAAGTGTTGTGCATATAGTCTAATCAAGTGCTTATGTTTGTTTTTCACTTTTGCCTTTTTAACCCAGGGTGGTTTCATATGTGATATTTGTGGAAAATAAACTGTTTCTTCAATTTACAGACCATTTTGTTTTATCAAAAAAACCCCATTGATAAAATACAGCAAAAGGATTTCTATGACTTAGTGATGGACTTCTGCAAGAGGAGCCATTGTTCTCATTTTTAGGCCATTTGGATCTGTGGGCTTAGTTTTTTAAATCTAGGAAATGTAGTGTGAAGAGGTTTTGTTTTACTAAGTTTTAAAGCAGGCATTATGCGACTACAGGCTTTTAAGTTAGGTCAGATCTGCTCAGGATCATAAACAACTTGAGTCATTGATTCAGCATAACAAAAGCATTTATATTTCTATTTCAATAGCGAAGACAGATTGGGAAGACAGCTTTCTGCTTTGAGTGGCAGAAGTTTTCACTGAACTTGTCCAAAGGGAAAGAAATAAATTTAGGGAACCAAAGCAGAAATACTTTTTGGTTTTACTTGTCATCAGGACTGAGCTGGAAGAGACATCTGTTATTTCTAGGTTCACTTCTGGGTTGGAAGATATTTCCATCCTCTGTTTTATGAACATCTGATGACTTAGTGCTTTTCTGGCATGCAAGGTTTCCTGAGTTGTTCTGCAAATACACTGCTTGAAACAGCACATTTCTGTTCCGAATAAGCATTATGTGTGTTTAGACATGTTAACTGACTATTCTTGAAAGTGGAGCGTATGTGTAATTGCTTCTGCTTCTTGCTGAAATCTGCAGAAGAATCGTATGGTACCTGCTTCCATTCTGATCATATGGAAAGGTGATTGAAGTATCATACTAACTGGTTTTGTGTGCAGTACAGACGCTGAAAACTGGTTTCCTTTTTTCCCTGTAGTGTTCTGCTATAAAATTTTAGGTTATTTCCTTATTTTAGCTTATTTTTTTCTTTCCCTCCTTTGCTTGATGAAGAAATGTTCTTAAAGGTGCTGTGTGTTATACATTATAGTATTTGCCTCTTTAGAGCACTGTTTATGGGAAAGTCTTGTGTGTCTCAGACTATTAGGAAAGTGGTAGTTGAATCAAATACTCTCAAATGGCTTTTTCCTTAAGGTTCTTTTTGTTGTTTTCCACCCTCTTTCTTTCTTTTCCAAGGGCATCTTCGACTTTATTGTCTCACCAACCTTTTAAGGTCTGATACTGCACAATTAACATCTGCAAAGAATGCAGTGTAATTTTTGTGATATAAAACATAGCACTTTACAGACATACCCGTGTAAATATTTGTCGTTTCCAGGCAGTTCAATCAGTGGTGGATTTCCCCAGAAAATATATGGAGGGTTTATTTGAGCTGAATACTGGCATTGGTTTTTCACTCAGCAGTTTTTCGAGCTGTAAAATTTGCTGTTTTTAGAATTATAAACCTTGTTTAATAAATGCTCACTAATAGTCTTAATTGTCATCTTTAGTGATTATTGAAACAGATTAAATCTGCTAATTGTATAATATGTTGTAGACATTAATGCGGATGTTTGCTGTTGAAGTACCTCCGTCGGCTGGAAAAAGTAATTCAGTATGGATGAACTGACAAATCAAATATGTTTGCACTAAAAGCAAACAGTGAATGTTGTAGGTTTCACTGGAAAGCAACATTCTAGATGCATTTTCTCCACACAGAGGGTTACGTATTAAGTTACAATTACTTTTCAAATTTCAACAGCATTGGAAAAATTTATTTTGTGTATTTCAAAGGTATAGAACAGATTTTTTTGTTTTTTTGAAAACATGTTTTTTTTTTTAATGAGTCACATTTAAACTCTGCACAGGCAATATTTTTTGACCTGTTCCCCAAATAGAGATGAAAATGTAGCAAGTGTCAGGGCTTGATTCTTTCCAGTTTTTCCTTAATGGATTAAAATAAGAAATAGGTTTTCAATATGAGCAATAAAGTAATTTGGTTTAGCACAATTTTGAATTTTCTAGCACTTGCTAAATTAAGCAATAATTTAAGGTTAAAAAATGCTCAAGGAGGAATATACGCTAGCTGGATCTCCCTTACAGATTCAGGAGACATCCAGTATGATTTCACAGGCTGTATAATTCTATTAATGTTCCTAGACCCCAGTGTGTGAATTAATTCCTGGACAAATCAGCTTTTACTTTTGGGACTCTGCACTGTACTCCATTATACTGTGTAGATTTGCCTGTAGAAACTGGTGCACTTGCTGATTTGAGCAAGTTTCTAAGGATTGCAAGTTGATTTAGGAGTGTTCATTGTTCACTGTTTGCATTTATTTATAAATGCCGCTATTGATTAAAGTAACAATTCGTACTTCTGAAAGCTCCTGTGTCTCTTAAGTAGCTGTGCTCTGGTTGTTGAGCATGCTGCAGTATTGACCCATTTCACATATTTGTAATGCTTCTCAGTTTCTTTTGTCTATATTGGTGTTTAATGTACAACATAAAACAGCATAAAATGGTAAAGAATTAACATAATGGTGATAAAATTAACAAGCATGCTGTTCTGTTTTCTAGATAAAATAATTAGACACAGAGCTTGTACTTTGAAGGACACTGCTCATGCTATCATTGCTGCTGAACTGGATCCAGAGTTTAATAAGATGTGTGAAGAAATCAAGGAAGCAAGAAGAAAAAGAGGTATGTTTAACTTCATTTATCATAACACAACCTATCTGGGATAGAAACCAGGTTTTAGAAACGTCCTTATAAAAAATTTAAAATGAAATATAGGATGCATGTCAGACTCAAACAGTGCACGTTAAAGGATTCAGCAGATCAAGATCCTTCTCTGCTCTGCTCTAGTGAGACCACATCTGGAATATTGTGTCCAGTTCTGGGCCCCTCAGTTCAAGGACACAGAACTGCTGGAGAGAGTCCAGTGCAGAGCCACAAAGGTGATGGAGTAGAACACCTCCCTTATGAGGAAAGGCTGAGGGAGCTAGGTCTCTAACTTGAAGAAAAGGAGGCTGAGGGGTGACCTCATTAATATTGATAAATATGTGAAGGGTGGGTGTCAGGAGGATGGAGCCAGGCTCTTCTCCATGTCATCTAGTGATAGATGGGACAAGGGGCAATAGGTGTAAGCTTGAACATAGGAGGTTCCACATCAATATGAGAAGGAACTTCTTAAAGGTGAAGGCGACAACCAGGGGGGTTGTGGAGACGTTTAAAACCTGCCTGGACATGTTCCTGTGTAACTGCATCTAGGTGATCCTGCTCTGTAAGGGGGATTGGACTGGTTGATCTTTCAAGATCCTTTCCAATCCCTGATGTTCTATGATTCTGTGATTCCTGGGCTTGAAACTTGTCTACTTTTTCCAGCTATGAGCTGGTCAGATAAGAAGGATTCATTGGTTATTGGTGCAAGAATTACTGTAGAACATGGTGAAAGGTAACAGTTGGGATTGCTAGTACTAACTGAAAATGCATTAAAACCAGAGCTGGATTTTAGAAATGCCGTGTAATGCAGTGTTACACCAGTTAGGGTTAGGGAGAATGGCACTTAAAACAGTGGATGCTCAGTTCACCTTAATATGTGTACAAGTGCACTTCTGACAAGTATCACTTCATTAAGAAACAATATATGTACACTGATGACAGTCTGAGATTGACCTTCTAGCAGTCCAGAGTCAGGAAACACAGCGCCATACATTGGGGAACGTCTCTGCTTGCTTTTGTTTCAATTAGTGCAGCTGTTTTCAGATTGTGGCCCACAGACCTTTAAATCTATGGTCAGCTTCTAAAGTGACCAGTGAAGGTGATCTAACACCCAAACATATTCTCAGTGTTAGAATAAGTGTCTGTTTCATGAAAGGTTCTGTACCTCTGTGTTGCAAGTTCTGAAAACTGAAAAAGGTTGAAAACTGAACTATAAATTCATGCTGATTTAGGGATTAATGATTTCAATAATTGCAAAAAGCAATTATTTCAATATTATATATTGAATATTCTATATATATATCAATAAAAGCAAAAAAGCCTTGGCAAGTTGCTTAATTGATTTCTAAGTTGCTTTTGTCTGGTCTTAATTTTCAACTACTGGTTTTTAAAATACTTCTATCAGTAGATTGAAGACTTTTTATTAAAAAATTTCTTTGAATTGTTCAAGTATCTGCAGGCTTTCCTTTCTTCAGTTTTTAAGAGATACAGTTCCTTTTATTTTCCCATTCAGTCGTGCTTTTTTTAATCTTAATTCTGCACAAACTTCCAGTGTGTGTCTTGACTTGGGGAAAGAGAATCAATTGTAATTCACAGTGGTTGTAAAATAAAACTAATATAATACCTGCACTTTTCCTCTGTAGTTTTCTCTTAGAAATATCAGAATATTCACAGTTCTGGCCTTATGGTCACCCTGTGAGCTGTGGTCGGGTAATTATCTGTTATGAGTCCCCCATGATTGGTAAAGGTTATTGCTTACAAGGTTAAAGTAACCATTTGTAAGAGCTCTTTGTTACACAGAGTGACTAAATCCCTCCTTGTAAGTCTCCCGAGAGCCAACTGCAACACTGCCCCTTTCTTTTGTGGCCGTGACCAAGTAATGGTACATTTCTGGGGGCAAAATCTGCAGACTCTGTTGAAAGGGGCGGTTTTCAGAACTCATAATTATGGCTGGTGGGATATCATGCAATGAACTTGTTAGAAAAAGAAGATACTGTTGATGTCAGATATTGATTAGTCAACCAGGTATAGGTAGGTGACTAGCAGTCCCAGTTGTTTGTGGGTGACTATATTTTACACACAATAGAGCAGGGGTCCTCAAACTTTTTAAACAGGGGGCCGGTTCACTGTCCCTCAGACACTGTTGGGGGTCGGGCTACAGTTTGGAAAAAAATGAACGAATTCCTATGCACACTGCACATATTTTATTTGTAGTAGTGCACAAAAAAACAGGAAAATGCAATATTTAAAATGAAGAACAATTGTAACCAACAAAAACAAATAATATTTCAATGCGGACTATGGGCCTGGTTTTGGCTAATGACGGTGCGCGCGCTTCCCAATGGTGCTGGCTGGTTTGTGCTGCCTGGCTTGTCCTGCCTGGGAGCTGGACGGAGAGACGGGGGAGCCGCCCACCTCGCTGATGCCACCGCCCCCCCTCCTCATCCTGGCTGTGCAGTTGGCAGGAAGTCATCTGCGGCTGCTCTGTTTGCCCCCCCCGGCGACCGGCGGGCCGCATTGGAGACCCTGAGGGGCCGTATCCGGCCCGCGAGCGGAGGTTTGAGGACCCCTGCAATAGATAGATTTCACGGTGCGTTCTGTGCATTGGCATGGAAACTGCCAGTGTCACATGTATCTGCATCTCACATTTCAAAGCTGCTTATGCCTTTGGACGATACTGTGGTGGTTTCAAGACCAAATAAGCTCTGCAGGTGGCCCAGATGTGGAAGGCTAATATTCAGTGGATTAGCAAGGACAGGAGAACTGGGATGTGTGGAAGAAGCTGTTAGACTGACTGGTTATGAACAGATTTAAAATACATCAAGCTCTTGAGGTCCGAGGAAACCTCATGCTGTAAGGCAAGCACAAGAGGTCATACCTGGATTAGGAGTGATGTCAGGGCTTGTGGTTTAGAACATCAAGAAGATTGCTCTTCAGGCATGTAGTATTGGCACTGATCATTGCAATGAATAAAAGTAATATCAAGTTGATCCACCCTGCCATTACTCCAGTTTTTCTTTACAAAATACGCTCAGCAAGGCAGCAGATCAGCAGTCACAGTGTATCTGGATGGACTATGTTGGAGAGAATGATGGAAGCATATGCTTGCATTTCTGCTTCTGGTTGGATGTCCACAAAGTTATTAAGAGATTTCTAGTTTGTGCTTTGGATTGACTACCTGGTCAATATAAGAATATGTTTTGAAGTAATGGAATGTTTCAATGAGGAATTACTTGAGGAAAACTCTGGAAGCAGTCTAAACTCTGCCTTATGCTGTCCAAAAGCTTTGTGCAACTAACCACTTAAAGGCAAGGGCAGTAGCTTTTACCAGGCTGTTTGCCTAAGAAGAGAGACCTGATGAAATCATGCTGAATGGAGCACCCAGCCTTGTTTGCCTCCTACCCAGTGTGTGAAGCAAAGTGGTTGGGAATTGAACTTTTCAGTACCACTTTTTAATATCAACAAGACATGTCTAATGAGGCCTTAAATGAACGTTGAGACTGCAGTGGCAGTGTCTGGACTTCACGGTATGATGCTGGCCCTTTGTTTTTTTTTTTAGCTCAGCGTACTCTAAGCTTCTCTTTTGATCCCGCTGTAAAGGTTCCAGGTTGGCACATATACAGTCTCATGGGGGGGTGGAAAATCCTGAACATCTCAATACTGGGCATACACGTGTCTCTGCATATATTTCTGGGCTCAGATTCTGCCTTCAAGTTTTACCAGAGTGACAGTCCTTAGCTTGCCTACAGGATTCTTGGGTAAGAAGGACAGTAATACAAGCAGTGGACTACGGAGAAAAAAAAGTCCATGTTTATTGTGACAGTCTACTAGCAGTTATTGGACTGAATATAAAACTTGTATTAATAGCTCCTCAGAAGGTAATGTTGCAGTCACAGATTGAATCAGATTGCATGGCTGTGACCATCATAATGGAAATTTGTCTCCTGACAAAGAGACCATGACCCTTACATGAGTAGTTCTTGGCCAGCCTTTTTTTAGCTATGTATGGAAAGACATCAGCATTCAATGTGAGATTTGGACAGAATTGAGCTAGCTGATCTGCATGAGGCTTCTAATAGATTCTCTGGAATGTTATCAAGTGTTTCTGCTTGGAATCACAGAGTAGTTTGGAAGGCAAGTGACACATACTGTAGGCTTTTTAATCTTTACCCAGTTAAAAAGCCATTGATTTTCTGAGTTGTGCCATGTATTCGCTCTTAATTTATTTCTAGGATATTGAAGATGAGGGTTAAAGCTAAAAAGCTCCATATCAATTTTCTTGACAATTCTCATGGCAAGTTATTTAGCAATCT
This sequence comes from Rhinopomastus cyanomelas, assembly GCA_013400115.1. Taxonomy (NCBI): domain Eukaryota; kingdom Metazoa; phylum Chordata; class Aves; order Bucerotiformes; family Rhinopomastidae; genus Rhinopomastus; species Rhinopomastus cyanomelas. The sequence continues at coordinate 858,655 of VXBP01006168.1, read as the reverse complement.
TACATAGTTTTAAAATGGAAGGTATTTTTTCGATCACTTTCTGTTCCCACTACCCTTTGAATTTTTTTTACAAAGCTGTAACTTTATTTTTAGTACTGCAATGACCAGTCTCAAAGTAGTGCTCAGTGTAACAAAATATTAAACTATTAAAAAACTAGTATCTAGAGATTAATCTAGAATTTCTCATTCTTACGTAATTGAAAGGAGTTCTTGTTGAAACATGCTACATATCTGTATTTTATCTAAGATAGCAAGTTCTGTGTTGATAAATTAAAATAAATACCATAGATTACTAGAATTTACATCTTGTTCAAGCCAGCAGATAACAAATGTAGAAGTGGTGGATGTTTTGAGTAATAAAATAAGCTTGATAGAAGTTGAAGATAGTTCACATAGTGCATAGAAACTTTTGCTGGTACTGTTAACTTCTAGGTAAGAATCTTTTAATTTCTGCATCCATCAGTTTTAGTGTTTCTTGTCAGCTCTTGGTCATGTGGTTCTGGTTACTACTGCAAACATGGCATGGTATTTTGAAGACTGTTACAGTGCATGGTTGGGAGATTCTAGTTCACAAACATGAAACTTCAGAGATAAATTTATTTCTTTAAAATGTGCTTATACTAATCTGAAAGCTTGCATTTTTAGAATTTAATTAAAACCCCTTTGAAATAGCAGAGGCTATGAGATGAACTTATTTCAGAAAGCAAACTAGACTTTTTATTAGAAGTAGAATCACATTTTTCTTAATCTCAGAACTCATATGAACTCTGAAATGGATCCATTTTAGATAATATAGATCATGGTGACAAAAGTTTTTATTCAGATACTCTTTTTGGTATGGCATACAATGCCATTATGAATTGCCATTTATTTAAAATCATCTGCTTAAAATAAGGAAAAATTGAATCTGTCAATAAGAATTTGCTTTACAGAGTAAATATGGACAGAAGAGGGCAATCTTTACGGAGTGAGAGTAGTATTTTTTTTGTGAGCTGTAGGGCTGAGATTTTTAAGACCATACAACCAGCAAGTTATTTTATCTGTAGAAACAGGTAATCTCGATTCTAATCTTTGTTTTCCGTGTCCATCTAAATATTAATTGACGTGTTCGTATTGCAGCGTGATACTCAGACTTTCTTTGTAAATGCTGTAGTTTGATGCTTGGTTTATTTGAATAGGTATGGTTATCTTTTCTATGCAGGCTTGTCAGTAACAGCAGAACAGATAAATCCTCATGGTTCCACCGTACGGAAAACAGAAGCTAGAGTTGAAGAGGCTTTTCGGAACAAGCAAAAACCCACAATGGCGGTGTGGCCCAACTCTGCAAATAAATGTGCATGTGAGTACCTTGGGTGAAAATCGTGCTGCATTAGAGGTACTTGCAGTGGCAGATATTTCAATGTGACTACTTCTGTTTACTGATTATTTCCAGAAATAATTTAAGGCATGAAATATATGGAATGTCAGGAAATATTCTTTTACTGACTACATGAGGTCTCTGTCCATGAAGGCTGTAAAGAAGCAGGATATCTGGTTCACTAGTAATAATTAAGTCTTTTAAATATGAAGTGGGTACTAATTTTTTCTTTATAAAATACTTTTTTCTGTAAAAGACAGTTCTGATCTAATGAGAAGATCACTTTTATGTGTTTGAGTGTTAAGATTTTTGTGTGTGTTTACAGGTACATGCTGCTTCATACTCTACCACATGTTCTTTACTTCCTATTGCCAATTCATACAGTATCGTAACAGATTAAAGATTTATCTGTGTTTTCCTTTACACCACCTTGTTTTCAGTAGTCAGAACCCATTACTGGAGGATGTTAAGATATTCTTGCTGCAGCCCACTGAATTAGTACACTTAAGTGAATTTTGAGGAGTGACTGTGGTGTAGGTAATCAGACACTGCTATTTATTTTCAAGAGGTAGGCAGATTACAACAGGCAAATAGACAACAGATATTTTTGTTATAAACAAAGTATAGGAGGGATATACTGATGCTTGTTCATGGCTTTCCTGCTGCAGATGTGTAACCATTATCAATATATTATTAATAACATTATCACTTACTACTTAATAGGCAAACTGATATATTGAAGGTGACAAATTTTTGTTGTAGTCTTCTTCATGGTGCTTTTCCTTGATGATAGTTTTCTAGGCACAGTGATAACTGTCCAGAGATGAAAATTGTTTGTATATAAATGATAGTGTTGATGTCACATGCTTTAATTAATTAGAGGTGTATGATTTTATTTCCTGAAGCTGTAATTTCTTCCGTTAAAGGAGTTAAAGTCAATTGTAAGAGTTATGGCCTGAATAAATTGTTACATAAGAAATTGATGATGTAGATCCAAGCTGTTCTTTATTCATTTGGCAGCTTGTGCAAAAACAGAGAGGGAAGCAGTTATCAGTTTGGGGTTGGTTTTGGTTGTTTTTTTTTAGTTTCCTGTGAAAGCCAAGATGGAGGTTCTTATTCTGGCTGATCTACAGGGCACTTATCTGGCTCTGTGTCCTGTGCAGCACATGGTAGGATTTAGAGACCTCTTGGAAAGAGAGATAGCAGCCATTCCTTGTTACTTGTATAAAAAGCAGTTCTGGTACCTTTGCTCTTTTCTCCTAATCTTGTCTATGCAGTGGATTTTGTTTAAAGACTAGAACAATAAATTCTGCTATCATTTTCTGTATGTGAACAATGTTAAAGCACCATTCCTGCAAGGGTTTTTGTGATTTAGATTGGAAGCCAAGTAAATTTGAGACTTCATGGTGTTTGGAACAATGATCAAATGAAAACCTGTCTTTTAAGGCTGAGTCTGGGAGAGTTAACTACTCCATGAGGGATATGATGCATGTAGTAATCAAAGTGAGGGATCTGGGAATTGATGAGCAATCAGAAATCTGCAGAAGGGATTCAAGTATTACATGGGCACACTTAAAAGATTGATGTGGTAAGCTCAGGAGAGACTAGAAGCTAGAAAGAGAAACATCTTAAAAGGGTGTTTGCATGGAGGAAGTGGAGTATGATGAGAGCAGAACTGAGCAGATTATAGGGAGCTCAAATAGCACCCTATTATGTAGTGAATCTTGATTTTATAAATGGAATAAACAAGTTTAGAGAGGTGATTTCTGAACAGACAAGATTTCATAAGTAGAGGTGTTTCTTTTTTTTAATGCTGTAAAAATTAATATTTTATGTCTTTTTATATGACTAAAATGCATTATACAGGCAGAGTAGCAACGACAGTGATTCATGTATTTTAATTACACAGGATAAAAACTGTACTTTCCAATTCATAATTCTGAAAATCTTCTGCTTTTTCTGCTGTTTGAACTTGAATTAACTTTTTCCTCAGATAAATCTGAGGGGAAAATCACCAATCATATTCTTCTTTTCTTGCTTATATTATTTAGGAGCTTTGTTTTCCGTGTTTTAGAAAACAGCTGCAAAAAAGGTCAGTTTAGATGAACCAGTTGAGAATCCTGAAGAGGAACTACTTTCAAGTAACTTCTTTAAAAACCAGAGTGGACTAGAGATGGTGGATCAGCCTTGTCCAGTTTAAAGGCCTGTTTATTCTTCAGGGCTACTGCAGTAGGGAACAAGTTAGTTTATCCCACATGGGTTTGGTTTCTGAGGTTATGCATTTTGTATAAAACTTGTTAGATTTTAGTTACCTATAATTTGGTGGCTTTATTTATATTTTCTAATATATTCTAGATTTTTTTAAATCTAACTACACCAGATGGGCTATCAGAACTGTGGCACAAAATCAGAGTCTTTCCGGCCTCAATAATTCTGTGATTCTGTGATAGATGTCTTCTGCAGCTTCTGTTTCCCTTTTTGAAGGTATCACAGTATACGTGAGTGTTAAACGTATTGCGTTACAAGAAGTTGCTGAAAATGTTTGGGAGAGTTCAGTCACTTATGGTGTAAAATACTTCTATATTGACTGTGTATTTTGAGGGAACTGCAAGTGCTCTGGTGGAAACTTAAAATGAGACTTACGTCAAAAGCATGATACAAGTAGTTGTATGATCATAGGATTATGAAGGTGTTGTGGTTGGGAGGAATCTTGGTTTAAAACCCGCCTGGATGTATGCCTGTGCAGCTTGGTCTAGGTGATCCTGCTCTGGCAGAGGGATTGGACTAGATGATCTTTCTAGGTCCCTTCCAATCCCTAATGTTCTGTGATTCTGTGATCTAGTCTGTTTGCTGCTCAGAGCTGGTTGCTCAAGACCGTGTCTGATTATGTTCTAGCTGTCTCTAAGAATGGAGGCTCTACAAAATGCGTGCTAAACCTCTTCTGGTGCTTGGCCACTCTCATAATAATTGCATTTTCTTAATTCTGAATTTAATTACTTTTATTTCAGTCTGTTCCTATTATCTCTTGTTGCTGCTCACCAATGAGAAGGGCCTTGTTTTACTGTTGTATATGGTATGTAGAAAAGAAGCTGCCAGCAGTGTGCAGTTTGTTGCATCTGGTAACTGAATCTTTGCTAAGAGGTTTAGATGTCTGTTAATACACTAAGCATTACCACCTATTTAATTATTGGCACACTGAATATACAACTTCGTCTTACCGCTCTGTTTTGCCAGTAGATGGAGTATGTTGCATATTATTGCACTGTCTTGCAGTTGCTTCCTTTAGTGTTACATGTAAATAAACCGGATGGGGAAGATTTGGTTTTACTTTTGTCTGCAGTATTTAACAACAGTATATTGTGGTGATAGACTGCAGATTTTACGTTTTCTTCATGGAGATGATGTCTTTTATGCCATATGATAAATACAGTAGCTGTGAAAATGGCATTTTGGAGCAAATAAAACAAAATACTTTTGTGTTAGGTAAAGAGCTATAAATCTTAAGTTTTCTGGAAAACTAACTTCACATGATATGAAGTGTAAACACTGCTGACTTTTCCCAATAATTCAAGTGATTACTGGTCTGTATAGAATGAACTGTAGGGAGATCAAGCAGTGATATAACAAACTGCTACATAGGTACTAAATAAATAGTATTTACTGTAACTTTCTGTGTTTTGTTTTGTTGGGTGTTTTTCTTTGCTGTTAAATAAAACTGTTTATTTCTGATTTAAAATAAAAAGATTTATGTTTGGCAAGAGTACTCTTAAGTAAGATTTTTAGAAAGAATAGGTTTATTGTTTATAGTTTTTCAGAGACACCATTCTATTTTCAGTCTGTCTGATTTTCACGTGTTTGGTCATTTTTCTTTGACCTGTCTGCTGCAGTGGTGGCAGGGATCGTAGTTCTTTAGGCATTCATATGACTGCAGTAATGCCTTACTAAGGGACACAGGCGAAACTGGAAGTTGCACTCAGACTGCATGCAGCAATGAGAGTGCTGGTCCCCAAACACTACTTTGTCGAGGTTTCTGGGTGATCTGGGGGGTTCCCTGAATGGGAAAACTGAGGGATGCCAAGAGGCAGCCACTAGGGTTTGGGTACTCTCGTGGCATTACTGGACAGACACAGCAGTGGGGGCAGACCTGGACCTCTTTAAAGGGAGGTGAAACCAGAAGTCATGCTCAGACCACACGCAGCAGCAAGAGTGCTAGCTGCTTTAGCCGCTTCAGCTGCTTTAGCTGCCAGGGGGCAAAAAAAAAAAAGGTAACCATGGGGCAGCAGAAGAAGACCAGGCTACGGTCACCACTGCATACGGATGTGGGAACTTAAACAGAGGTACATAGGTCCCCCAACAAGATGAGGCAGTGCAGGTGACAGGCTGCCAGGAATGTAACACTCTCATGATTTTTCCTGGCTGTGTACAGTGCGAACAGGTGGATTACCTTCTTAATGGAGCAGCACATCTGCAAGATCAGGTTAAAAAATAGAAAAAGACAAGTGGAAGTAGAAAGGCTCAGGAGAATTAGAGAAGCTAAAATAGAGGTAGACTGGTGGAGCCAGTCTGGAGAACAGCCAGAGAAGAGCCAGGAACAAGGAGCCCAGGTATCCTGCACCTCTCAGTTGGAGGAGTGAAGCCCAAGTAGAAGGGGCGAGTGGAACCAAGTGAAGGACCATGGCAGAAGGCGAGCACCACCCTTGCCAGCCTCACCTTCTTGGTTGCCACTGAGTGATATAAGCCCCTACTGGAAGACAGACAGTCTAAAAAGGATGTAGAGGACAGGCAACCCATACCAGAGGTCCTACAAAGGTCGCATAAATCTGGGAAATCTTCCAGTAATATGATGACCTTCTCCACAAAGAAGAGAAGGGTCCTAGTTATTGGAGACTTGCGCCTGAAAGGGACTGAGGGCCCCATATGCAGACCTGACTCTCAACATAGGGAAGTCTGCAGTCTACCTGGAGTCTGAATCAGGGATATCATTAGGCTGCTCCCTAACCTGGATCCTGATGCAGGTGGTGGAAGAGCCCACTAGGAGAGGAGCACTGCTGGATCTTGTACTTACCAACAAGGCAGGTCTGGTTGAAGCAGTGAAGGTTGGGGGTTGCCTTGGTTGCAGTGACAATGAGATGGTGGAGTTCAGGGTCTTGTGTGGTAGGGACAGAATAGCTAGCAGAACTGCAACCCTGGACTTCAGGAGGGCCAACTTTGGCCTTTTCAAGCAATTGCTAGGGGAAATCCTATGGGACAGGGTACTGGCAGGCAAGGGAGCTCAGGATAGGTGGTTAACATTCAAAGACCTCTTTCTTGCAGCACAAGAAAAGAGCATTCCAACAGGAAGTAAGTCAAGGGAGCCAAAAGACCTGCATGGTTAACCAGGGAGCTGCTGGGCAAACTGAAGTGGAAGAATAAAGCCTATAGGTCACAGAAAGCCTATAGGTCAAGGGCAACAAAAGGAGCTTCTTTAAATATATTGCAGGTAAAATTAAACCTAGAGGCAATGTAGGGCGCCTTCTGAATGATGTGGGTGCCTTGGAGACAGAGGATACAGAGAAATCAGAGATACTCAACACCTTCTTTGCCCTGTCTATACTTCTGGGAGCGGTCCTGATATCAAACCGCAGACTGCTGAGGCTCCAGAGGAAGTCAAGGCAAGAGAGAAGCCTGCCTTGGTTGATGAGAACTGGGTTAGGGATCAGTTGAGCAAACTGGATGTACATAAATCCATGGGCCCAGATGGGATGGACCTGCACATACTTACGCAAATGGCAGAAGTCATTGCTAAGCCACTCTCCATCATCTTTTCTAAGTCCTGGGGATCAGGAGAGGTGCCTAGGGACTGGAGGATAGCAAATGTCACTCTAATCTTCAAAAGGGTAAGGAGGACCCAGGTAGCTATAGACCGGTCAGCCTCACCTCCATCCCAGGAAAGTTAATGGAACAATTTGTCCTGGACGCTGTCTCTAGGCACATCAAGGGCAAGAGGATTATTAGGACAGTCAGCATGGCTTCACCAAATGGAAGTCATGCTTGACCAACCTGATAGCCTTTTATGAGGGCCTAACCAGGTGGATAGATGATGGCAGAGCAGTGACTGTGGTATATCTTGAGTAAGACATTTGACACAGTCTCACAGAACATCCTCACAGCTAAATTAAGGCAGTGTGGACTGTGACTGGGGGGCGAGGTGGATCATGAACTGGCTGCAGGATAGAAACCAGAGAATAGTGATCAATGAGATAGAGTCTGGTTGGAAGCCTATATCTAGTGGAGTGACCCAGGGGTCAGTACTGGGACCAGTCCTATTCAATCTATTCGTTAATGACTTGGATGAGGGATTAGAGAGCAGTGTCAGCAAGTCTGCTGATGACACAAAGCTGGGTGGTGTCGCCGACACCCCAGCAGACTGTGCTGCCATTGAATGAGACGTGGAGAAATTGAATGAAGTTTAACAAGGATGAGTAGAGTCTTGTATCTTGGCAAGAACAACGTACCAGTCCAGGTTGGGGACTGACCTGTTGGGGAGCAGTGTAAGAGAAAGGGACTTGGGGGTCCTGGTGGACGGCAGGATGACCATGAGCCAGCAATGTGCTCTTGTGGCCAAGAGGGCCAACAGCCTCCTGGGGTGGATCAGAAGAGGGGTGGTTAGCATACCCAGAGAGATTCTTCTACCACTCTACTCTGCGCTGGTGCGACCACATCTGGAATATTGTGTCCAGTTCTGGGCCCCTCAGTTCAAGAGGGATGTGGAGCTGCTGGAGGGAGTCCAGCGTAGAGCAACAAAGATGATGAAAGAAGTAGAACACCTCCTTTATGAGGAAAGGCTGAGGGATCTGGGTCTGTTTAGCTTGGAGAAGAGGAGACTGAGGGGTGACCTCATTAATGTCTATAAATATGTGAGGGGTGGATGTCAGGAGGATGGAGTCAGTTTCTTCTCAGTGTCATCTGGATTATATGACAAAGGGCAGTGGTTGCAAGATGGAAGATAGGAGGTTCCATATAAATACCAGAAGGAACTTTTACATATTGAGGGTGACGATGCAGTGGAATGGGCTGCCCAGGGAGATTGTGGAGTCTCCTTCTCTGGAGACATTTAAAACCTATCTGGATGTGTTCCTGTGTGACTTGGTATAGGTGATCCTGCTCTGGCAGGAGGATTGGACTAGATCATCTTTCAAGGTCCCTTCCAATCCATAATGATTCTGTGATTCTATTATTCTGTGACATGACAGACCAGATGCCGTATGGTTTTTATTAGCCGTTTTCTGCCTTTTGAACTGGTTCTGGATTTTGACACCAGCAAGTTAATAGTCATCCAGATGCTCAAATGAAAATTTTGGTAGCTGCTGATGTTTTGGCACAAATGCTACACTTGCTATGGTTTTTTTCCTCCTGCTCCCCAGAAAAGGGAATTGACTTAGATTTATTCTCACTTGAGGCAGAAGCAAGTGCTGTAATTTGACAAACAACACTATATTCTGGACTCTACTCACAGTGAAGATGTCTTTTTTGTTTCTTTAATTTTTTTTTTTCTGGGTAGTTGTAAGAATTTGTACTCTGGATGAGAATAGTATCGTCTTCTCATCTGATGCTGACTTCTACCAGATGAAGTAAAAGGAAGTTGCAAACGTTTGAGAATTTGAAATTCTTTTTCTGGTGCCTGTGTTTGAAGGAAATACCAGTTTAGCTGTTGCTGAGTTAGTTAACAGTTTTTCTAAAGCCCATAGGCTTTGCAATTCTTCCAATTTAAAATGCTGTCTAGTGGATTTGTGAGAGTTCTAACAGATCCTGACTACCTGTTCTTTTTTGAGATCCCATCAACTTTTTTAGTCTGTGATATCTAGTGGCAAAGAAAATTTCTTTCATCACTATTAATACCTGCCTCTTACATTAATTAAATGTCTATTTTCTCTGGCAGACAGCAAAGAGGATGTGAAAATTTACCTGATTAGTGACCTTTTTCTCGTATTCTCTCATTATTAATATCTTTTCAAATTCAGTAATAAAAGATTGTTCAACCTCTCATAAGAAGGTTTCCTGAAAGTGTGATCACATGGTAAATAGACTTTTTAGAAAGAGATTTTTTTAAATGAGTTGTTATAAAAGAAGAACTGCTGGAGAGAGTCCAGGAGAGAGTCCAGCTCCGAGCCACATGATGGAGTGGAACATCTCCCTGACGAGGAAAAGCTGAGGGAGCTGGGTCTCTTTAGCTTGGAAAAAAGGAGACTGACTGGTGACCTCATTAATGTTTATAAATGTATGTAGGGTAGGTGTCAGGAGGATGGAATCAGGCTCAATGTCATCTAATGATAAGACAAGGGGCAATGGGTATAAGCAGGAACATGGGAGGTTCCACATCAATATGAGAAGGAACTTCTTCACGGTGAGGGTGACAGAGCACTGGAACGGGCTGTCCAAGGGGGTTGTGGATTCTCCTTCTCTGGAAACATTTAAAACCCACCTGGATATGTTCCTGTGCGACTTGGTCTAGGTGATCCTGCTGTGGCAAGGGGATTGGACTGGATGATCTTTCAAGTTCCCTTCCAATCCCTAATGTTCTGTGATTCTGCAATTGGACTTTTTTCTAAGTGGTATGCACATGTGATGTAATAAACAGTTTTCAGAGGTAGAACAGTTTTTTGAGGTATGTTTTACTCCTCCCTCCCTATTGAATACTGTAGCAACATTTGCCTTAAATAGTTTTTAGACTTGATGTAAATTTTTTGTCTGCAGAAGTTGATTTTCTTGTGATTACTTCAGTTTTCTGTGGGTTTGGTTTGGAATTTTAAAAATATTGCTCTTTTGAAGTAGAAACCAACCAGCACCCTTAAGCCTTGTGATAGAACTAAATGCTGTAAACTGTATTGAATGTAGTTTTTAATCAGAGTGGGGATCTCTTCTCAGCTTACAATGTTGCAGGAGAACCTTACATCTGTTCATGGCTCTCTTGCAGCAGGGAAGATATCTTTCAGTCATCCTTAGAGCCAACTGAATGTACCAAAAATGCGTATAGCTGCAGTACATATTGTGTGAAGCTACTCAGCAGAGGGAAAATATGCAGATCTCTAGAGTTGAAAAGTTTAAAAGTGATCCTCTTGTGTCTTTTCGTTTTGACGTTGTTTTTCTCTTTAGTTTGCCTATGTGCCTGTATTGTCATATAATTTATTAACATAATTACTCCGGTTTCATGTACATTACATTTTTAGTTTGGTTTCCTAAGAAAATAAACCTGTGTTCTCTGTCCATCTCTGCTCCCCTAATAACGTCCAAATCATTTAGCTGTGTTCAGACAGATTTGACAGGAGTTGAGGGCTGCAAGACTAGATTTCTGCAGGTTTTGTGAAAATTGGTAGCTGGATAAATCTAGGAATCTACTGAAGGAAAATTATGGAAAATTTTAGTTAACCTGCTCAGTCTGGCCTTATTATCTGATCAGTTAAAACTGATCAGTCATGGCATGTACATCTCAAATGTAGAATATCTCATAGCCTGTTCAGCTGGGGTGGGGAGGAGCAGAAGGTATTGAGAGCATTACAGGGCATGGTAGGGGAAAGTGGTTGACTAGGGGAGAAAATAGTGGGGATACAGCAGAAACTTTTTTTTAAAATAGGCTTAATCTCTGTAGGGAACTTGACTCTTCCTTGTTGAGCAGAAGTGCCCATTTTCTTCAAGTATTTGCTTATGTAACATAGACTGGTTTTTGTATATGTATAATATATATATGCTGATGAAATTATGAAATGTTTCAAATCTTTTGTATACAGTTTTTTTACTGCATGAATCATATCTTTGCCTTGAGCTCTGTCTAGGTGAAGAAAATGATGCAACTTTCAGGGATTAGTTCCACAGTCATTTCAGGTTACTACTACTGAAGGTACCGTCTTGCGTTTTGGCTGGTTGCATATTCCCACTATATCCCCTGTGCCAGCACCATCAACCATGAGTTGGAAAGCTCAACTAAAGATGTTGAAAACTAACCCAGAAAAAAACCCCAAAACGTTTCAGTCGAATTTAGTTCCCTTATCTATTTTACTGCAGGAACAGTAGTGCCAGCACAAATGAGGTAGTGGAAATGCTATAGCTGGCTTTGGAAGGAGAAATGGCTTTGTCTGTTAGTGGAAACTGGCACCTCATCTTGCTTTTCAAGCCATTGTGGAACTGTGCTTAGTTCGTTCTTGCTGCTTATCTCTGACTACAGTTTGGGACTAAAAACTCCAGAGACTTTCAAGAGGACTATTCAGTGCCCCATGGTAAGGAATGTGGAGCTAGTGGAAGCAGCTAAATTGCTGTAGCAGATATATAGATATCCTGGATGCTGCATAAGAGAGTGTAAATTGCTGGTAGTAAGTGGTTTCTCAATGCTTTGAGTTACTTTACACACAAGACATCAGAAAGAAGTTCAGTGTTTTGATCATGGAAGAAGAACTTGAAACATGCATTACTTCAAGTGGTTCTTGATGATACTGCAGGCACAAAATCTAGATCCGTGGCGATCTTGCTTGCCATGAAAAGCTCTTTCGGATTTAATCCCCAGGAGTTCTTTGCGAAATAAAGGCAACAACAGAGAATCTACTGTTTGATGGATGTGAGTTTTAGCATTTAATGACAGAGAATTCACGTTTTGTGATGGGCTTCTAAGCAGTGCAGAGGCATGTAAGGGTCTTTTCGGCAGCATGAAGTGAACTTGTTAGCTTCACTATTAGTGTTCTACACTAAATACTCTGGAATACTTAAGTACAGACTTTGCAAGAGAAACATAACTGCTTTGCTGGCTGCACTTTCTCATTAGAGTTCATCTGCATTAAGACAAACAGACTTGCTTGTTAATGATTGAGAATCTTCTCATTATGTCTGCTTTCTTTTCCAACTGTTCACTTTATTTTTACATAGTCTACACTTCTGTCACTATACTCAGTTGAGATCAGTTTTCCTGAGACTGTACTAGACAAAAGGTTACAGAACCTTTTACAGAACCTTCTGCAAGAACCTCTTCTTGCAGAAAAACTCAAGGAATATGTAAAAGAGTTGGGATCTTTTGTTAATATTAGTGTTTTTAGACTGTCATTGATCTTTAGTATCTGATGACCGTCCTCTGCTCTGGACAGAGCTGGTACACACCCCCAGATAAAGGTCTCATTTCACTAGAAGATGTTGTTGCTTCTTGGTGTATTTGACTTAACAATCTCCAAGTAGAACTTGTCAGTGGGCGAGAATTCAGAATTTTTTGAAGTCAGGTTCTGCTGACTTACACTAGAGGGTAGTCCTTCTGAAGAAAGTACAGAATTTCTTTTTTCAACTGTGGAAGGCCACCTCTGAGGGAAATGCTGGCTGGGCACCTTTCAGTTGACTCCTAAAGTGTTTAAACATAGGAATGGAAGGTTTGTGAAGCCTCACTTACTACTTAACAACATGTAAACTTGTATTTAGTGATTAATTGAGTTGTAATTACTTTGCATTTCTTAAAAATGCTGTCTGTATGGATGGTGAAGCTCATTTAAAAAAAGTGAGGAAGGTTTGTTTCTGATAGGAACTTCATGTGAACCCAAGTGAAATGTTACGTGTGACTTGTGGTCAAACAGGTATTTATTGTCATTAAAAATTCTGATTTATGATACAAAAAAGGAAACCAGAGAGAAGCTAGAACTGAAGTGTACATCCCCTTGGCAAATCTATAGAGGTTATGTGAAGATTATAATGATAAGAGTTCAGCAATTCAGAAGGCAAGTGAACGTATTCATGTGTGAATAATTGGTATTATAATAGTTTGAGTTGTAGAAACTCACTTCTGTAAAGGAGAATTCCTCTGACAATAGTATTTCTGCTGCCTCTGGCACAAATACTGCCAGAAGACTGGGTATCAATGGGTAGACTTCAGATGAGTAGTTTTAAAAGGAATAATTGAAAAGGTGTTAAGGTGTTAACTTGCAATTGTATAGACTCTGGTAATTTTTTAAACAAAAAATGGAAGTGTTTCTTCTGTAAATACCTAACCTATTCTGTTACTGAAAACTTTTTTGTGTTGTGAATCATACTGAATATAAAGTGTGGAATTCTGCTTTTGATAGTTTACAGTCTTAGAAAATATCAACATTAAGTTAGAGAAGAGAAGACTCCAGGTTGTGTTTATTTTGTAGCAGTAACCCATTAAGCCATTTATTCCTGTCCATTAGCCCCTTAGTTTTGCATCAGGTTTGCCCTGGAATAGCTCATTTTTCCTTTTTGAATAATATTGAACAGTCTTGCAGGATTCAGAGATAAATTTTACTTTTTCTTGTCTCATATGACAGCTTCTCATGTCCACGTTATTCTTACAGTAGTACCTTTTCCCCCCCTAGTTAATAGAAAAGGAATCAATCCAGGTGATGAAATCTGGTGTTGATGTCTGCATTTGGTCACATGGTTCCCTGCTCCATTAAACGCTCCTCCTACTTGTACCACTCCCTTAGATTTACTGGGGGAAGGAGCAGGACGAATTGAGACAGATGGTGCATTTTATTTTTAAATGTTGTGTTCCCTGCTCACATTTTCACTCTTTCTTAAGGATCAGCTCTCTTTGTAAAAGAAAAATCGGTGTAAGTGGTGTTATGTCTGCTGAGAATCTAGAACCAAAATTTCTTCTCATATCCTCTAAGATGTTCCTTTGCACAGAGCAGTGCAGCCTAGATGAGACCGGAGAGGCATCCTGTGAAGGGACAGTTTAAATGTGAGGGCTAGAAGTCTACTTTTGATATGATAAAGAGAACTAAGGAACTAAGAATCTCAGAATTTTGTCTTAAGTAAATTCAGATGATGGATTTAGGTCAGTTCATGAGAGGCTGAGGAGAAGAGTGGCTTCAGTGGTTGGGATGGAATGGCTTGAGAGCAGGAAGGTGCTTATTTGAATGACAGAGGAAGAAAGTTGATTGTTAGAAGTATAGGGTCATAAAGAATTAAGGTTTTTAGGACCGTTGGTCATGTTTTGATTTCAGGTCTGGGTGACTCAGATGAGTGACATCAGTTGGTGGTGACTGGCAGTGGTTGGACTTTAAAATCTCTGCCTACCAATCAATGGTTCTGAGTGAAAATCCGAAGTAGCTAAGTTATTGCTTTTGTTGGTGCTGTGAAATACACACTGTTAAATGCTAGGAGGGCATGCTCTGCAGCATCTGGTAATGAAATGCTGTTGTTCTTTCCTAAACGTCAGGAGTTGGTTGGAGGCGTAAATTTTTTTTTAATATTGTGACATAAGACCAGCTTTCTAATAATAGCAGGTTTCAACCACAGCTCAGTTCTGTGTGCATGCTTTGAGGAGGTAGCAGAAGAATTTCTGGTTTTGATGCAGTGTAAACCACAGAATTCCTGTGAGGGCATCGTCTGCAGCACTTTTTGTGGTCGCTTTGTCCTAATTAAAAACCTCAATAAAAAGCACCATGTACAGTGCACGTTTGAATAGTGCTGCACAAGAGAGAACGTGAGCTGGACCTGCCAACGGTCATTTAGGGAGACTTGAAGTCTAATGATATGTGTAATACAAAGATAATTTCATTTTACTTTAATGTGATTTCTTCCATAGACAGGAATTTTAGTTAGGAATGTTACCTGTGTGTTTAGGCAGATTATTCTATGATTCTATGATTCTATGATTCTATGATTATCACAGTATAACAGTATCACAGTTGGAAGAGACCTCATAGATCATCAAGTCCAACCTGTCACCACAGAGCTCAAGGCTAGACCATGGCACCAAGTGCCACGTCCAATCCTGCCTTGAACAGCTCCAGAGTTGGCGACTCCACCACCTCCCTGGGCAGGCCATTCCAGTGGCCAATGACTCTCTCAGTGAAGAATTTTCTCCTCACCTCAAGCCTAAATTTCCCCTGGCGCAGCTTGAGGCTGTGTCCTCTTGTTCTGGTGCTGGCTGCCTGAGAGAAGAGAGCAACCTTCTCCTGGCCACAACCACCCCTCAGGTAGTTGTAGACAGCAATAAGGTCTCCCCTGAGCCTCCTCTTCTCAAGGCTAAACAATCCCAGCTCCCTCAGCCTCTCCTCATAGGGCTTGTGCTCAAGGCCTCTCACCAGCCTCGTTGCCCTTCTCTGGACACGCTCAAGCACCTCAATGTCCTTCCTAAACTGAGGGGCCCAGAACTGGACACAGTACTCAAGGTGCGGCCTAACCAGTGCAGAGTACAGGGGCAGAATGACCTCCCTGCTCCTGCTGGCCACACCATTCCTGATGCAGGCCAGGATGCCATTGGCCCTCTTGGCCACCTGGGCACACTGCTGGCTCATGTTCAGGCGGGTATCAATCAGCACCCCCAGGTCCCTTTCTGTTTGGCTGCTCTCCAGCCACTCCGACCCCAGCCTGTAGCTCTGCATGGGATTGTTGTGGCCAAAGTGCAGCACCCGGCACTTGGACTTATTGAACGCCATCCCGTTGGACTCTGCCCATCTGTCCAGGCGGTCAAGGTCCCGCTGCAGAGCCCTTCTGCCCTCCAACTCAGACACATCTGCCCCCAGCTTTGTATCATCTGCAAACTTGCTGATGACTGACTCAATGCCCTCATCCAGATCATCTATGAAAATGTTAAAGAGGATGGGGCCCAGCACTGATCCCTGAGGGACACCACTAGTGACCGGCCGCCAGCTGGATGTGGCACCATTCAGCACCACTCTCTGGGCTCGGCCCTCCAGCCAGTTCCTAACCCAGCACAGAGTGTTGCCGTCCAAGCCGTGGGCTGACAGCTTAGCCAGCAGTTTGCTGTGGGGGACAGTGTCAAAGGCCTTGCTGAAGTCCAGATAGTCCACATCCACAGGCCTCCCCACATCCACCAAGCGGGTCATCAAGGCTCTCACTTCAGATAAAGTTCATAGGGTAGACAGAATGGAGTCAGTAGTAAAATGGGGATATTTAAAGTACAATTTATTGTTATAATGTCAAGTATATTTAAAATTATGTGTGTCTTACAGCAAAATCAGGCTTAAAAAGCCAAAACTAGTATAACTTTAAATATTTCTACTTAGTAATTTGCACAGTTTTAGGACGTATTAAGTTTCTTTTAAAAGACTTTTACTCCACTGTTTTGTTTACTCATCCTTGGAGTTGACCTGAGGCTAAATCCATTGCCTAATAGGGGAATATTTTTGTCCGCTAGTTTAGATCTCGCTATTTAGATTCAGATTTCAGATGCTTCTGTTACTAGTGGATATCTTTTGCACAGTCTGGGGAAATAACTGCATGAGCTTCTGAAAAGTTTATGTGAATAGGTTGTAGTTTGTCATCAATAAAACAGTGACATGGACTGTGAAAGCTGCTATCAAGTTTGCAAAATAACTGGAGAAAGGGCATTTTTTCCACAGTCAGTTACCTGTAGTGATTACTTAACAATATATACACATTCCAAATGACTGTTTTTTATTTCAATCTGATAGTATCTTCAGATAGCTAAGAGGTTTTGATTTATTCCTAATGTAGTGGTTAAGCTACCTGTGTAGATATGCCACACATGGAGAGGAAGTTCTGAAGGACAGCTATGTTTCTCTGAACTTCTGTGAATTAATTTGCAATGCTTGTCGCTGTGCATAGTCCTTGTTTCTTCAAAGCAAGGCTTTTGTAGCTCAGTGTGAGGTTGGCAGACACAGATCTAGGGCTTAATACCCATAAAATCAAAGCAACCCACCAACAGCAAGAAACTTACGTAGGTACTCAACATTTCATTTTGAAATGTAAGAAAATGTGTTAATCTCTAGTAACTAGTGACCATGATTTTCAGTTGTAATCACTTGGCCATCACTTCAGCAATGTAAAAAAAAAGAGTTTGCATCATTACTTGAATTTGAATATAGAAGTTTCAACTTTTCCCTTAGTCTTCTGAGCTGTGGCTTGTTAGTGCTGTATAGAAGGACATTGACAATAGTATTTGTTTTGAGTGGTCTTCCTTTTGTATTTGCTGATTATATTGCAAATGATATATCGCCAGTTCCAAACCTTGTTTAGATGGGAGTCTTGTTTGCATCTCACAGCAAATAGGTTAGTTTACTTTCTGAAAGGTAATTTTTATTCAAAAGCACAGAAAGTATAAAAATGAAAAGGAAAATGAAAAAAGTAAGGACGCAGAAATAATGCAGAAAGGATCACATGTCAGTGTTGCTTTAAGCTGCATAGTACGGAGGGAAGGCATTGGTGACGGGGCCAAGGTACCTATGCTTCCCCTTCTGCTTACAGACTCTTTGCATAAATGTGGGTGTGTCTGAGCTCTTGCTGTGGACAGGTTTGCTAACAGTCTGTGTCTAAAACAAAGACCATAACTTTTTAAACCTACTTTTTGTAAATGTAGTGAACTTCTGTACAGAGGTGGGAATGAATGGAAAACTGAGGCCATTTAGTCAGTTTAAAGAGGGAAGATGACTTTGACAGTGGACATAAATTCAAATGAGAGGTGCTGACTGGATATAGGGCCAAAAGCCTTTTTCACTTCAGCAACAATTATGTATTTGTACAGGATGCCCATGCAGGTCTTTTACTCTGCACCCATGGAGGTTTTCAATACATGGCTGGATAAAACCCTGAGCATCATATAAAAATATCATAAAACCCTGAGCTGACTCCTTTTCAAGTAGTAGGTTGGACTGGAGACTTCCTGATGTCTCTTCCAACCTTGATTAGTCTATGAATCCATGAATTGCACTCGTTTGTTGATACACTGTATAAGAATTTCAACGTTTCATTGTTTACAGTGTATAATTATATAATGATTTCAAATTGCTGACATTCTAAAAAGGGAAAATGAGGATAACTGTCTTTAGAGTCTGCATTTCCAAAATGAGAATGACCCAGCTCTGCATCATTGCTTAGCTGTTCTCTTTTAGTGTTTTACCTATAAGTAGGTATATAAAAATGTATTAAACAGGAAAGGCTGGCGGGTCCTCCTTCTTTCCACAGTTTAGAGTAGGAGTTGTGTGCATGATGGAGTTTCACTCTTTGTATTTTTATAAGCACATGGTATCTGTAATTTGCTGTCATTGAAATCAACAAGCAGCTTGCTTTTTCATTGAGATGGGAACCCATTTGATTGCTTCACACATAGTACAGCATATTCTAATATCCTGTTTACTGAGGGGTACCTGTGCATCTAAAAGTTCCTTTTTTCCATTACAATTCAGTTCGAATAAGGAGGAAATCAAGACGGCGCTCACAATGGGGCAAAGGCATTATTAAGAAGAGGAAAGTCAGTAATTTGAAGAAAGATGAAGATGATGCAAAGTTTGCTGATGATGAAAATCATGGAGAGGACAGTAAATTGCTGGAAAATGGAGAGCTAGAGATCACTGCTGACTGCATTGAGGAAAATGGAGAGGAAACTGGTGATCTCTCCATGACAAATGATGAATCCTCTTGTGATATTATGGATATAGATGCAGAGCGGAGGCTTAACAATGGGACATCAGGAAAGGACAACAATTTTGCATCCACAGAAGAAGAGAGCTCAAATGAATCGCTGTTAATAACTGACAGCATTACCCTGAGTGCTGAAAAGGAATTAAGGAAGGACTCTGCATCGAAAGGAGATTGTGTGAATGGAGAGACATCTGTACTCAGCTCAGACGGTGTACCTGTTCCAGCATGTCATAATGGTAAAATGGAATCAGTTGATGCTGTTTCACCCTGTGACAATAGCGATGGGTCTAGTAAAAAGCAAAAATCTTCACTTGAAAATCAGCCAAAAGAGGAAATGGAAGGTTCCAGTGAGAGTCAAGCAGCCAATCCAGTGAAAGCTGAGTTACCACGTTGCAGCAATAATGAGAAAACACTACAGAGCACAGACATTGAAACTAAAGATGCTGAAGCAGATAAAGAAGGTATAGCTTGTTTTCAATGTTTCTGTCCTTCTCTTAGTGCCCAAGTTAACGTGCGTGTTTTAAATTATAGTTTCTCACAAAAGTTATTATGCATTCTCTGTATTTGAAACTTTTGCTATATGTTCAACATCTAATTCCACTTTGATAAATTAGGGTTTGATGTAATGTCATCTTTGGCAGTAAGTGCATCTCTGTACTACCACTGGGTTTTTTTATGGTTTTGTGGGATAGACTGTAAATCCTGACATAACATGTAAACAATAATGAGTTAAAAAAAATTATCAGTGCAGATAAATATATGACACGTTTCAGTTTACAAGTTCTATTTGATCTATATTTTGATGTATATGGTATGATTTGACTTTTATCATAAATCTCTAACAAAATATCTTTGACATTGGATGAAAGATTATAGAAACACAAAATGTATTCCTTTAAAAACATTTGCTCTTAGCAAAAGTTAAACGAGTTTAACCCATGGCAAAAGCCAGATAAACCGTTGTTTATCTTTTGGAGGAAAGTATCTGGCTTTGAGGTTAGTCAACACAGTAACAGGGCAACGAGAAGATAAGAAAAGGAGAAGGGAAATCCTGGTAGTGCATGAAAGAAGAGGCCACATCCTTTGAAGACAAGAGATGTAGCTTCCTGAGGGAAGAGAAATAAAAGCCTTACACATGATTGCCTTTTTAATTAGCTTCTTAGAATTATCTAAAAGAATGAAATCTTTACTTCAAAAGTTAGTGCTGAGATTTACAAAGTAAATGAGCTTTAATGAGAGATCTGAATTGTGAGAAAATCACAATATACACGTTGGCTGTGTTTGTTACATACATATTTTCCCTAAAGGTAAGGAGAGTAGGTCCTAAGAATATCAGAAGAGTGTGATGTTTGCTTAGAGCCTTTACACTTCTAAACTCGGTTGAATTTTGTATACAGTAGTAGGAGATGAGTGTACTAATAGGGCATCCTTAGAAAATAAGGCATTTTAAATAGTTGAGCAGAAAAATAGCAAATGAGCATAGGGAGAGATTCAGAGTTACAAAACGTTGTTCTGCACAAGGTTGGACAACAGCTTTAATGCAGAGGTGGAGGGAATCAGAAATGTGTCACAAAAGTATGAAGTTTCACTAGTAGATGTTAGTAGATGTTAGGATTGCTGTGGTGATGAAGACATGAAATGTCTTTGACTAAAATGTGAGGCTTTTGTTCACTTAAACAGAAAGGTTTTGAGTGTTACTTTAATCTCTCAACTTCCCTTAGAGGCTGTATAACTTGACATTGCTAAGTAGAAATGATACAGTGGAAACACACTCCATTTTTTGTTGATATTTGAGAATTAGTTTTAAAGATGACCAGTTTCACAGGTATTTTCTAAATTGTGATTTTTGTGCACATGTAAACGTCCAGAACTCTTCAAAACTGATCAGTAGTGTGCAAAGTGCAAAGCTACAACCATATTTGCTTGGCTCAAAAAACTCGAATCAAACATGCAAAATCAAACCAAAGTGAAGAAACAAGCTGTTTGGGAGGCTGATAATGCACGTAATTGTGTTTCAACTTACAGGAATATACAAAAGCAAGAAAACCCGAAAAGTTGCTATGGAACAGTCAAAGCCTGCAAGTTTGGAGCAGGTCCCAGAGGAACCATTTGATCTCATACCCGCTGTAGCTGTTGACCATGACAAACTAAAGGTAATGAAACTGAACATTAGGTAGAACTGTACCAGACTCCATGAAGAATGTTTCCTTTCTGTGTTCTGAAACAATGTTTCCTTTATTTTTGACTACAAACCAGTGTTATAGCAGCAGTAACTTCTGAACATGATTAGTTGATCAGTGTTTTTTGGGAAAAAAGTTAATAAAACTACTGAATCCTCACTGTCCCGTCATTACTGGCTCTAAAAATCCAGTAACGGCACAGCAGTCCACAATTTTAATTGCAGGTTTTGCAGGTACTCATATGTGTTAATTGGACATGCCAGTTACTGAGGAACTGCTGGGTGCCTAGTAATTAGGAGTTAACATCGTCTTTTCCCTTCCTGCATATGTATACTTGGTGGAAAGAACTCCTAGTAGATTGAAAAGCAAATTGGAATTTGTACTAATGTTCTTGTGTCATAGACTGAACCCCTGGTAGTAAATTTTCTTTCAGCTTTGTCTCTTTTTAAGCAAAGTTACAATGAAATCAGCTGTCTTATGTTGTAAAAACTATCTTGACCTACTATGAAATGTAGATCCCGTTTGTTGTGGAGCACAGATTATAATCTTTTTGGAAACATTAGAAGTGTTTATGAGAGGAAGAGAATTATTAAATTTAACTCTTTTCTACTAGATAAAATAAATATTTTAACCTTTTTAATGAGCAGTTTTACGTATATTGTCCCCTCCTTTTTTTTTGTTCTTGCAGTTTTCAACATTTGTAGCATTCCAAATGTGTTTCCATTTCATACTTCTTACCGTTTCATGCAAGTTCTTAAAAATCTCTACTTAAGCTATTTTGGTTTGCTTTGTCGTAATTGTCCAAGATGAAATAGGGTGAAGTGCCATTCAAATAGAATAAATATTGCCCCAGCAGTACTGAAAAAAGAGAAAGTATGGTATAAGCAGAGAGTTGAAAAGAGTCATTAAGTCCCTTTTGGATCTACGTAGAAGCAGTGGCCTTATGCAAGCCAGTTGTGGGGTTTTTTTTAAATGTATCCCTCAAAAATAGGTCTTCAGAAGGACCTCCTTCTCTTCTTATCTGTCTCTCAAAATAAAAGAGATTATAAAATGGCTCTTAACTTCCCCCGTTGTTCCAACAGAAACTGCTTGATTTGGTGGTTAAGAAAAGTGAAAACCTAACCGTTGACCAACTTGAGAGATTGTATTCGCTCCTCAGTCAGTGCATCTACAGACATCGTAGAGACTATGACAAATCACAGCTTATACAGGTGATGTACAATTTCTTTTATTCTTTATCTGAAATTTATGAGAGTGATTTATCAAAAAAAATGTTGATCTTTTAATTCTACCAGTAGGCAAAAGCTTTAAATAAGAGTTTGAGGACGGTGTCTATAAACAGAAAAAGTATAACATGGTAATGACTTAAAAACCAGGGATTGTTTCTCATAATGCTTTCCTCAGAGAAGGATTCAGAATTTAACCTGAAAGAATGGAGGAAAAGGAGTAGAGAATACAGCAGTACAGGAAAGGAGACTGAGGGGTGACCTCGTTAACAATTACAAATATGTGAAGGGAGGATGGAGCCAGGCTCTGCTCGATGTCATCTAGTGACTGGACAAGGGGCAGTGGGTGTAAGCTGGAACATAGGAGGTTCCACATCAGTATGAGAAGGAACTTCGTCACAGCGAGGGTGACAGAGCACTGGAACAGGCTTCCCAGGGAGGTTGTGGAGTCTCCTTTTCTGGAGACACTTAAAACCCACCTGGATATGTTCCTGTGCGACTAGATCTAGGTGACCCTGCTATGGTAGGGAGACTGGGCTAGATAATGTTTTGACATCCCCTCCAATCCCTGATGTTCTGCGATTCTGTAATTCTGTGGAAGCCATTTCCACATTTGTGGAATCTGTGCAGTGGATGTAAAGTGGCTGCTTCATAGGCACACTGAGCTAACATTGCTGCCATTGCTCTTACTTGTTTTTGTGTTACTAAGTAAAAAACGTCCACAATCATGTATCTCTGCACTGTGCAGTTTGCTGATTTCGTGCAAGACCTTGGAAATTTATAGACTTTCTGTAGATCGGTAAGTATACACTTGGAAAAGTCCCATACAGCACGATGTAATCCAGTTGTCTGCTGTCATCCTTGGCCTCTTGGACAGGAGACCTATCAAAGGTCTCCTGTCTGCTCCAGTAGTAAATTGGTCATTTCACCATTGTTGTAGGCTGATCTTGACTCTGAATGTGCATTCCCTCCAGCATTCTTGTTCTAGATGTTGAGTGGTCTAGCTGATCCAGAGAGGGGAGTCTAACTGATCCAAAGATCAGCATGCTGATTCAACCCTCCTATAAAAAGCACAACTGTGAGTTTGTGGTTCGATCACTGAATACTAAGTATTTGTCTCTCTTATATTATATAAAATATGATTTGTATATTTTACAACAAAACCTGTTAAGTCAGACTCATAGAATCATTAAGGATTGGAAGGGGCCTCGAAAGATCATCCAGTCCAATCCCCCTGACACAGCAGGATCACCTAGACCAAGTCACATAGGAACACTTCCAGGTGGCTCTTAAACGTCTCCAATGAAGGAGACTCCGCAACCTCCCTGGGCAACCTGTTCCAGTGCTCTGTCACCCTCACTGGGAAGAAGTTCCTTCTCATATTGATGTGGAACCTCCTATGTTCCAGCTTACACCCATTGCCCCTCATCATATCACTAGATGACATTGAGAATATCCCAGCTCCATCCTCCCGACACCCACCCTTCAACTATTTGTAGACATTAATGAGGTCACTCCTCAGTCTCCTCTTTTCCAAGCTAAAGAGACCCACCTCCCTCAGCCTCTCCTCATCAGGAAGATGTTCCACGTCCTTCATCATCCTCATTGCCCTACACTGGAGTCCCTCCAGCAGCTCCACATCACTCTGGAACTTAGGTTACACTATCTTAGGGTAGAGTTCCTTCAAAATAATTATCGAACCATTTTCACATTATTCCTCTGCCATATTCACCTATAAATATGTTGAAGATCTGTGACAAGTGTTAAGTAGGTTAAAAAGGCATTCATCCAGCAGAACTATGCAGAGACCAGCCATCACTTTTCTTCTCTAAACTGGAGTGGTCTGTGTTTACAGCTGGGTCACGAACAGTGTAAGTGTGCATAAGACAAATTCATGCAGGGTGCAGTTGCAGTGCTTTCTTAATCCTTACCGAGTACATTAATTACATAAATGACCCTAATACCCTTTGGCTTTCTAATGGGCTGTCATAACACAGTGCTTTTATACATTAATACTTCTTTAATTAGATTCCTCCTTTACCACATTTTGACAGCAGATAGCAACTAATAAACAGCACTTTCAATTTTCCTATTAATTATTTGTTCAGATTTAAAAAGCATAGCCCAAAATATACAATTCTGTAATGCACCTTTATTTCTGTCCCTGTATATTGATGTATATAATCTCTCTGTTGCAGGAGATGGAAAGAACAGTTCATGTATTTGAAACATTCCTGTGAATTCGTCAAGATGCGTGGGTTTATCCTCTCAAACTGCTCACGGGAGAGCAGCCCTCTGAGCCATTCAGTTTCCATTTGCACCAAGTATGTGCAGAGCCTTGGTCTTAAGTGCTCTCTGTTTTTCTTTCTGTTGAATTTGGTGCTATTGTCTCAGGTACCTGAAACCAACCAGCCTACAAGAACCAAACGGAACTTCATATAGTTGTATCTGATATAAATAAAGAATACAGTAATGCCACAGCTTGGAGATTTTTGGTGCTACAGAAACTGTTCCCATTTCTGCTCTTGTTCACTCTACATGCATTATCTTTGGGGAAACTTCAGGCGAAATGGAGACCAACACATACAAGAGGACTGGAAAGAGCAGATATAAGTAGGAATATTTTTAAACAGGCAACCTTTTTTAATTTTTTTCCAATTTTTCCTCTTCTCTGGGGTAACGGACAAAAAACAAAATCTGTTCTAAAGAAGGCAGTGATGCATTGCAGTAGGGATCTTGAGTAACTGGATGTACAGTAATTTGAAGATGAGGCTCTCTAGAACTGCCTTAAATGTGCCTTTTAGTCGATTGAAAAAGATAAGGCTAGTCAATTAGTTTGGATTATAGGAGATGGCAATGTTAAAAACTGTCTTCAGAATGAAGATCTCCAACAGGATGATTTGTATTCTCTTCATTGGATAGCAACCAGTACTATGGTTCTATAATGCCTGTCTTACTCTACAGAACTAAACTAAGACACACTGAAAAAGCCACATACTTTACCAAAATGGTGATACTCCTTTTTTGTTCGTATACTTTTGTTTTAAAAACAAGTTACAGTGAAACTCTTCTGTGTTGCTAAAAATGAAGCAGTTTCCCACCATCTTGTTGTATTCTGTTTTGAGTTCCTTAAGAAAACCAAGTTTAATACTGGCAGGTTTCTTTCTGAAATTCCGTGTTTGTAATATGGCTTGGACTGTGCAGTGCAGGTAAGAAGACACTGTAGTCGGTCAAAGTCCTGGAGCTCAAGCTCTCTTGAAAATAAAACTTAAACTAGGCTTCAAAACTTGGTCCGTTACTGTTGGGAGGATTGGAGGACAGCTTTTGGAATAGAGCTCTTCGGACCAAAATTCTCTGGGTCTGAATTGTGTAGTTCAAAACCTTTCCTGCCAGGCAACTGGAGAGAACAGTCTAGGCAGTTTCAAGAAGAACATGGTTTATTAGAAGCTCAATATTAAAATGTTACCTGGGCTGATTTATTTCAGACCTACATGGAAAATGTTTTAGAGAAGTTGGCCGGTGTTACCATCGTTAACCCTTCATTGTGATTGTCCCTACGTAGCTGCGGAAGAGTCTTTCCAGAAATATGCAACACAGTGTGATTAGTTTTTAATTAAACAGTCTTGGACTACTGCAGAAATACTGAGCTACCTCAGCTTTTTGTATTTTAGTTACCAACAGTGTTTATGGAGGACTGTAATCATTCTGCTCCTGTTTATAAACTGAAGCTAAGGTACTTGTCTCCACCTCTATGGCTAATAGTAGTGTAGCGCTGCAGAGAATCAAAACATGGGCCTTGGGCTACTGCAGTAATCCAAAGTGCTTTGTGTGTTATGGTTAAACAGAATTCTGTATTAGATCTTTTTCTCCCCAAATGCCACTGTTCATCTTTATACCTAATGGCAGAAAAAGGTTTTAAGCATTCATGCACATCGTTACACCTTCTGAATGCAACCCATGCAGAAACACTGTATTTTTTAGGTGGGAAAGTGCGATTAAAAAAACCAACAAAAACAAGCAGAAAACACATTTTGAATGAGATTCTTTAATCTCAGATTTGATTATGGGATTTTTTCCATGTTTAATTTAGTATTTATTAGCATCATACCTGTTTGAGATATTTTTGTGTCTGGTACGTTAACAGCATTTTGTATTTTGATGGAAATTGTTACAAACTTTAAGATTTGATTAAATAAAATGTAGCAGATTTTTTGTAGCAAGTTTCTGATAAAAGGGGTTTTTGCAAGTCTCAGGTTCTTGCTGCAGAATTTTTTAAAAATATTTATTCCAGTTTCACTTACTCGAAGTTTTTGTTCAAGTAACAGCAGCACTTGTGGAAGATAAAACCACATACATTTCTAATGAGATAGTAAATTTGTATGAATAAAAACAGTTGAGGATTCTAGTCACCAGTGAGCATGAAAAGCAAGTTTAAGCTAATGCCTAGCATTAAAAATGGTTCTGAAAGGCCAGGTTTCTAAGGAAAAATTTCTACTGTCAGTTGTTGATTGGGAAAAAATTGTTAGAGGCAACTTCGCTATTTGAGGAGCTGCCATGTTGTTTTAGAGAAATGTAGCCAATACCAGATGTTCTAGTGGACAGCTTACCTAAACATTATATACTCGCCTTCCTAGCCCAAGTAACCACACTTCAGTTTTTGTTTTCCTTTACAGATATCTGGTGGTTATAGAGTTAAAGCAGCTGTTAATCTATCCATGTGGTCTAAACTTGTTTACTCCTTGTATGTTTTTAATTTTTTTGCCATGTAGCACTGGCAAGAATTTGTACAAATTGACCTCTCTTCCTTGTTTCTTGTTGTGAAAATTGCAAATAAACTCCTGTGTGAGTCCTTGTGCTGGGGTCAGTGAAACGTGGCTGGCCGGGAGAAAGGTGGTTTCTCTCTGGGGCTGGTGGGGGCTGTCTGGGAGATAATAGAGTTGCTCTTGGGTGAAGTTGATGGCTATGGAGTTAATTGTATTTGCAAGCTTGAATCTCGCCTGTGATTAATTTGTTTTGTTTCGTTTTGTGTCCTCTGTATTGTTACTTGATTTCCTCATATGCCAATGTATTTATAGGAATACTGTTTTTTGTAATATCTCGTCTTCCTTTTTGTTTTTTTAATTAATTTGCTGGTTCAGCTCTGGTTTTACCTTCAGGCCCCTGAATGGCAGGTCCTGCAGCTGATAGTCATTTATTCTGTTCTTACTTTATTTTGTAATCACAACATAAGCTTGAATTTGGGCTTGTACTTGCATCATTTGTATCTTATACATTGGGTTATGTAGACATTGGGGAGTCCTGTTTGGTTTCATTAATGTGTGTCTACTTCGTGGATTAAGTAGACTTTCTTCATCAGCTTTGGTATGTTTTGGATTCTATAGTTTTATTCAGAACTGTGTTTAAATTGATGTTTTGCATTTTGACTTCATTTTGCGTTAGTTCAAAGTAAGTTATTTAATTTTCTTGAACTTCTGGAGATTTTGAACATTTTACTGTAATTTGTAATATAACTGCTGTGAAATACTTGAATAAAGATGACAAGAAAACACAGCTCTAGTTCCTTCAAAAATGTTTTTAAAAAACCTGCTGCCTCTGAGTTGATTCCACCCTTTTCTTACCAGACCTCCTTGATTTCACAGTTCAGATGTTTTAGTCTTGCTGTTTAGTTATTTTGAGCAGTGTAGTCTGTAACTTTTCCTTTTAGTGTTTTTCCATTAAAAAAAAACCTTCTATTACCAGTTTTGACTGAACAAGTGAAATGGGCATTGCATGTTGGCAAGTGAGTAACATAACTGGGAGGAAGTTCTGCTCTGTGCTTAGAAAATGTTTGGTGTTCAGTGGCAGGGCATCAGCATCCAGGTAATATCAGAGGTTCTCGTTGCTGGGGTTTTTTAAGGAAACTTTTTTTCCCTATTTATCAAAGTTGTTCTTTTGTATGTCTTGGTTTTGCATTTCACAGATGAACTTCTACTATCTTTAGAAATTCCTTTGCTTCCCCCCGTCCCTAAAAAATTTGTGCGTAGGGCAGCAAGCTGTTAGAGGTTCTGCAAGTGTGCAATGGCAATTTATCCGGAGCTAGTGGACAGAGTAGGAGAAACTGTTCTGTAGCTCTGTCATGGCCTCTCTGGAGGTGTAGGACATCCAACACACCTGCTGTTTTCCTCTTTTCCTTGATGTGTACCTTAAAATTCTTAACCTTAAAAGGCCAATTGAGGAAGAGAGAGTAAGTGCCTTATTTAATGTCTGACTCCAATTCCGCTTTGCAGCTTTGAAAGCACAGTTAGATAGGAAGTTCATCAGAGCCTAGGCTCAGTTCCTGTTGGCATGACCAGGTGTGTTGTGACCTGAATGGCTTTGCAGATAGCGACACAACCACACTTTACACCAGCCAAGGGGCTTGCAATCTGAATAAAGAATGTCGGGTCTCAGGACTTGTGTGTCTCTTTCCATCTTTCGGGAGTGGTGGTGGTTGTGTGAACAGAGCAGATAGTTTTGGGGCTGATTTTTGGCAGTGGCTGTAAAAACAGTCCATGCAAAGGGATCAAAACTATTCCCTGTTTGGGCATTGGCAAAATCATTCTTGTAAATATGCTGAGTGAAATTGGTGCATCAGAAGCGTAGAATCATCAAGGTTGGAAAAGACCTTCAGGATCATCAAGTCCAACTGTTTACCCTACAACCCCATACCACTAAACTGTCTCCTGAAATACCAGGTCTATCTGTTTGTTTTAACACCTTCAGGGATAGCGCCTCCACCACCTCCCAGGACAGCCTGTTCCAAGGCCTCAGCACTCATTCTGTGAAGAATTTTTTCCTACTATCCAATCTGAACCTCCCCTGGTGCAACTTGATCCCATTTCCTCTTGTCCTATAGCTAGTCACTAGGGAGAAGAGGCAAACACCTGTCTCACCACAACCTCCCTTCAAGTAATTGTAGAAGGCAATGGGGTCTCCCCTCAACCTTCTTCAGGCTGAACAGCTCCAGCTTTCACCCTGTCCTCATCAGACCGGTTCTCCAGACCCCTAATCAGCTGAGCTGCCCTTCTCTGCTCATTCTCCAGCACCTCAGTGTCCTTCCTATATGAATTAGTGAGGAACAGTTGCGTTGCACCACGAATTAAACTGTAGTAAAGACTTGAGCAGCAGTCACAGTTGTCACATGCTCACTGACAGGCACTGCCTCCTTCCACCCGTGGCCTCTGCCTTGAATGTAGTATTGAAATGCTGTTTTCCACATTTCCTTTAATTTGCAGTGCTGCGCATCCTCTTTTTCCTCCTCTAAGCTCCTCAGATAATTTATTTTAATACATGAAAAAAGACATCTTTTTGTTCCGTATCTTGGGTAGGATTTGGATTTGGACGTGTAGTATCTGGAGTTTTAAGCTAGCACTGTTGTGTGAATTCTGTGAGCTGCATCAGTAAACTCATGAACTGACCAATGAAGCCAAACACTGCCTTTTTTTCCCTTCCTGCTTTTATGCATCACTTGTAGTCATGTGACTATTATGTAAAAACGAATGGTGATAAACTTTAACACAGATGAATTCAGCCTTGTTCCATTTTGAGGTGCATGTTTTCATTCCTTCGTGCAGCGTGATCATTTGCCTGGGCAGTGCATTTCACTTGAACCCAGTGTGAGTAAATGGCAGTGACTACAGCTGAATTCCATTTGTTGTTGGAGTGTGTTTGAGTTTTGCTCTATCGAGTCTGATTTTAACAGGCAAGGGAAATCTTAAGAATACAGTAAGGTGCTCAGATTAAACTGTGTTCACCACTTCTAGTGGAATGTTGTGTAAACCCATCTGCATTAAGATCTGCTGCTGTGAGCCTGCTGATTGGGAATAAAACTGCCGGGGCAGAAGGTAATTGGAGGTAAAGTGCTGAAAGGGTCCTCACATTCAGTTACAAGAGGGGCAGGTTGAGAGCAGACAAGAAGGTTTGTGCAAGCCCTGCATTTGTGGCATCACTGCTGTAGCACTTGGTGTATGTTGGCAAGCTGCAGAAGTCGGGTTGGTTCTGCTGGGGTGAGCTCCTCTCTGTGTTCTGTTTGCTTCTGTCTACATGTCCATATGGAGATCAGTGACACTGTGTCGCAGGGGTTCACACCAGCACCAGTGCAGTTAAGTATCTGCTTTGGTGACATAGACTGGGGTATCCAGTGCACCCTCATTAGGTTTGCAGATGACACCAAAGCCAAGTGGTGCAGTCAATTCACCACTCGGGTGGGTTGCCATCCAGAGAGACGTGTATAAGCTTGAGAAGTGAGTGGCCTGTGTGAACCTCATGAGGTTCAACAAGACTTGAGTGCAAGGTCCTGCACCCAGTATCACTACCGACTGAGAGATGGTGCAATTGTGATCAGCTCTGTGGAGAAGGATTTTTATGATACCAGTGGATGAAAAGCTGAACGCGAGCTGACCATGTGCACTCACAGCCTAGGAGACTAACTGTATCCTGGGCTGCCTCAAAAGAAGTGTGGCCAGCTGGATGAGGGAGATGATCCTGTTGCTTTATTCCATGCTGGTGAGATCTCATTTGCAGCCCTGTGTCCAGATCTGGAATCCTCAGCACATGAAGGACATGGCCCCGTTTGGAGTTGGTCCAGAGGAGGCCACAAAAATGATCCAGGGGCTAGAACCCCTCTGCTGAGACAGTTGGGCCTCTTTAACCTGTAGAAGAGAAGGCTCCAGGAGGACTTATTGTGGCCTTTTCGTACTTAACGAGGCCTGTGAGAAAGGCAGGAGCAATCCTTTTCAGCAGGGCTGGTTATGACAGGATAAGGAAGATACTGTTCATGATGGAGGTGGTAACACACTGGCCCAGGTTGCCCAGATAGGTGATAGATGCCCCATCCCTAGAAACATTCTCAGCGAGACTGGATGGGGCTCTGAACAGCCTGACGTAGTTGAAAATGTCCCTGTTCACTGCTGGGAGGGTTGAACTGGATGACCTCTAAGGTCCCTTCCAACCCAGCACACCCAATGTTTCTGTGGTCTCTCAGCAGGCGGTGGCTGCTGAAAACGCCCACACCATTTGCCAGTCTGATTATTCATGGAGATGAATTACATGGTGATGAAAACCCCTTTGAGTCAATAAAAAATTTGAATTCTACTGTAACCCAGAGATCTTCACATGGCAGGGGGATTGGACTAGATGATCTTTCGAGATCCCTTCCAATTCCTAAAGCTCTGTGATTCTGTGATTCATGTGCATCTTTATGGAAGTAGGAGTCTATTAGACGACCTGTCAGCTTTGGGATGAAGGAAAGGCTTGGGGAAATTTCAAGTGAAAGAAGTAAAGCAGAGACCCCAAATACTCATCTTAGAAAATATGTTAAATTTGGACTAAACTAATCTGCTAAAAAATTGAGTCTTTCTGCTGCAGAGGGAAAGAGAATAATGCTGGTTAAGGAACATCTCCAAACCCTCACCTATAGGTCTGTAATAAAGGTCTTTTGCTGTCTTGCTGACTTTGTTACACCCTGTAGGATCCCTTCTCTGCGTGGAGGATGCCTGGAAGAACAGGGATACCCGACTTCGGTGATGGACAAGGGCAAAACGTCAGTCTATTTTCAGTTTCTCATGAACGTAGTTTTGAAATGAGATTTGAAGTGATGCCCACTGCGTTTTCTGTGCTGTTACAGCAGGCTTATTAAGGTAAAGGAAGCGTAACATGAGTAGCATGTTGTATGTGACTGTTAACAGTGACAAATTACTGGTTTGTGTAGAAACTTTAAGCATCGCAAATGTAATCGTCTAACAGTCTGTTTTCAGGAATCACTGGGGATGTAACCAGTTTGAAAACTATTTGGTTTAGACTGCTTCAGAGTCCTGCTCCAAAACGTAAAACTTGTCCTGCAGGCAGAAAGCTTTTTTTAAAACACAACACTTCCTTTCCACACGATTCAGAGGACAGCCACAAAGGCACAAGCCCAGTATAAATTGTGCAGAAGTTAATTTTTCCAACGTGTGACAGTAAATTGGGAAATGGAAATGAGCTGACACCTAATGATGATTTAGATGTTTAGCAATTTGTCACCAAAAAGTCAGGATTATTCAGGGAGAGGAATGTCAGCAAAACACGCTTCTAGTTGAATCTGGTGCTGTGGGACAGGTGGTTTAATGCTGTGGCGTGTGTAAGGTCTGCTGTCTTGTGTATGACTTCACAGCCTTTTCAAGAAAGGCACCTAGGCTTGATTTGCAGAGTTCGTACCAACCTGCCCTTTGAGCTCGTGTGCCTTGTTCCTTGTGTTTTGGTTCACCTTCTACTTCCAGGCTCTTTTCCTTGTCTTCTCTTTACGTTCCAAACTCCACACAGTCCCTTCCCTCCAAATACACTAACACACTGGGATCAAGTAGCCTCTCAGTCTGCTCTTTGCCAAGCTGAATGAGCTCTTTGTAGTTCTCACTGTGTTTTCTCCAGCCTTTAAGTCAATTCTATGGCACTTTCTGCAGTAGGTCGATTGTTCAACACCTAAAACACTTGTTCACAGACCAAACTGATGTGATCTTCCAGTGTTGGTCCTACCATGATGGTACTTGCTGGTTCCCTTTTTGCACATCTAGAGATCTATTTAGCCCTTTTATGCCATGAAATTGGACAGGGAGCTCTTCTTATTTAACACTTCTCAGACTCGCAGAGTTTCAGGATGCTGTTCTCTGTGCTGAATGTCAGCCTTCTTCATTGCCGCTTCTGTGGTCCCACTTTAGCTTCATCAAAACAGCTTTTGTTTGATTTGTCAGGGGAGCCAGCACAGTACATAGGAGTTGTTCTGTCCTCATTACCTTCTGCTCTGCTCATCTGTTTCCACAGGTCTATGACTAGTGCTTAATCCTAGAATCATTAAGTTTGGCAGAGACCTACAAGATCCAGTCCAACCATCAATCCAATGCCACCATGCCCACTAAACGATATTCCTTAGTGCCACATCTGCATATGTTTTAACACTTCCAGGGACAGCAGCTGCACCCCCTCCCTGGACAGCCTGTTCCAGTGCCGTATCACTCTTTCAGTGAAGAAATTTTTCCTAATGTCCAGTGTAAACCTCCTCTGCCACAGTTTGAGGCTGTTTCTTCTTGTTCTACTGCTAGCGACTTGGGAGAAGAGATCGACCCCCATCTCTCTTCAACCTCTTTTCAGGCAACATAGAATCACAGAATCACTAGGGATTGGAAGGGACCTCGAAAGATCATCTAGTCCAATCCCCCTGCCACAGCAGGATCACCTAGACCAAGTCATAGAATCAGTCAGGGTTAGAAGGGACCACAGGATCATCCAGTTCCAACTCCCCTGCCATGGGCAGGGACACCCCACCCTAGAACATCTTTCTTCAAAAAGGAAGATGTCAATATCTTCCTTCAAAAACTTTGCAAGAGGAGGATCCCCCACTCGAAACACCTGATGGTACCAACTTGAGGATTACTCAAACATTAGATAGTCCTCATTTAATCTGCCTATTCTTAGCCTGTTTAATATTTGCTGTCTGAATAGTGCACAGTGAGAAGGCTGAAGTATTTTGTAACATGCTGTTGAAAACCTGTTGCCTTATCAATCAAATGTGTAATCCTGTTGAAGAGTGGGATCCGGTTTGTGTGAGGTAGCCGATTTTCAAGAAATGCATCTTACCTCTTTGAATCCACTATCAGCTTAGATAGATGCTGTCTCTTCAATTTTGCAGGAGGTGGATGTCAGGTGAAGGCTCTGTAATTACCCAGTCATTTCACTTGCCCTTTTGATAACTGTTGCTCTTCCTGGAACATGAAAATTGCTCTTCCTGTCATGAAAAATGAATGTCAGGGCAGAGCCTTCTGGGCTTCGTGGAGGTGTGTTTGAACACCTCCTGAATTTGAAGCCCTTATCCATGAGGGTAAGTCAGACCCTCTCCAGGCAGAGTGCTGCAGTCTGGACTTCTTAACCCCACAGGAGATACATCTTGCCAAAGAGAAAACAGTCAGGAGCCATGCCCAAACACTCCCTGCCACATTTCCAGTCTTCGTTTTCCTGGGAAAGGCTGCATGTGGCATTTAGGTGTTCCAGTTTGTAAGCAGGCAGTGTGCAGGAAAGCTGGGTGTGAACTGCAGCGGGTAACATTGAACCTGATGTCACAAGTAATGGGCTCTGCATCCAGCTTTTTACAAGAACTTGATAGGATGAGGGGAGATGGATTTAAGCTAGAAGAAGGTAGATGTTAGCAGGAAATTCTTTACAGTGAGGGTGGGGAGGCACTGGAACAGGTTGCCCAGGGAGGATTTGGCTGCTCCATCCACAGAAGTGTTCAAGGCCAAGTTAGATGAAGCTTGGGGCAACCTAGTCTAGTGAAAGGTGTTTCTGCCTATGATGGGGGGGCATTGGAACTGGGTAATCTCTAAGGTCTTTTCCAACCCAAACCACTCTATGATTCTGTGAAAGCCAGTAACATATTCAAAGATGATCAATTAACGGAAACAGTGTGGCCACAGTAGGCTTGGAAATTTGGGGTTGATTTGCGAGAGCAAATTTGGTACTTGAGAGAATATTTCTGCTCGAGCACGGTGCTCACTAAATTCTCAGGACTGAAAGCTTTTGGCACGTCACCTTCACTGTTCAGCGCAGCCATCCCTACTCTGGTGCTGTCACCAGCACAAGGATATTGTATTAGGAATTAGGGGCTGCTTTGTTTAAGATCTCAAGATGTGGAGAGGAATTGGTTTCTATCTACTTGCAAGAGCAATTATGTTTATAAACTTTTTTAATGAGGCAGGAAGTGGCAGGTCATGTCAGAGTGTCACTGGTGACCTTAGTTATGTGTCTGCTCTTTAGCCACAAAAACATGAGAAAAGGTCACTAAATGCTGGACAAGGAAGACGACGTAAGTATTGCCTGTGGTGTGAGGTATGACTTGAGGCAGCCTTAAGCTTCTTAAGCTTAGCCCCAGCTGTCACCACAGTTCTAGTTCTGTACTAATTTGCTAACCTAACACACAAGCTCCGGTGCTGAAGTTGCCTGTCAAGCTATTAAAACCCTGGGTTGCCAGTGCTGTTCGCTGGACAGGTCGTGAAAGAGTTTGATCCAGTTGCCAGTATGAAGCTTGTGGTGTGTGATCTGTGATCTGAGCTCTGAAGAAAAAGAGAATGCTGCTCAAAAAAACCAGATGATCAAATTAAAACCAGCAGGCAGCCTTTCAAACCTTCGTTGTACGGACCACCACTAATGAAAAATTCAGAGGCAGATTTGGCTTGATGACAGGACTGGAGCTTCTTTCTCCCAGGTAGTTAAAACATTTAATTCTCTGTGTATTGCTGCTGCCTATTGAAGTAGAATCTGTTTCAATAAAGAAGACTGGAGTTTGTTGCCCTCTAAGAAATCTGCTATTTAAATGGGAATTGCTGAAAACAGTGTGTTACCAAAAGAACCACCACAGGTGACTTAGCAAAAGGGCGATTGTTTTTCAAGGTGTCTGCCACTTTTGCTTTTGGGCACATCTCTACATGAAGGTCATTGAGGTGCTGGAGCACGTCCAGAGAAGACAATGAAGCTGGTGAAGGGCCTGGAGCACTAGTGCCCTAGGAGCAGCTGAGAGAACTAGGCGTGTTTAGCCTGAAGGAAAGGAGGCTGAGGGGAGACCATCTCACTGTCTACAACTGCATGAAAGGAGGTTCTAGCAAGATGAATGTTGGTCTCTTCTGAGTAACAAATGATAGGACAAGAGAAAAAGTTGATAAAACTTCTTCATCAGTATAGAAATTGTGCTGAGGGACTGGGTTTAGTGGTGACTTGGCAGTGCTGGGTGAATGGTCGGGCTCAATAATCTTAAAGGCCTTTTCCAACCTAAATGATTCCATGATGTTTATTTTTTTGGTTTCGTTTGCAGGCTCCAGCAGCTGGAGATGGTGCTGGTTGGCTCGTCATGCTTGCACGGCTTGGCTAAGATGCTCGTGATGGCAGCTCTTGCTTTCACGAATTCTACCCTCAGTGAGTGTTTAATCACGCCTCAAGCAGATTGGCTCTTTTTGGGAAAAATAGCGTTTCTGTTCCGCTATCGTTGTCCAGCTTAATCTAATGAGTGATGAAGAAGCTGTGCTAGACATATCCATCTGCTTCCCTCCAGACCGTTTCTTTCTGATTTTTTCCTACAGTCTAAAGTTATCAACCTGGAACACTCACCAGCAACAGGAACTTACTGCTGCTCTTCTGTACGTGTTGGTGTTGCTGCTTCATCCAGAAGCACGTTTCAGCTCCTGTTTTTGAGCCAACTTGAAATGGGAAAGATGGCATCAAGAGGTGAGCTTAAGGGTCTCATCCAATTAAAAAAGCGTGTATTATCATGATGAGTTATAGAACTGTCCACGTGGACACAGGGTCAGCATCTTTCAAGGGACCTGGAACAGGCTGCAGCCTCCCAGGACTTGACTGCAAACGCTGTCTGTGGGTTTATCCCCTATTGTTTCATGTAAGTCACCTTTTCCGATTGGCGATGGGGAGGCTGTGTGGTTCTGAGACCTTGTTCCTTACCTTTGAGGCAGTGGAAAAAAAATCTTGGGACCACTTCCAGTAATTTCAGTGGGTTTCACAAGAAGCAGGGTGGGTGGGTGAGTACTTGAAGCAGTCTCTGCCTTTGCTGTCTCTGCCGATTAAACATAATGGCACTCGTGAAGTCAGGCACAAGTGCAGGCTGCGGCTCCTCTCCCCGCTAATCCCCGCGGCTGCGGCAAGTGGGTGCTTGTGCTGGCGTGCAGTTTGTCTGGACTCACCAAGGGCAAGCTGGAGTGTAACGAATGCTTTAATTAGCTGCTCCAATTGCACTGTGCTAAGCTCAGCCTTAACACCTAGCTGCAGTTAATTAAAAGACCAGGTTGCTGAGGTTTTATTAGTACTGTGTTTGCCGCTAGATGAAACAACGGCGGAGAGGCGGATGTCTTGTGTAAATTGTCAGGGGTAGGTGATTACCTGAACGCAGCGAGCAGCCCTGTCTGGAGATCACTCCCCTTCCCAGGTGAGCCAGGGGAGAGTTAAATTCATGAAAAAAGAGCGTTTTTATCATTATCAGGCTGCTGAGCCAGCCTGTCCCCTGCATTTCTTAAAGCTTTTTAGATGAAAAACCCCCGAGCAGATACGTGCACATGATTCATTTGGCAAAAGCGCTCGGCCGACTGCCCGGAGGGGAACTAAAATAATTTCCACGTACAAGTAAAGCAAATAGCCTGTGTCTTGTTCATCCTACCAAGTACTATTGACTAGTGCTGAGTAAGAGGTCTTTGCAGCACATTGATGAAAAGGTTGGCAACACATTCCAGTAGGTCTGGATTACTGCAGCATGGTTGTGTAAAACACTGAATTGCAAGGCTGTTAGTAATCTTCACAGGCTCTTCAACCTGAGCCACTAAGCCTAAACTGAAATCTTTAAAAACTGTGGCTCACGCTGCTAAATACTTGCACAGATGTGCCCTGTAAGAAGCGGAGACAGTTTTGCTGTAAGCTGGGTTCTTCCTGTTAATGTGTAGAACAGATACTACCTCCTGAGGTCCAGCTGAAATGTTCCACCACCATGGTGTTTGAGACTAGTTATATTTGACTCATCTTTGTTCCACGGCCGGTTTTACAACTAACATCAAAGAAAACACCAGCAGTGGCACTTAAGCGCTCTCTGAAAGATTTATCCAGTGAGATACATTGCTCCCACTCAGGATATGAAGGAATGTTGACCACAGGGCAGAGTGGCTTTCATCTTTTAGACACTGCAGCAGCAGTGCTGCATGGACCCTAACTTCTGCTTAAAAAAAACAAATGCCACAAACCCTCACATTTGTCCGTGTGTTTTTTTTCAAGATAGTTTCCTAAACTACCTTAACCTTTCTGTTCTTTACTTACTGTTGAATTTGGGAAGGTAAATGAAGGAGCAGTCTTGCTGAATAAAATCCTGGATCATTTCTGAGTGCTTTTTTTGCAGAGGAGAATGGTAGTGCTTTGGAAGCTACCGAGCATTTAAAGATTAGCAGCACACTGCTAGTTTTTGCAAGAGAAGCTGGCTGGCTGGAATGCACAGATCTTCATCTGTGGCTGGGATGAAACCTGAAGTCACCATTCAGGCAGTGCTGTTTCTTTTTCACTTCACAGTATCACAGAACAGCAGGGACTGGAAGTGGCCTTGAAAGGTCCAATCCCCCTGCCACAGCAGGATCACCTAGATCTAGTTGCACAAGTACATGTCCAGGCAGGTTTTAATGTCTCCAGAGAAGGAGACTCCACAACCCCACTGGGCAGTCCATTCCAGTGCTCTGTCACCCTCACTGTGAAGAAGTTCCTTCTCAGGTTGATGTGGAACCTCCTATGTTCCAGCTCATATGCATTGCTCCTTGTCCTATCATTAGATGACACTGCGCAGAGCCTGGATCCATCCTCCTGACAACCACCCTTTACATATTTATAGCCATTAATGAGGTCACCCCTCAGTCTCCTTCACTTGTTACAAAATTAATCCAATCTGGATGCTGGATCTAGATCTATAAATATATTTATTATAATATAACAAGAACTTAACAGGAAACATAAACTATATACAATACCATTACAGATAACCCTGTTTTTAATATTATTCACAGAAATAGCCAGTTTTGTTCCAGTGTGAGAAATGAAGAAATAAGCTAAATTGGAAATGTTGAATGTGTTCAGGTCTTGCTGACAGGTAGCACCTCCTTTGGAGGTAGACACACACCAACACTAAAATTAGTCCTGCCCCAGGCAGTTAGAAACTTGTGCTCCAATCTTTAGGTTCACACTTGCACCCTGTTTGACATAAATACTTTAAATGACACACTAGTATAGAATTTTGTTGTGCTTATTATTATTTCTTTTCTTTAAAGAATAAATAAAACAACTGCATAACAAAGGCTGGAACCTCACTGTCAAAATGAGAGACTTGAGTCACCCTACAGCTTGACTCAGCTGACTTGAGCACTTTAAATACTGCAAGATACAAATTTCTTTTATTTTATAAAGGATTATTAGTAAAATAAGATGATTAGCTAACCATCTGCATCCATTTCCCCAAAGCTGTGGGCTGTCCTCCCTCTGTATAAAAAGGCTAGCATATTTGGTATGAAATTCACTAGATATCGATGGCAAGGTCTCGCCCACACTCGGTATAGGACCCTCCTTCTTGAATTACTGGCATGGCATTTGGGATTTGGGTCTGCAAAGGCAAGTATGGCAACTTTCTTCCCCTCTACTTGGACAGAAATCAGACAATCCTTAGCTTGGGGTTAGTCCTATTTGTGAATCTTAATGTTCTTTCCCCTGCCTTCTCCCTGTTACCCAGTCCATCTCCCATTTGATCCTTTAATGTATAAATTTATAAAGAATTTCCACATCACAATGCTCTCTGGATAGACAATATTTTAATATATATAAAAATATAACCCCTGTGCTGTGCAAATACTTACAACTCTACATAGTAACCACTTTAAGTCTCTTACACCGGGCTTAAGTCTATGCGGTTCTCTACCATGGGAATTAAACTCATGTGTTTAAAACCTGTAAATAAGTATGAGGTTTCCACACCTATGGGGAAACTTGAAAAAACAAAAGAACCCCCAACTTCTCAGACTTTACATAAAAGATAGTATCCTATATCCCAACATCAGGAATTCTGGTTGAGAGCCAAAACTGGGTGCCGTAGCCACAGCAGGAGACATCTTCTCCGTTTGATGAGGACGTGGAAATCCCACGCTATGCTCTGTGTTTTAATGGGCAGAGTGGGTTTACCAGGAGAATCTCTGGAATCAAAAACCCTTTTCATTTTGCTTTACGGGAATGGAGTGCTGCCAAGTTCGCTCATCAGCAGAAACCGGGAGGAAAGGTTTGGAAGCTCCCCCCAACCTGTGGGCACGGCCACATGTGCCCCAACAAGGGTCACTGGGAGCAGAAACTTACGTGGCCCAACAGACCTTTTTTTATCCTTCATCATTTGACATGGAATTTATTACCAATCATTCTTCTCCCCACTCCCCACCTCACCCCCGCTCTAGGCTCTGCTCTAGAGGACTGAAAGATTTGTTTGATCTGATGGAAGACTGACATCAGCGTAAGCCATCTGTCACACAAGATTTCTCTCAGTCACTGGTATTGAAAAGCATGTATTTGCTGAAAACAAATGCAGGAATCAAAGTGGTAAGGACACTTTGACCTTTCAAAGAGATTGATGCCTAAACTGTAATAGTAAAACTAATCTGCATGGTTATTTTAAGAATCAAGCTCGAGCTCTAAAGTAAAATGCAGATTATTTCTTTTTCCTCTCTTCCCCAGATTAAAAAATATGTGAAATTCTATTGCACCTGGGTTGACCAAAAGCCGACATCCAGAACAAGTGCCACTATAACATCTAGTGACACCCTTGTGTTATTAAGTTACAATATCTTACATAGCACGGAGCTCTCTGCTCCTCGTTCACCAAAAGGTGAGGATGATTTTTCTACATTCAATGTAGACACTATTCAAGACTTTAGAGCAATGTGTTCACTGGCTGGCTTTGCTGCTGTTGTTCATTAAAGTAGTAGGGTTCTTCTTGCCTGCGTTCAGCAGGTACCAACAGTTCTCCATGCGACTCCTCAGTAGCGTCAGCCGCTCTGAATGTACTTCTTGATTACTACGCAGCCGTGTCGGAAAACAGGGCAGGGCATATTTGGTAGAAGTGTCCACGTGTTTGTTTTAGGGTCATAGGCCTCCATATTTCCCAGGGCAGGTCCTTCGCTGCTAACGATACCACCAGTGGCATAAATTTTTCCATCCAGAACCACCGCACTGTGTTTTGTAAAAAAAAGAGAAAGTTTTAATTAGTCATCTTGCCCGACACTTCTCATTTTACGCTTAAAACAAGCCCAGTCATTTGTGATAACAGGTCAGCAATGATCACAGCATTTATTCCTCTCTATATAAAGCTGTGTGGGCATTTCTCTGCCCTCTCTTTCTCTCCCCTGAATTATCCCCTTTTGGTGTTCCTGCCAGGTTGGTAAATGTCTCTTAGCCCAGAACTTAGTCCAAGGGGGATGTCTCTGCAGCCCACATACGAGATCTGCAGCAAGTGTAGTAGGACGATGAGTCCCTGTAACTCCATCCACAAGCAAAAGGAATCCAAGCAATTGGAAGTCCCTTCCACCTAGGCTGAAGCAAACCCTTGCTTCAGGTTACTCCTCTAATTATATGTGGATGCCACAGAGCAGGAATAAAACCTCTGAAAAATACTCGTGTTTTAGAGTCTTCCATGGTCACACTGTGGTGCAGGAGCCTGGGGGTCCTGTTCACTTGTCCTCCTTGCACACCCAGATGGGGCGGTGTCAAGGGGATGGCCAGCTCGAGGCACAAGATTCTGATGGTTGGGGATGTGCAGCCAAGGGATCAGCAGGGGAGCCCTATGCTGGCATCTAAAGAAGCGAAACAAAAACCTCACTGCTTTTTTAAAATCAAAGTGTTTGACTTGACACACCTCTTGAAGATCAAGGATAATGGTCCACAGGCTTTGATAGGAGGGGGGGTGCATAGGTGTGCAAAGTTGGAAAGAAAAAATGCCCTTCAGTTTCATCTTCCCTCCTTCTCCTCAACCCCTCCGCCTCTCCAGCAATTGTGTGTAGGACACGACAGTTGACTTGGGCTAATGAAGCCCAGCAACAATAGACTGGGTTCCTGCGTGTCTCTGGGAAGGGCAGAAGGACAACAGGCAGCTGAGTGGGAACAAGCCTGTGTAGGGCTGCAGTGTGTTCTGTGTGTAGGGGAAATTCCACAGTTGGGGCAGATCAGCTTTGCATCTGCTGGGAAGCCAGAGTTTGCCTTTTTGAAGCACATTAAGCTGGATGGGATTGGCAGTGGCTGTGGTTCCTTCCAAGTGCAGCTGGTGGAGGAAAGAAAATGGAGAGCTAGAAATGCCTAGGTGGCAGAGGACAGCAGGGACAGAAAAAGAGGGGAGGATGAGAAATTAATTGCAGCCAAGAAGGTGCCCTAGATCAAAGAAGGTGGAGAAGGGTAGTAACCCTGTAGGCCTGGTAAAAGCAAAGTCATTTCTCCAGGTCATTTTGGACAAGTGCAAAGGAGGAGAGAAAGCGATAAATGCAAAAGACAGAGAATGCTGGAAGACCCCGGGTGAGCAGAGACTAAAATGGCACTGACAAAGCCACATGTTTCTGAAGAACACAAAACCCTGATGTCCTTGTGGAGAAGCAGAGCCCGAGGTTAAAAATAAACCCACAATGACAACAGTGAGGACTCAAATAAGCCTAGTCCCTGGGTACTGCCAGGAAATAGGAAATAATGAGAATCTTGTCAAAATAACTGTTAATCTGAAAGGAGGAGGAAGGAGAGAGAGACTTGAAACACTTGATTAGAGCCTATCCTCAAATCAGCAGGGCTGGATGATACATAGCCCAGGGTCCTGAGGGAGTTTGCTAATGAACTTACTGAACCACTGGTAATTATTTTTGAAACGTCAGGGAGAAATGGGGAAGAACGAGGACTTGAGTAAAGCAGGCGTCATCCTGAACGATGACTCTGAAAGAGAACAAGCACCTCCAAAGGTGCTGGAGCTGGCAACGGAGAGGCACTGCCTGACAGGGACTTCGGCCAGGGCTCTGGTCCCTATGGCCAAGACGGAGTAGGTGACAGGATTGGCTAGAAGACAAACGTGCAGATTAAATCAGAGTTCAGGGCTTAAACACATTTGCTGGGGGGTGGGAAGCCCATCTTGGTGCTGGAACA
Source organism: Rhinopomastus cyanomelas (assembly GCA_013400115.1). NCBI lineage: Eukaryota > Metazoa > Chordata > Aves > Bucerotiformes > Rhinopomastidae > Rhinopomastus > Rhinopomastus cyanomelas. The sequence continues at coordinate 815,801 of VXBP01006168.1, read as the reverse complement.
AATTAGTACCTGAAATGAAGACAGACTGCAAAATACAGCACGATGAGTGGGACAGATGGTCTCACCTCGTACTAAAACCATCCTGATGTGGCTCAGGGGGTGCTGAAACCAGCAGGATGAGGTTTAAAAATGAGGCCAAGGAGTAGTGGTGGCTGTCTTTCACTTTTTGTCCTAACACTGAAGCTAAAGGAGATGGGAGCTTGTTTGAGTTGGGATGTGATTTGGGATGTGCCCAGTGTCAGAGACGGGCTGTGGTGAAGGGCAGATTTGCTGCCTTGGTTCTCTCACGAAATGCTGATCAATCATTACAAAAGTAGCCCTGCAAAAAGCTTGACAGTAGCAAAAAAGAAAATGGGTTAATTTAGCAATTTTATTGGTTGAAGTGGGATAAATCAAACAAACTCCAAAACAAAGACCCCCAAGAAAGATCTGGCTGCACAATTACTTCCTGCCCAATGAAGGTCAATGAAAAGAAACACGGGTGTGGAGCGTGGAGTCCCAGGCTGGTTCCATCAGTGCTGATGATCAAGGTCCAGTGCCTATCAATGGTCTAAGTTTTAATTTACTGGTGTGGCCATCCTAGTGTGGATGACAGCACCTCACACCACACAGGAGAGGACCTTAGTGGCTGTTACCATTTATTGGCTAAAACTTGTTACCCAGTGAGACTGCTCTGCATGGAGGTTTTGATCTGAATGGAAAGAATGGGATGGACAGATGCAGGACTGTGCAGCCACATTTCCCTCTACACTGTAGATGATCCTCAGAACAGGAGCCAATCAACTACCCACCCTTCCTAGCTGGCTGTGTGCTGCGTGTCTGGCCTTGGGCATATGGGGTGAGGTCTCTGAATGAGTGCTTTACAAACTCCTGTGTAGTATCTGAGTTCTCACAGTTCTTCCAGTACATTCCCCTCTGTGGCGTGTTCAGTGGCAGCTCCTCTAGCTGGAGCTGCTGCCATTGCAGAGTGAGCAGCTGAGGAGCCAAGCACACCTGCCTGCAGTGACGTGCACCCACGCTCTGCACTAGGGGTTGCAGTGGGTGGGCACATGTTGCTCTTGTTCTCCAGCATGTGGGCTACAGCACTGAAAGACACTCATTCCCAGTGGCTGGGACAGGCAGCCCGATACTGCAGCCTCCCACCACGGTGCTAATGTGCTGGAGAAGAAATGGATGGATGCTGAATTCCACCTTCTGTAAGATGGTGTGAATTTTAAATGGTAATTAAAGTGGATTCTGCCCCCTTTGTATGCAGTTCCCATAGATAAGACCCGCACAACACTCAGCTTGGAACGCATGCCTCAGGTTGAGAAGGACAAAGAGCTACTCCTGCTATCAAGAAACAAGCAGTTCTATGCACACAGTGGGCACGGGACTTTGGAGACTTTAAGGCATCTCCGGGGCTAAAGCGGCAGGTAGGTACTTAAGATCAATTAGGACCTTAGTCCTAGACTGCTGCCACTTTGCAGTATTAAAACAATCACTGCTAATTTCTGGGACCTCAGGGAATAGGAAACTTGAGTGGGCTCTAAAACCTTGAGGAAAGAGTGGAAAAGAGTCTGCTTGTTGCTCTTTCTTTTATTACCGTGACAATATTTCTTTTCTGCCCTCCCTTCCATCCCATCAGCTGTAAAAACATAATTACCAAGGCTGACGTACGAAGAAAGAAATAATTACAATAATTAGGATGCGAGTTTATTGCTCGGTGCCATTAATCCTGAGAGATGAAATGATTATAGGCTGTCAGAGCTGGGAAGGAAGGAAGCTCCATGCTACAGAGCCTTGCTGCAGGGACACAAACCCTCTGTCAGCTTCAGGGATGGTGATCGCCCGAGCTCAGGAGCAGCTGGACCTTCACCTCTCCAGCAGCAAGCCTGGGACAAAGGAAGTGACTTCACCTGCTCCTTCCAGGGAACTGTGTTTCAGTAGTCTCCAAATGATTGCCCAATAGGCAAACAACCCTGCTTCCTCCTGCTTGGGTCATTATTACTGTTTGCTAGAGAGCTTCCACCTATAGCACTGGAGCTGGTTCAGCCAAAGTGTCCTTCATTGTGCAAACCATGAGCAGTGTCAGAGGATCACACCGTGGCTGACACCACCACGACTAGTCTGGCTCATCTGCTGACCTCCATGAAGCTCTGAATCACAGGCCTAAGAAAATCCTGTGAGGCTGAGGTGCACTAAGCGCTGCAGGGGAGGTGGCTGCCCGTGGATGAAGTGCTCATGTACTCAAACTGCCCTTTAAACCTCTGCCTGTCCACCTTCCACTTCTTCCCCAGCCCAAGCAAGCAGGTGGCAGAGAAGATCCCTCTCTGACATCTGGCCATTAGAAGACTTGCTCTAATGACCTGGCCATTAAAAGGCAAAGCACTGAATCATGAAATCATAGAACAATCCAGGTTGGAAGTACCTTGAAAGATCATCTGGTCCAACTTCTCAGGGGAAAAGCAACACTAGATGAGATTGTCTAGCATCACGTCCAATTGCATCTTGAAAATATTCAGTGATGAGGACTCTAGTACATCCTGGAGGAGCTTGCTCCAGTTCTCACTGTAAAAATTCCTACACTGAGATGGCTCAACTTGTACCTCTTGCCCCATGTCTTCTCCATGTGGCTCCTTCAAAGGAAGAGCCTCCACCCTCGTAGCAACCCTTGAAAGCTGGAATCCTGTGTAAGATCCCACCCCCAGGGAGAATAGACTAAACTCCTTATGTCTTTCTGCATGACGCAGGTTCGCCAGCACTTTGATTGTCTTTGTGGCCCTCTTCTGGACCCTCTCCTTTTTGACTGGTGAGGACCAGAAGTGGAGGCAGTACTCTGGATGCAGCCTGGCAAAAGCTGAGTAGAGTGGGATGACCACATCTCTGTTTCTGCTGGTAATGTCCCTGCATTGCAGCAGGGATCTGATTTGCCTTTGTTGCTGCACTTGACTTTGCTTTTCAATTAACTTTTTAAATTCTGGTGTGAGCAAGGCCACCCAAGCTGCAGCTCAGGCATGGGGCACCAGGGCTGGGCACACCTCAGCTGATGGTGCTCTCAGCTGGGCCTCTGCTTAGGCAGCTCAGCTGCCATTTGCCTGGTGACTACCTTCCCACTGGGAGTGTTAGGGCTCCACTTCGCATTCAGAAACATCTTATGGTGGATGTCTCCTGCTGGGCAGTAGTTTGGAAGCAACATGAGTTGGAGAATGTTAGAGCCTCTTTTCTGTGGTGTCTGGGAGCTCCTGCTCCAGCTCTTCCCTCTGCAGTTGTGTTGGCTACACACAGCATCCAGCAGCAGGACCACCAGCAAAGTTTGTTAATTCTGCTTATTCTTGTAACATCTCCTGCTTTGTCCTAAAGATTGCATCAGCTTTATTAGAAAATGTTTACAAATAAAACAAAAAAATCCTGTCTTGTAGTGACTGGAGTTGTAAAACATTAGAAATGGCTGCCCCAGAGCATTGCTTTGATTCCTTGAAACTGACATGTCTTCTGAGGCCACAAACAAAGCTCCTGTCCCTCCTCACTCCTGGCTCTGAAGGCAAATGTGTGCACTAACGTATCTGAAGCAGTTCCATAAACTGTAATAAATGCAATCAACTAGACAGACACAAAATCTGCTTAAAAGATACAAAAATCCCCGTGTTTATTAACAGATGAATTTCCTTGCTGTCCCAAGAGTTTAGGAGGCTTTACTGGAGGTGGAATGGAGTGGTGTTTGCTGGCTGGCTGGAGCTGTAGGGTAAGGGAAGCCTGCAGGGCACCAGCCTCTGTGAGATGCAGCTCCCTGGAGTCCCTGGCAGGACTGCCAGTGCCCCTTCCTCTTCTGTGGTCTTGTATGTGATGCCTGCACGGTGATTTGTGGGGTCGAGGTGAAAGGCCTGGTAGTCGCTGTCTTTGTTTGGGGTGATGCTGAGGGTGTCAGAGCGTCGTCCTGAGCCTTGTAGCTGTGCTGACAACCTCGGTGGCTGTTTGCAGCCGGGTTGGCAGCCAGGTTATGTTTGAAAGGGCTCCAGCTTGGGCGCTTGTGTTGTGCTGCCAGGTGTCATCTTTATAAAGAGATGGATAAATGAGGGTCCAGATTAGTCATGGTCAATTAGGAGGATATCATGCCACTTCTTGGAGCGGCATTATTAGTGTGGGTGTCTTGGCCAAGTTCCAGTTATGTTCTCCCCTACTATGTGAGCACTTTCCCTTGCTAATGATCCAAACCCATCATGTGTCATCGTTACTTGTTGCTGCAAACCAGCACTGTTTTATTCCAAAGTCTGTGGCACATCAGTAACGGCCTGAATGCTCTGTCTGTATCAGTTACGCTCTAATGCTCACTGAAATTCTCCATGTCATCAGCTGCTGCAGAAATTACTGCTATTAGTCCAGTGCAGCAGTTCTCACCTGCTGCCCATGGAGCAGAGCCCCAGCCTCACGTCTCCTTCCAAATAGACTGGAAGATTCGGTTTTCCCTTCTGGACCACAAACACTTTGAGCTGCAAACGCTGCCTGCTGAACAGCCTGGCTCCCACGTCTGCAGGCTTGAGAAGTGCGAGGCCATTAAAGAACCAGGCTCTGTAATAGCTTCACCTGGGAATATCCATCCAAACAAGCTGTGCTCTAACCCTTTCCAGAGCCCAGAGTTACCCTGAACTCGGCGATGAGGAAAGGAATCAGCTGGGGCAGACTAGTTGGGACGGTGCATTATCAATGCCTGGTAGCTAAGCACAGGAGTCACCGTGCTTCACTGTTCAAGAACCAGGGCTTATTTAAAAAGAAGAAGGCACAAAGAAATAATCCACAAACTGACCCTGATTTTGTTCTCTTCAGCCCAAGTCAAAGTTTTATTAAAGATTTCCATTTGGCAGCACCATCTAATAAATCTTCCTGGTTAACAGTCAGAGGAGGAGGAAGAAAATGCTTTTCTGGAGTCTGTTGGGAATTGCTGGTACTAAATTAGCTGTTCTGGCACCATCCTGCCGCTGTTCGCGGAGCTCTCTGTAGCACACGCCTGTTTGCACGCTGCCTGCATCCTAAGCAAGCAGAATATGGAATTTTTAATGAGGCACTGAAACGCATTCCATATTCTTTTTGCTCATGGAAAAATAAATCCTTGAAGGGCATAGCGGGAAGGGAGAACTCCTGCCTGCAAAAGGAGGGCTTGCCAGCACTGCAGGGGAGGGATGTCCTTGAAAGTATTTCTGGAGGGAGGTGTCCAGCAGAGGAAGGTGTGATCATCTCAGCTCTTCATCCCTCCTGACTTCTGTCTGCAGCTTCCAAAGAACCTGCAAACCTGGAGCTGCCAAACAAAGATGGGGTCGATGCAGCAAACAGGACACATCTGCCCTGTGTCTGAGGAACGTCAGATATATCCCTCACCCTCACTTGTCACGTGGAAGACATTCATTCCTGCTTGTGAACTCTTGGTGAATTTTACAGTGCTTCAGGCACAATATTGCTCTTTGCTCACTCTGCACCTTCCCTCTAAAGGTTAATTCTAGGTCAACACAAATTTCTTACTGACTTCCATCAGGACAGGCTTAATCTGACAATGATGCTCAATTTGCTCCTCTGTTGATCGTGAGCTGGAGACCCGAGTGTCCTTTTTGTTTTTGGTTTTCTTTCATTTTTTTCATTAAAAGTAATTTAACTTGATATTAAAACCATATGAATTTTTCACATGCAAGGAATGGCTCACACATTTATCTTCCCCATGCTTGAAGCCATCATGCTCCATAGTCGCTAACATGTAGAACCAGTGCAGATAAAAATAAAAGTGATGCAGTCAAGATTTTCCCCAGCAAATTCGGTATCGAGTGATTCCCGGTGAGGGAAGATCAATAGCACGCAGTTAATTTTTAAGTTGTTTATGTTGCTCCTTTTAAACCATGTTTTTTGTGATCCATGCTAATGAGTGGAATGAGGAACTTATAGATTTGCAGACTAAGGTCAGAAGGCATCTCTGTGCTTAGTTAATCTGAGCTTGTGTGTACACAGGCCATGGACTTCTCCCCAAGCAGCTTCTCTCTTGGAAATGCATCTAATCTCCTCTTAAGAACACAGTGCTGGTGAGCTCGCCCCCTCCCTTGCTGGGTTGCTGTTTAATTATCCTTGCTGTAGGGAAAGTGCTTCACTTGAAGGCTGAGATGTGTAACTTGACTTTGTAGCCCCTGTAACCTGCTACGCCTTTGTCTGAGAGACTGAAAGCTTTGCTGCTTGTTCACAGTTATCAAGTTACCTCTCAGCTGCTCTTTGATCAACTCCTTAAACTTCATGTCAAAGATCTGATTTGCAACCTGGATTTGCAGCTTCTCTTTGAACTTCTACTGCTATTTCCACATGTTGATGCGTGGACCCAAAACCTGCGTTCATCTCACTGAGAGTGTACTCAGCAGTGCTCTCTCTTCCAAGCCTTACTGTGTTTTCATTTTGGTGTCAGGGCTTGTATTATACACCCAATATTGCACTGACCTTTTATCCCCCACAGTGCCGTGAGACTTTTGTTACGTAGCTCTGGGTGGCCTTCTTTATGTCTTCTTCTGAGAGCCTGACTTTCTAATGGCAGCAGGGCTGCTGTGATCATGTTTCCCCCATGTATTACTTTGCATTTAAAACACTGCTGGTAGCTTGAGACAGTCCAACTGAGCCATGCAGATAACTGGCTAAAATAGCTTCTTTTGTGGTGTCTTCTACCCGCCAAGTGTTATGCCACCTGCAGCCTTTACCAGGGGAGATCTTCCATTACTTGTTTTGTTGGTAGATATATTAAACATCACTGCAGAGGAGTCAGTGCTTGCTGCCGGTGGCTTTGCTCAATGATAGCTCCTCATTAACAGCTACATTTTGAGATCTGTCAGTGATGCAGATTTAATCTCTTTAATGTGTGCCTTGTTAATTCCATATAATACCAGCCAAATACCTTGGAGAAATCGCAGTATATTGGAGCATCACAGTTGTCTTTAGCAGCCAAGTGTGTTTTACTAAAAATCTAAACAAAGAACACAATTTCCCCCCCACTCAAAAAGCAAAAGGCATCAGGTCAATTTTCCAGGCAAGTGCGTTGATTGCTGCTCACTGTGTTATTAGTATTTGGTTATTTGTTGCTGAAATCCCAAATTAACCACCGGTATTTTGTAGAGGACCAACACGAGGTTAGGCGAGACCACTTAGCCTGATGTTGGTACTTTGCAAAATTAATTGCTTCACTGAAGTTTTCCCCTTCACCTTTTCAAAACACGGAAAAGCTTTGGCAGTGCCCTGATGCATCCTGACCTGTAGGACTTATTGTAAGAGTTACTGAAAATCAACATTAGTGGTTCAATCAGCTTCTCAGTGAGTTCTCTACAGACGCCTGCGTCTAAGACAGATGGGCTGCCTGACTTGAGAACTTAATTTCTGAGTTCACATCTTTTCTTGCTGCCACCAGTAACTGCTCTTGATTCTTCACAGTGGAATATGATGGAATCAAACCTTCTCGCTCCCAAATATAGACAAGAAACATCCATCTGATTGGTCTGTGTTACGCTTTGCTACCTCATCACCGATGATTGTATAATGGATTAAAATTACAGATTTGACCCCAGGTTTAAAGTTACTTTCACTTTACTCCTATTAACCCATAGTACTTGTCTTGTTCTCTCAGCCTCCAGCAACAGCCACCAGTTTTAACCTGTTTGTTACTGCTAATCCCCATCCTCTCTGTTTCCATACATACAGATGTATTTCAGATTTTGTTTTCACAGGTTTTGCATCTCCTTTTGGCTGAAATATTTTTCCTTGAACACTTCCCAGGACATTTAAGAATTTTTTGGCATCGAATGTACTGGATGATGCCTTTTCTCAATGAATATCCTACTATGGATAAGTTTCCAGTCCACTACTGCTTTGGTTTTAGAAAAAAATTCTGAGATGCTGACAGAGTTGGGGTTGTTCAGCCTGAAGAGAAGGCTTGGTGGGGACTTTGTAGCAACCTTGCTGGGCAAACTCAAGGGAAGAAGAAAACCTATAGGTCATGGAAGGAGGGGATGACTACTTGGGATGATTATAAGGCTCTAGCTAGAGGATGTAGGGATGGAACTAGGAAAGCCAAGGCCTCCTTGGAATTAAACCTTGCAAGAGAGGTCAAGGGCAAGAGAAAGGACTTCATCAAATACACGGCTGGTAAAACCAAACCTAGAGGCAATGTAGGGCCCCTGCTGAATGGGCTGGGTGCCCTGAAGACAGAGGATACAGTGAAAGCAGAGATACTGAACACCTTCTTTGCCTCTGTCTATCACAGTATCACAGTAATGATAAGTTTGGAAAAGAAGGACATTGAGGTGCTTGAACGTGTCCAGAGAAGGGCAACGAGGCTGGTGAGAGGCCTTGAGCACAAGCCCTATGAGGAGAGGCTGAGGGAGCTGGGATTGTTTAGCCTTGAGAAGAGGAGGCTCAGGGGAGACCTTATTGCTGTCTACAACTACCTGAGGGGTGGTTGTGGNGGTGACTCAACCACCTCTGTGGGCAGCCCACTCCAAAACCAGATCACTCTTTCAGTGAAAATTTTTTTCCTAATGCCAAGTCTAAACCTCCCCTAAAGTCTATACTTCTGGGGGGCTGTCCTGATATCAAACCCCAGACTGCTGAGGCCCCAGAGGAAACTGAGACAAGAGACGAGCTTGCCCTGGTTGATGAGTACTGGGTTAGGGATCAGTTGAGCAAACTGGATGTACACAAATCCATGGCCCTGATAGGATGGACCCGCACGTGCTTAGTGAGACAGTGGAAGTCATTGCTAACTCACTCTCCATCAACTTTGCTCAGTCATGGGGATCAGGAGAAGTGCCTGGGGACTGGAGGACAGAAAATGTTACTTTAACCTTGACACTGTCTCCAGGCACATCAAGGACAAGAAAGTCATTAGGGACAGTCAGCATGGCTTCACCAAAGGGAAAGTCATGCTTGACCAACCTGATAGCCTTTTATGAGGGCATAACCAGGTGGATAGATGATGGCAGAGCCGTGGATGTGGTCCATCTTGACTTCAGTAAAGCATCTGACACAGTCTCCCACAGCATCCTCGCAGCCAAACTGAGGCAGTGTGGTCTGGACAATAAGGTAGTGAGGTGGATTGTGAACTGGCTGCAGGATAGAAGCCAGAGCATAGAGGTCAATGGGACAGAGTCTGGTTGGAGGCCTGTATCTAGTGGAGTGCCCCAGGGGTCGGTGCTGGGACCTGTCCTGTTCAATCTATTCATTAATGACTTGGATGAGTGATTAGAGAGCAGTGTCAGCAAGTTTGCTGACAACACAAAGATGGGAGGAGTGGCCGACACCCCAACAGACTGTGCTGCCATCCAGTGAGACCTGGACAGGCTGGAGAGCCGAGCAGGGAGAAATTTGATCGAATTTAACAAGGGCAAATATAGAATCTTGCATCTGGACAAGAACAACCCCAAGTACCGTTATAGGTTGGGACTGACCTGTTGGAGAGCAGTGTAGGAGAAAGGGACTTGGGGGTCCTGGTAGACAGCAGGATGATCATGAGACAACAATGTGCCCTTGTGGCCAAGAAGGGCAACAGCATCCTGGGGTAGATCAGAATGGGGGTGGTTAGCACATCGAGAGAGGTTCTCTTCTCCCTCTACTCCGCCGTGGTGCGACCACATCTGGAGTATTGTGTCCAGTTCTGGGCCCCTCAGTTCAAGAAGGACACAGAGCTGCTAGAGATAGTCCAGCGCAGAGCCACAAAGATAATGAAGGAAGCAGAACAGCTCCCTTATGAGGAAGGGCTGAGGGAGCTGGGTTTCTTTAGCTTCTAGAAAAGGAGACTGAGGGATGAGGTCATTAATGTCTATAAATATGTGAAGGGTGGTTGTCAGGAGGATAGAGCAAGGCTCTTCTCAATGTCATCTAATGATAGGACAAGGGGCAGTGGGTGTAAGCTGGAACATAGGAGGTTCCACATCAATATGAGAAGGAACTTCTTTAAGGTGAAGGTGACAGAGAACTGGAATAGGCTGCCCAGAGGGGTTGTGGATTCTCCTTCTCTGGAGACATTTAAAACCCACTTGGACATGTTCCTGTGCGACTTGAGCTAGGTGATCCTGCTGTGGCAGGGGGACTGGACTAGATGATCTTTCGAGGTCCCTTCCAATCCCTAATGTTCTGTGATTCTGTGCGATTCTGTGATTCCAGTCCCTAAAAGAGGGCTGACAGAAGACTGGGGAAGACTGTTCACACAGACAGGGAACAACATGACAAGGAGTCATGGTTTTAAGCTGGAAAAGGGTAGATTTAGGCTAGATATTAGGAACAAGTTTTTTAATCTGAGGATGGTGGATCCCTGGAACGGGCTGACTAGAGAGGTGGTTGAGGCCCCATCCCTGGAGACATTCAGGGTCTGGTTTGATCGGGCTCTGTGCAATCTGTTCTAATTAGAGTTGTCACTACTTGTTGTTGGACTAGATGTCCTTTAGAGGTCCCTTCCACTCCAAAACATTCTATGATTCTACATAAGCAGAGCCAGTTTTTTTATTACAGTGCCCAAGCAGCAGCAGTTTACTCTCCATCACAAAGTTTCTCATTGGATTCCCTTCTGTAGAGCAAAGCATCCCTTCACTTCAGACAGTCTCAGAAGACTTCAGGTGAGATGCTCAGCCAAGAGTCCCTGGTCGAAATCACTCATGCAAGATTTCTCTTGTAGTCTATGCATTTCAGATACCTAATGACCAGCTTTTGGTTACGTTTTATAAAAGAGAGATGTTCGAGGAGGAGGCTGTCCCCCTCTGTGGGAGGATACAGGACTGTATCAGATGTTGACTTCATTTGTCTGGTTCAGGCTCCAATCCTGAGCCTCAACCTTTATTTCTGGTATTCAGGAGAAAAATATGATTAACAGCTGCCTGAGCACTGCAGGCTCCTCCTCATCTTGCTTCACCTCGTGCTAGACAGAAGGACATGGAAGACCTGTCCTCAGTGCAGGATGCACACACACGGCCGCATCAGGCTGTCGGACCCCTTTCACTACAACTACATCTGCTCTAGCAGCCAAGAGAGGGCGCTCCTTAAGTTAATAAAAGAGAGGGAAAACTTAGGAAAAACCCCAGCAAAAAGCAAACCTGCTCATGCTTTCTTGGAAAGGAATTTTCTCATCCGCACCAAAAGGAAGGAGCATAGTTGAAACGTTTCTCAACCATAGGATGGGGCTAGGGACACCCCTGGGCCAAGGAGCAGAGGTGTGGTTTGCTGAATATTCCGAAGACGTGGGTCTGTTGTGGGGCCAGCTGCTGCTCCATCATTCCTATTCCTCCAGCCTGGGCATTCCCTGGCACAACTCTTCCACCCTGCTTTTGCTCAGCGTCTCAAGAGGCAACTGCATTGGACACTGGTAACAAACCTTTACCCAGTGCCCAGGGCACATTTGTGGACCAGTAATGGCTTTTCCCTGTGATAGCTCAGCCAGTCCCTAGCACAGGGATCCACTTCACAAAGTGCTGGCACTGCATGAAGCCTGAAACAAGCCTGTCTTTCTGTTACAGCCACGTAATAATTTGTCAAAGGCCTTTAAGTTCTGCCAGTACCCGTCACGGGTGCCAAGATTTATTTTTGTCAGCCAAATTGGGAAGTTTGTGAAACCTGTGATTGGGACTGGGGAAGTGAGCCCAAAACCCAACCAAAAGCACGTCATAAATAATAATTAATTGCAATGTCTGGTGCTTACTCAGGGCTTCTTTTTCTTTCAAGGATCTTTTAGCTAGCCAGCAAAAACGTTCCACATCACGGTGGTCTCTCCTACAGAGGGCATTTATCACCCTCCAGTTACACACAGCAAACTGTGCAAAACAGCGTTCCTGCAGTTCCTGGGGGAGCCAAACACACATCCCTCCCCACGATCCATCACGCCTGAATGTGAGGAGATACATTGGCCATAGTAGGGTCCTGGATGAGCACATACCAAAAAGAGACAAGGAAAACCCCAGAAGGTGCCTCCCCCTCTCCCCTTCACTGTTTGGTTCTGTTACCTTAGTTACCAGCAGAAAACATCAAGGCACCAGTAGTTCGGTTTTAATGGTTTTTCTCACCTGCAGAACTGCCTGGAGTGGTTCATGTTGGGACCTGCTTTAATATTGCCCTTCTCTGGGTCATAGATGGTGGTTGCTCGTGCATAAGCTCCTCCAAGAATAAAGATGAACCCATTGAGAGTGACTGCAGGAGCATATTTGTTATCTGTCAATGAAAAGCAAAACTGAGATCAGTTTTAGGCTCCATGTTTGGAGACTGTTTTTTTTTTTTTTAATTTATACATTCCTCTTATTGGTAGATAAGTCATGTCTCTCTAAACCTCCAAGGTTTAGAGAGAAACCAAGGAAAGAAATATGAGGAAAACTTTTCTGGTTTTGTTCTCCTGTCTCCAAGTTCTCAAAGGCATTTTTAAAGTTCATCAGTCCTTTAACCTCTATCACGTGCCTCCCTCTAAACTGGTGAAGAACAATTATCGCTTCCCAAAGCCTAATGGAGCCAACGTGAAAGCTCCACTCTTACACATGAAATTAAGATGTCAAGTTGTTACAGAATCTTGAATTGCTGCAAATTTTAACTTAGATGCTTCCCATGCCTGCACAGCAGCAAAGCACAGAAGAAACCCACAGTGCAGAGACATACCTAATAGCATCCTGTAGTTGATTCCCTTTTGTATTCTGCTTTTGCCTGTGGGAAGGTCACCCACATAATCCAGAAGATTCTCTTAGACCCTTTTCCCCCCTCCCTTCATCTACCTCATAAATTTGCCTCCGTTTCTATTTTCAGATGTGTTTGTACCTTCAAGCAGCCCAGCAGTTTAGCAGTGAACTATGTGAGGATGGAGTTTGAAATGAAGAGTCCCTTATCTTAAGTCAAGTTCAATCAGACTTTTCAAGGATGCTTTAAAATTCTTGTGTTAGCTGCGACATTATTAGAAATATTGGTAAAAATAGCCATAAATTATTGATTAAAGTAATTCTAATTTAATTAGTTGACTTGTCCTTCATGCTGCTGGCACGCCATATGCACATCATTAAATATGAGCCAGTTGGGCTGAAATTCCTCATGATGGTGTCTGTCTTGATGCGATACAGGGTTTTTTTAATCAGCATTTCAGTGAAACCAATCAGCAGTGACTGGGAATAAAAGATGGGAAATTACATTGCTGTATTGGAGTTAAAATGAGCCTTGCAACCTTTTCTCTAAGAAGCAAGAGCCTATGTACTTTGGGGCACGAAGCAGGCATTTTCTGGGTGCCTACCATGGCATGAAGGGGCACTTCTATAAAAACCAGCTTTATCTTAAAACCTCTCAAAAATCTACATTTTGAGATGCTCAGAGAAGAGCAATTCCATCTCCAGTGAAGAATCAGCCTGGACTCAGTCCTGCTGGCTTCAGCCCCTCAGCTTGCCTCCCGAGTGTGAAGAGTTGGGGCAGTGCACTGGATGGGAGGAGCGATACCAGCTTCACTCCTACAACTCTGCTAACAGCCTCTACGTTCCGTTGAAGGGGTCTGGATGTTCCTCCCAGACCTGAGGCACTGTGACTGTGTCCTTTTAGGAACACGAGATGGACTTAAACAAACCCCAGCAGCTTTACTTTAGGCATCTGCTCTATTCCATAAAATATGTAGCAAGACATTTAATCATAGAATGACAGAATCATCAGGGATCAGAAGGGACCTCGAAAGATCATGTAGTCCAATCCCCCTGACACAGCAGGATCACCTAGACCAAGTTTTTAACTAAAGTTTTAAGTGTTATGTGATTAAGCGAAAGTTGATGAATTTTCCAGAAGACAGACAGTTTCCTCAACTGGGGCTTGAACTAGTTAAGCTAGAAGGAAAACAATGGCTTTGTGGTGTCTGCTTCTGTTCCAGCACGAACACTCCAGCCTGGACTGTTCTGTGAGGTGGTTCATTTCAGCCCACACCAGTACATGCCCAAGGGGACATACAGGGGTGTAGCGCCTGGCACAAAACCAGACAGAACATGTTATGGGTTAAAGCTGGGCTCCTATTACAGGGAGTAGCTACAGGCATATGTCAAAAAACCACGGATGTATTAGGAAAATGTCACTGATCCTTGGGAACAGATGGGAAGAAACTAATTCATCCAGAAAATAGAACAAGGAGTATTCAGTTTCTTTTTGGTGCCACTAAGCCACTATAATTCATCAGAAAGACTTATCTGTCCTAACAACCTGTCCTGTATCCCTTTCCAAATCAGACTTGCGTATGTGACATTTTTTCCAGCTAAGACACTCATGAGAGATTTTCCATATTTAATTATCACATCTTCTTGGAGCTGTTTTTGTTTGCTTGTTTGAATAGCACAGTGCTGCAGAATAATGCAACTCACATTAAAAACACCAATCCCTCAGCTCCCAAATCTCACAGGGAAATGATTTGGGGCTCCCTCAAGGCAGAAACAGTGACTTCTCAGGAGACTGAATCACTGACTTTGTGTTCCCTTTTATTAAAGAAAGAGAAGGAAACCCCTTGGTTATTTTTATAGTGACTTTTTCTTTCCCTTTCAAGTAGGCAGACAGCCCGACATTCTGATATGTTCTTTCTGTATTTTTAGACGCAATTGTGTTTGATTCTCATCAATTTTTCAATACATCCCCTACCTGTTGTCTTTTTGCTGCTTTTGGTTTTAGCTACAATCTCATAAATTGGTGTAAAGTCAACCTGACATGGAGAAACAGTGAAACCTCTGCTGTTTCTTTCAGGAAGGGAGAAGTTCACAGCAAACAGTCTCCTGATCCTGATGAAGATGTGGCAGAAAGACATGAGGCACACCCCTCCAGAGACAGGTAGCGAGAAAACATTGTGTTTTAGTTTTGTTTTGTTACCATGGAGGCAGAAATTGTTCACAGATACAGGGAGCTTGCAAAACTCAAGCTGTCATCCCTGCTACCTTGGTGTGGATGACCACCTTCAGTCTTTTTCACCTTATTTCATCTCAGGTGCTACCCACACTCTTCCCTTCATGTTGTCCTTTCTGGGGCTCTCTAAGCTCACGCAAACACTCAGGACACTCCAGTTTCTGTCACTGCTCTAAGTCCTTAATGTGCACATCATGCACAGTGGGTGGCTGGGAAGCCTGATTTTCCATAACCATGGAACCAGGTTGAGGTTTTTCAGTGCTACTGGGCGTGAACACAAGCTTCTATGGGTCAGTGTCTTACTGTGAGATACAGTGGGGTACAGCAGAACAGTGGTTATTTCAAACAGAAGAGAAGGAGGGAGGAAAGGAAGGAAGGAAGGGAGAAAACAGAAGCAGCCTTTCTTCCTCTCCAAAATTCAAGCATTGGGGCTGTCAGATTCAGTATTTCAGGCTGGAAACCATTTCAGGCTGGAAAATCTTTAATGGGATTTGTCCAGGACAGCAAGCACGCTTAAGATTAAAAGGCAGAATAAATGTAAAGGAAATAACAGATAAAATGTACTCTTCTCTGCAAGTGGGTAACATCATAACATCACTTTCCTTTGCTGTTGCTATGGGAAAATATGCAAGTATTTCTGTTCCAGCGACAGGTCATTGCAAGAAGGGGTATGCACTCAGTGACAATCAGACTTCACATGGGGTTGATAATTTAATCTACGGGTGTGCTCCTCAGTAACGACAGCACACGTTCTGTGATGTGTTTTGTGGCTCTTGGATCTCTGAATACATTATATGGTCAAGTAGCAGAGTTCTGCTTTCCCTTCCATGATTGCTTAAAGATCTCATGTTGCCTTCCAATAAAGCACTCAGTTACAGAATGAAATGGCACTATAATGAGTGGCAGCCCCAGTTTGTGTGGAAAAAGGTTATTAAAACAAAGCTAGTCACACATTTTTATCACAAGGAAGAAAACGGGCCATGCTATCAATCCTGTAGGTGGCCAGTGCAGGGGAGGCTTTGATGTACCCTGATGAAGCAGATTGGAGAAAGGACACAAGTTAATAGAAAAGAGATCTATTTTAAGAGCACATGCCTCTGCCCTCTCTGAATTACTATGCAGACAAGCTCGAGAATGGCATAGTGATGGGTAAGATAACATCCCTTGGCTGCTGGGAGACTGTGCTTGGATCCTTAACATAGCTTGTGAGGCCAAAGTGCAGGTATTGCAATTAACAGCAGGATCTCAGATATCAGCCCTTCTGGAACAGTGCTGTCCTGTTAGCTTACACAACTGGTCACACAGCCACATGGCTTCCGCTGTGACCTGTGAGCAAACCCTCCTCAGAGACTCCAGAGGTGAGCGTCCTCACTTGCAAATGCCACATTTCTTTGTGTGTGGTGGGAATCATCTGTGCCCAAGCAGAAAGCTTCACCTGCTATCACTAGGCAGTTTTAACATCAGATTTATGGGCAAAACATTGATGAACTAAAGGGAGTTCAACAAAGCAGTACCACACATATGAATGAAGTGGAGGTAGGAAGTGAAAGGGAGGGCAGCTGCTAAAAGGCAAATGCAAAGACACAGCAAAGACACTGACTTTGCTGGATAGAAGGCAGAGTATGTGTAGGGGGAACACATCAAGGAGTGGAAAAGCCATGGTGAATGGAGAATATAAACATAAGGAGGATAAATGGGTGAGAAAAACAAAAGGAAAATTCCAGTTTATTAGTGGGAAAACCAGTCGTGGGAGGAAAAAGAACACTGAAAGATGACATGGAACTTTCATTGCTTTGAGTGTTCTAGGTGAGAGCTGGCCAAGCCCACACACGGGCACTGAACTATGGGCCCTGGGAAGAGGGGTAGGCCAAACTGTACATCTTATTATTCTTGTCAAGTTTAAAAATAAGTCCATGGGAATGATTCTGCATTGTAACCAAAATAAGCCATGGGAGAGTGCAGAGAAAAGGCACAGACGCACCTAACTGTGTTTTCTAGACACTCCTTGCATCCTTAACTCTGTGACTGCCTCGCTTTGGTCAGACACATTACTCCAGGAGTAACTGGTATGATGAGGAACTAGACACCTGGATTAGAAGCTGGAAATGCTCATACCTCTGGACTCCCTTAGATCTCACCAGATTTTAGAATTTATCACAGTATCACACAGTATCACAGTATTACCAAGGTTGGAAGAGACCTCCTAGATCATCAAGTCCAACCCATTACCACAGAGCTCAAGGCTAGACCATGGCACAAAAAGACGCTGACTGTTCAGGCTACCAGTGCCCCGGCATAAAGACACAAAGTGAACTCAAAGGCAGTGACGAGGCTCACTCACAATCACTGCCTTCAGCATGTCTAAGGACCCACTCTGAAATAAGACAAATCTCAGGAAGCTGGGCATGAAATACATTTTTAGTTATATAGGACAGCCTGACAAGAAGTGGAAAGGCAGGTGCTGCAAGTGTGTAGCCTGGGTTCATTTAGGGCTGCAGGACTTCATCTGGGCAGCAATAAATTTCTTTCAGCTCAAAAGACACGAAGGGGATGTGCAAGGTAGCTTAACAAAACCATGCAATGTGAAAGCACTGGGAGGCTCTGTTACCTCACTGACATTGAGCCTTGGCTGTGCTGCTGTGGGAACATCAGCCAGCTACAAAGGTGGGGAGAACAGATACGGGGCAAAGGATGGGGCATTAATAAAGACCCTTTCCTTTCCTAATACGGACGTGTATAATCAACAGCCAACCCAAAAGCTACCACAGCATCCATGTGCATGGTTGGTGAGTGTCATACCTACTGCATGCAGGCACACATATGTCAACTTCACCTCCTGGCAGGTGAAGGGTAAAGAATAAATAGAAACTGGGATTGATTTTACTTCTACAAGAAATCCAGGCAGAATTATTCCTAGAAAAAAATCCAGCAAATTATTCCTAGAAGTAATCCAGGCAGAAGAGAGCAGAAGCTGAGTTCTGTGGACTTGCTATCAGTCCCCATTAATCTCTCCTCTGCACAGGCAGGATGTCAGTATCCGGCTGACTTTATCTCCATTCAAATTAGCCAAAAAATGACCCTCTGCCTTGCCATGGTTTAAGTCAGTGTTTCCCTAGGTTAGACTGGCACACCACAGATGGACCTGGTGGGTTCAAACGTGTGCTGTGCTGTGTTTAACTCAACTATCATGAAGTACCACCGAGACTTGAGGCAGGTATTGCTAGTCTAAAAGTCCAGACATACTGGCTACTTTCCACACCTGCATCTACTGTTATACATCTCAGTGTGCTTGAGGTGTTTTTAAATAATCCGTTGTCCTATCTGAGGTGAAACACGTTTTGCTGATCTCTAACCACCACAACCCATCATTAGATGTCTCAGTTGACTTGGCTTATAAGGGGAACTTCTTCACAGTGAGGATGGTGGAGCACTGGAACAGGCTGCCCAGGAAGGTTGTGGGGTCTACTTCACTGGAGATGTACAAGACCCGCCTGGATGTGCTCCTGTGTGTCTTGGTCTAGGTGATCCTGCTGCGGCAGGGGGATTGGACTAGATGATCTTTCGAGGCCCCTTCCAATCCCTAATGATTCTATGATGCCTCAAGAATTCACAGATCAACAAAAAAGGCTGTGAGGCTGTCAAAGGCACCCCAGAAGTGATCGTATCAGGGCTTATCTCAGCCCAGTTTTGTAAAAAGCACCCCAAGATTCCTTCTGCTCCCTATGTGTTTTTTAGATAAATGTTGACTCTATTGCACTTGGCACAGTGCCCAGTTCTGGGGGGATACTTCACAAATGCAGGTGAAACTATGGTTCCTATAGAGCTGGAAGAATTAAAGTGTATTTTCAGTGTTCCTTCTGCCTTTTAGTGCACATCAGCTCAGTTCCCAGACGCTTTCCACTGCGTGCAATTTTTCAGGCTCTGTGTTATTTTACTTTATTTGCACATAAATTGTCATTGTACATTTCCCAACAAAGACACAGAGCAACTCTGCATTTTATGCCTTCATGTATTTTATGTCTTCAGTTTAACTAATTAACTTTGCTTACAGCAAGAAAACACAAATACCATCTTTTAACTTTCATGTATTTTTGTTTGGAAATAACAGCACACCCTCCTCAGCACAACAGGGGATGAACCCAGCTCCGGATGGTTTGGATGATTTTTTCCAAGCATGCATAGTGCTGATGGCTGCTAGACAGGATAACAAGCCCAGGGAATGATTCCCTAGCTCCTGTGGCACTTGCACTACTTTGTCAAGGAAAAGGAACACCTCTCTTCATAACGCATTCATTTTTGTGATACACTGCGAGTACAGGGAAGCCTCACACTGTCAGTCAGTGGATTAACTGAAGGGCAGCATGTGATGGAGAGAGCCAGGCAACAGGGTTGTTTGCACTGCTGTGTTACATAAACATGACTTTTGCTGGTTAACACCCTCCTGCTGGGAACTTCATGCTGCATCATATGCATGTCGTGTTGTGTTAGGCTGGACACAAACGGCAGCAATGGAGTCGGAAGGCAGCGGCACTGGCTGCACAAAGAGGGATACAGCCATCTCTGTGCCTGCTCCTCCTGTCATGATCTAGGGAACCCCAAGAAGACAGTCATAGTCATGGTAACAAGCTAAAAGAGCTTATTTTAAGATCTTCTACAAGAAGAAAATTATTAAATTTTCTTACTTTAGAAGTAATCAATTAATATAAAATGTATAATAATTGTAATTTATAATAATAAACCCCAATAATCTTACATTATTAAAATAAGCTAAAATAAAACTTATTTTAGCTTTCAAATATACTCAGGTCTTAGCAGGATACCTTAGAGTAGTGCTTTTTGCTGCTCCTATTGCTCTACTAGGATCAATGCTGAGGCTGACGGGTTTTTTTGAATAAAGCACTTCATGTCACAGCTTCAATGCAACTAAGAGGCTTAGAATGGTGACACACTAGCACACTACCCAGTGAGGCAGTAGATGCCCCATTCCTAGAAACATTCAAAGTCAAGTTGGATGGAGCACTGAGCCTTCTAATCCAGCTAAAGATACCTCTGCTAACTGGAGGGATATCGGAACTAGGTGACCTTTGACTCTACAACTCTAGGATACAAAAGCTACCAAAAGCAACTTTTCTGTGATGAGTGTGTAAGCACTGTTTTGTTTGCCACCTAAGTAGAGCCAGACCAAAGGCTGCCCACAGCCACCCAGTGCAGAACAAATGGCCACCCTGCCGTAATATCCCCATGAATCTGAACACTAAAACCCATTTCCAGAAGCAGCTTAAACACTCGATGCAAATCCTCACAGAAAGCAAGTACATTGCAACCTTCTGAGCACTATCCTACATTTTGAACTAAGTCTGCCCCTCTGACATCGGGCTGGTATTGTGGCAAGTTTGGCCTCTCACCTCGCTCTTTGTTTTAGAGCTCAAGGGCATCACGATTGAATAAATGCAGTTTTAATAATTACAGGTCTCAGAGATTTCAGCTTCTGAAGCCCATATGGCTTTGGACACCCCTGATAAATCCCAGTTAAGGATGACCACCAGTTCCGACAGGACAGGTGGCATGTTAACAAACGCATTGCTAATCCTGCATTATCTGAGCAGTGCCGTAAAACCACACGGAGCAACACATGGTGCCAGGGTGATGTTTCACCGCACTTTGTGATTTTTTGGATCTAAAATTAGTAGTTGTCCATAGCTAATGATTGCTTTCCTTTCTCCTCTGCCTTGAACACATCACTCAGTTGATAACTAGCTGTAGTAATGAGTGATGACTGCCCTTCTGGCGTAATAACCATGCATTCCTATGGATCTGTGCAAACCTCTCACCCTGTGCAAACTGAGCACCACTCACCTTCAGTAAAGGCATTAAAATAGCTGTAGCACAGAGACTTCTAGTGTAATATGGGTTAACTCTGACACCACAAATCCCTTACCGATCATCGGAGACTCTATAAAACTCCACGTATTAGTCTGAGGGATGTAGGACTGCAAGACCCCTGCAGCTCGGCCAGCTTCATTCACCCCACCGAAGACGTAGACCTTCCCACCACAAACAGTTGCGGCAGCTGAATGGACGGCCTTTGGCAGAGGAGCGATGGTCTCCCACTGGTTGGTTATTGTATCGTACCTAGGACGACAGCAGTTACAGTGAGCTGAGATGATGCTGCACTGGGTGAACAGTAAAGAGAAGATAGACAGGCAGAGAAAGCAGGGTGGGATACACAAGAAAGGCAGCTTGACAAGGAGAAAAGCAGAGGTGGAAATGTATTTTGTAACATCCTACAAAATCAGCCACTTAATAAACAGTGTAATTAATGCTTTTTTTAAAGCTTTTAAAACACTGAGAAAAGCCCAGAGAATGCTGGTTCTCTTTTTTGTATCTGCCTCTCAAATCTCATTACAGTACAAGCTAAAGAAACTCAGGACATCTTTGTTGAGATGTCTCCCACTAATTAATTTCTTTTAATGACTATACAATGAGATTATTCTTGCAAATCAGTGCAGTGATATCCAGTAGCAACCGCTAGCAGGCAATTGTTAATACAGTTCAGCTGTTCATCTTGTGGAACACATCTCACCTGCAACACAATGCACCACAAGAGCTCCTTTTTCTCTAGCTAACTGACCAGTGACGCACTTCTTGTGCCACAGTAAGCTGCTTCCATTTAATTTTCATCGTGCAAACCAAACCGCCGAGCTTCACTGCAGCCTGCCGCACGTGTTAACACTGCAGTAAGATTTCACCACTGCATCCATACTTGGGATGGAGCAACCAGAAAAGAGTTCGCATGTGCTAAATTAGTTTAAGGTCATCAGGAGCTGATTTAATTAAGCCCATCGACCATAAGGGATATGCAGTTAATAATCCATGGATGAAGATTAATTTTAGACAATGTTACAAGTAGAGATATCGATTTTTTAAAGAAGATTTTTTTTTTTAAACATAATATGGCCAGAATCCAAATAGCTGCTCCAAAATGAGTCTTGGAGACAGAGGGAAATAAAGTGATTTTGAGGCTTCCATATTTCCAGGTAATGGCATATTCCATCAAACAGGAGCTTCCTGCGTCGCAATTATTCACAATTGTTGACTGCAAGAACAGGAGTCATCATCCCCCATTCAGGGCTTTTGCTCTTAATATTACTGATAAGCAATATGCAAATATGAAATGAAATTGTGACCGTGAGCTCATCAGTAAAAAATGATTTATCCAAGGGGCTTCTTCCTTCATAAGTCCCTCAAATTCTCACTTGGGGAAGGAAACAGAAGACCTGGTTACCCGGGATATGTAGAAGGCTCAGGCACTCAATGACTTCTTTGCCTCAGTTTCACCAGCAAGTGCTCCAGCCACACAGACCCAGTCACAGAAGGCAAAGGCAGGGACCGGGAGAATGAAGTACCTCTCACTGTAGGAGAAAATCAGATCTGAGACTATCTAAGGAACCCGAAGGTACATAAGTCGATAAGACCTGATGAGGTGGAACTTGCAGATGAAGTGGCTAAGCCACTATCAATCACATTTCAAAAGTTGTGCAGTCTGGTGAAGTTCCAGCTGTATAGGAAAGGGGAAACTTAAATCATATTTTTAAAAGGAGTAAAAGGAGGACTCGGGAACTAAAGAATGGTCAGTCTCACCTCTGTGTCCAGCCAGACCATGGAGTAGCTCCTCCTGGAAGCTATGCTAGGACACACGGAAAATGAGGAAGTGATTGGTGGCAGCCCACATGGCTTCTTTAAGGGCAAACCATGCTTGACACATTTGGTGGCGCTCTACAATGTTGTATCCTTCTACAGTGTTGATGGATAAGGGAGGAGCAACTGATGTCATCTACCTGGACTTGTGCAAAGCATTTGGCACTGTCCTGTATGACATTCTTGTATCTAAATTTGAGACACGGATTTGATGGATGGACTACTTGGTGGATAAGGATTGGTTGAATGGTTGCACTTGAAGAGTTGCAGTCAATAGCTTAGGTCCAAATGCAGGCCAGTGACGAGTGGTGTTCCACAGGGATTGGTACTGGGACTGGTGCTGTTTGAGATATTTGCTGGTTACACAGGCAATGGAATTGAGTGCACAGTCAGCAGTTTTGCTGACAACACCAATTGTGTGATCAACACAGTGGAGTGAAGGGAGGCCATTCAGAGGGATCTTGATGGGTCTGTATGAATGTCATGAAGTTCAGCAAGGTCAAGTCCAGCAAGGTCCAGCACATGAGTTTGGGCAGTCCCAAGCACAAAAACATGCTAAGTACAGAATGGCTTGAGTGCAGTCCTGAGGAGAAGGAGCTGGGGGTTGACGGATAAAAACCTGAATAGGAGTCAGCAGTGTGTGCTTACAGTCCATACAGTAAATCATATCCCAAGCTGCATCAGTGAGGCCAGCAGGTGATTCTGCCCCTCCACTTTTGTGAGATCCCACCTGGAGTACTGCATCCAGCTCTTGGGCTTCCAGTGTTAAGAAAGATATAGCCTCGCTTGAGCTGGTCCCAAAGATGATCAAGGGGCTGGATTACCTCTGGTGTGAAGAGGCTGAAAGAGCTGAAGATGTTAAACTTAGAGAAAAGAAGGGTCCAAGGAGAAAGCTTTCCACCATTTAAAGGGTGTCTGCAGAAATGATGAGGAAGGGCTCTTATGAGGGCATAGAAACAGGTCAAGGGCTAATGGTTTTAAACAGAAAAAGGGTAGATTTAGATTAGACGCATGGAAGGAGTTCCTCACTATGCGAGTGGTGAGGCACAGGAACAGGTTGCCCAGAGAGGTTGTGTTTGCGCCCTCTCTGATAGTGTTCAAAGTCAGGTTGGATGGGAGTCCGGGCAATCTGATTTGGAAGGACGTTCCTATCTATGGCAGTGGGGGTTGGAATTAGGTGATCTTTAAGGTCCCTTCCAAGTCAAACCGGTCTGTGATTCACTCTGTGACCATAAAAAGAAAACATATAAATGGTGGAAACAGCAGAAAAGAATGTGCTTAATGAAAACGCGTTAACGAGTTTCCAAGTAACATCACTGAAAGTAATTAACACACTCATAAAACTGCAAAAGCAAGAGGGAGGCAACCTTTAACTAAAACAAAATTAGGAATGTCCCTTCTAATGAGCATGGAGAACTGCCTTGTACAATGCTCTAAATTAGTTACTAAGAAATTAAATTCATCTACAACGAGTGATCAAAGGGGAAAGATATAACAAGATTAAACAACATGGTGCTGGGAGCACTGAAGGCGACACACCTCTACTGGGCTGCTTCTTAACATTTGGAACTAAACCTGAGTCTGCAGATGTGTTCTGACTGCCCAAGCAGCTCCTCCATGTAAGGCTCCCTACGTTGCATCTTCTGCATTTGCCCATGGTGCCGGGGCAGCGCTCACAGAGAAATGCAAAAAATCTTCCGCTTTATAAATGATTTCACTGCTTTTGGGCTGCACTTCACTATCTTATCTACTGACAGAATCTGGGGTTTGGTTTCTCAAGCAGTTTTTAAGAAATTGGTTATAATTGGTTAGAACTGGAATAGAGAACTGACATAATCTTCCTTTCCAGTTCCTCAGCTTTTAAGACATAAATTCTACCTGCTGCCCAGTACATATTGTCTCACATCCATCCATTCCACTACAAACATCCGCGCCCAGCTAAAGCGGTCTGAGACAAATTGGTGAGCAGCTACACTGCCTTCCCTGGTGCTGGCAGAAGTGCCCAGCAGACCACAGCTCCAAAGACAGGTATGTTCCTGACAACAACTTTCTGATCATCCTAAATCACTTTTGTAAAGGAGGCATTGTATCCTTCATGTATATTGTGGGGTGGATGTGGCTGAGGACTACTTCCATAGGAGTACCTGGAGAAATGTTCAAATTTCTAAACCAATCATCTTTTTTCTGGCTGAATTTCACTACTGGAACCTCAGGTCTGTGGGTTGAAGAAGAGCAGTTGGTGCACTCATGGCTTCCTGATACCTGTCCATCAAGTTCTTCCATCTCCTGGGACTTCATTCCTTTGGACGTTTATTCCCTTCATGCAAAACTGTAGACCTGACTTACAGTCTCTGTTTTGCGTCAGCTCCCACCCACCAGAAAGTAAGGGGGTTTTCCTGCTGGATTATAAAGTTGTCTGCTAGCAAATCTCTGTCTTTCACGTAGAGAGTTGGAGAGAATAATAGTCACCTCTTCATTTTCTGTGGGATAAACTAAGTAGTCTAAGCTCCTTAAGTCTCTGCAAGGCAGGTTTCCATCATTCTGGTCTATCTCAAGGCAGCTCTTAATGTGTTCACACAAGGATTTGCACCAGATTAACTAAATTGGTTTAAAAATGAATGAAGTTAAATCTTTGTAACCTTCCAGGACAGGAAATAATGACACCTGCTTTACCTCTCTGCTCTAGGGCCTTTCCATCTGTCGTGTTATCTTTGGTGTTACCATCACTCCACTGCCACTAGTGCTAGTGGGGCTGAGTTCTGGCTGCAGAAAACTTGCTATTTAAAATAAAGCTGTTCAGTGTCATATTGATCTGCTCTTCAGATCAGTCACATGCTGCTTAAAATCACATTAACGGATCACTATTTTTGGCCTTTTTATTTTCTTCGGACTGTTTGAGTGGCTTCAGTAACCACCCCTGGACAGAGCACTGGAATGGGCTGCCCAGGGAGGTTGTGGAGTCTCCATCTCTGGAGACATTTAAAACCCAGCTGGGTATGTTCCTGTATGACTTGGTCTAGGTGGTCCTGCTCTGGCAGGGGGATTGGACTAGATGATCTTTCAAGGTCCCTTCCAATCCCTAATGTTCTGTGATGGCTATGTATTTTGTTTTCTTAAGAAATTGTAGCATCATTTAGATTGGAAAATACCTTTAAGACCATAGAATCCTAGCACTAAATTAACAGTACCAAGTCTACCACTATATCACTTTCCTCAGCACATCTACAGGTCTTTCAAATGCCTTCATGTGTAATGACCCCACCATTGCCCTAGGCAATCAATTCCAGTGCTTGGCAAACCTCTCAAAGAATAATTTTTTCCTAATATACAAACTAAATATCTTCTGGTGCAACTTGAGGTCACTTCCATTTGTCCTACTGTTTGTTACTTGTGAGAAGAGACTGGTGTCCACCTCACTACAACCTCCTTGCAGGTAGTTGTAGAGTGCAATAAGGTCACCCCCTGGCTTCCTTTTCCCCAGGTTAAACAATCCCTATTCCCTAAGCTGCTCCTCCTATGATTTGTGCTCTAGATCCTTCACCTGCTTCATTTCCCTTATTTGCCCTTCACTTCATGTCATCCATCTCAGCAGTCTGGGTACTCAGAGAATTACTCTGCTTACTCGGAGTCTACCTGCTTTTTTATTCAGGGGAATGCACCTACCTTGAGCTTGGAGGAGGCAGACTTTAAAAATTAGCCAACTTTCTTGAGCTCCTTTACCCTCCAGAGCCTTAGCCCATGGGATCTCTGCAAGCATGTCCCTGAAGAGCACAAAGTTAGCTCTGCAGAAGTCAAGGGTCGCAATTCTACTTGTTGTTCTGATTCTACCCTTTAGGATACTAAATTCCACCATATCATGATCACTGTCCCCAAGGCTGTTCCCGACCTTAATGTCCTCAACTGAAGCTGGCAAAGGAAGTAAAACAGAACAAGAAAGGCTTCTTCAAAGACATCAGCAGAAAAAGGAAGAACAAGGAAGGTG
>VXBP01006168.1:702180-788612 GCA_013400115.1 Rhinopomastus cyanomelas | reverse complement strand
TTCTCCCCCTCTACTCTGCCCTGGTGAGGCCTCATCTTGAGTACTGTGTTCAGTTTTGGGCACCCTGGTTTAAGAGGGATGGGGATCTGCTGGAGAGGGTCCAGAGGAGGGCTATGAGGATGACTAGGGGACAGGAGGGCATGGCTTATGAGGAGAGGCTGAGGGACTTGGGGCCTTTTAGTCTGGGGAAGAGAAGACTTAGAGGGGATTTGATAAATGTTTATAAGTATCTGAAGACTGGCCAGGAGCGGGGGGACAGGCTCTTTTCACTTGCTCCCTGTGATAGGACAAGGAGCAATGGGTGTAAGTTGCAGCAAAGGAGGTTCCGCCTCAACACAAGGGGGAACTTCTTTCCTGTAAGGGTCACGGAGCACTGGAACAGGCTCCCCAGGGAGGTCGTGGAGTCTCCTTCTCTGGGGACTTTCAAGGCCCGCCTGGGTGCGTTCCTCTGTGATCTGTGTTAGATAGTTTTGTCCTGCTCCGGCAGGGGGGTTGGACTCGATGATCTCTTTGGGTCCCTTCCAACCCCTAACATCCTATGATCCTATAAGACAACAAGGCATTTGATATGTCAGCCGTTCCCTCATCCTTCATCACTATGTCTCCACTCCCTATTCAATAAACAATGAAGATTGGTCCTCCCTTTGCTCTTAATGTCGTCTTGTATGGCTGTAGCCAGACTAAGTTCTAATCAGGCTTTGGCCCTTCTAATTTTCTCTCTGTGTAGCCTCATGACATTCCTGTTGTTGTCTTGAGTGGCCTGCCCCGTCTTCCAAATGCTGATGCATTGGCACAGATGCACTTCAGTTGGGTTTTTGATCCTGACATTTGTGGGAAGCATGGGAAGCCCTTATTTCTACCTGACCATATCTAGGTTTCAAAAGTTTCTAAACCTTATAAACCTTATTCTTCAAACTGAATTTTCTAGACTGTACGCACTGCCAACCAAAGTAATCTCCCAATTTTAGCCAGCCCTATTGTAAAAGTCATGGCAGGTCAAGGGGATTCATATTCTGTCCTCCAAACAGATAATAACCACAAAGCACCCACGTTTCCACACTTTTAGCCACATATATTGTCTTGTCAGCATATGCAGCCTCCTCAGCTCTCAAATTGCATATATTACAGGGTACATCCATTACCTAAGAACCCAGTTGATGGATCCACTTCATTTTGCTGCCTCCCAATACAACTCATATCTCAGAAGAAGACAGAAAGTGTAATACCCTCTCGCCTAACCCCTAATGACTCGCTCCCTGTCACACAGAAACTTGCCAGAGGGGCTTGATGGAGAACTGCAACTGCGGTGGTTATTTCCCTAAACACTCATTCCAAAAACATAACTCTCCCTGAACATACAGCTACGTACAACCACAAAATGGACTTATAACTCAGCCCCTCTGGCACATGCATATTGTTTTAAGATGAGTAACAAACGATGCCAACTTGTCTGTTTGTGACAGACCTGTAACATTATCCACGGAGCCCAAATTTTTACTGCCTTTCTGCAGACAAATGGCAGATAAAGGGTGAAAAAAAATCTGTCCTTTTGAATTTGATGGGAAAACCCCCACTGACTGCAGTGGTAGCAGAACTGCTGGTTGAGGCTGCATGCACCCTTCAGCATCAATAACACAACCAGAAGCACAAAGAGAGAGGCACAGGAGCTGATGCCATAAATCATTAGGAGTCCAGCGTTCCTTTCTCGCTTTAATGATTGCTAATGGCACAGCAGATGTATTAGGTGCAGTCAGGTGGCAGCTCGTACGGCTACGACGGTCTGACATTCTGTTTTTAGAAAACAAAATGCGTTTTTAGAAAACAACATGTGGGAAAAGTATCTTTGTAAGATTTTAACCATTTAGGATGGAATAGAATTCCAGGAAAAAGGGGTGGAGAACAAGTAGGAAATTATGAGAAAATGTTGTTTTCTCCATCTTCAAAGACCTGCTGTGATGAGACATACTGTAGCCTCCATGGTCTGGGGTGGCTAACTGGTGAGGTCAGGGTAGGTCACTTTGGACTGGAAATGTGCCCTCCACTATGCCTGTGAACATTCAAGAGTCTACACAGAAGTCTGGTGGAAGAAGTTTGGCCACTTCTGTCGTTTGAGGTGGGTAGGAATGAAAGAGAAGGCAGAGTCAAGCAGTGGGCATTAACTGCACATAGAACAGCAGATAACTGGCCAATTAAAGTGACCTGGCTTTGTATTTTAATATAGGATTTTTGTTTTAAATTTCAACTCAAATTCAGAGACCCTTACTGCTTGCAGAAGTGGGGACAGTGATTTAAATTCATGAGTGTTCGCGCAAATTAGCTGTCTGATTCAAGTGGGAAATGCTTTTGTCTGAAAAGGTCTGACTTTGGTCAGCTTTTAGCCACCACCATTCCTAGTCACAGACCCTGAAACTCCCTTTCCAAAGTGCAGCGTGCCAGCCATGCCACACTTTGCTTCTCTGCCCCCTACTGCCGTTTTAATACAAAGAAAAGAAAGCCAGAAACACCCCCAAACCTCTCTCATTTCTTGGCATAACCTAAGGAGGCCACACTGCACTTTTTCCATGGCTTTGTCTCACAAGTCACTTATAGACAACAGCAGATTAATTATAACCACGGGTTTAGCAAATCCCCATGACAAGGCATCCTTATTGTGGCTGAGACTGTGTGTGCTGAAATGATAGGGAGGAAAGCTGATCTGTTCCCGCATACAAGTCTCTTGGTGGATGGACTTGTTACAACTGAAAAACTAGCACAACTGCTCCTGCGGAGTCACGCGGGGTGAGGGCCTGAGCGTGACTTTGCAGGCTGCAATGTCATTTGTGGCAACGGACAGAGAGAGGGTGACTTTGCTTGATTTGAGGTTCATTCAGTTGACCAAGAGAGATTTTGGATGCTTTGTGAAAGACAGACCATGAGCATCTGAATAGATAGAAATGAGACTCTGGGAAAACTAAGAAGAGATCATTTCATCAATGACATCTATCAAGACACTTATTTGCAAATGCATTACTTGGATGTTACTCTTTGACCAGAAATGGAATGAAACATGGCATCTCCTTCCCAGGCTCTTTCTTCCCATGTTTACAAAAACATTTCTGCTAGCTAAAAATTTACTGACTCAAATCACGAGACAAATTCCTTCAAAGATCAACAATAAATCTGCATAAATTGGTGGGATTTCACAGAACCACAGAATTATGGAGGCTGGAAAAAGCCTCTGAGATCATCATGTCCAGCCTATGACCAAGCAAGTGCCAAGGGCAGTACCCACCTGAAGCTCAGGGTTAAGGAGGGAAACAACACTCAGCTGTGGCAATCCCTGCTGTGGTTTATCATTCGCTCTTTGTTGTCTGCATTTCCCTGACTTTCTGGAGCATCAGCTCTTCAGCCCATGCCTGGGGTGGGATGGACGGCCACCTGCACGCTTTGTTCCCACGGCACACACCCTTTCCAGGGGCCATTTTGTCACATCCTTGTCTTTAGGAAAAAAGAGCCAAATTTGTGAAGACAGAGGATCAGAAAACTAGGGCCATGTATGAATGGTGATCACTCAGCACCAGGCAAGATGTCAGCAAAGACGTGTACAGGCAACTGGTCTGTCCCATGCAGTGAACTAGAAAGAAATCTTTTGGGGACAGAAAGTCATCATATAATTAAAGATTGCACTAAAAGGAGATCTGCAGCAGTAAACTTTATTTCTGGAATTTCCTAATTTCCTCTGTATTTGACTATTAAACATTAGTAAACTTTTAATAGAGCTTCTGGTATTCAGTATTTACGGTGTCTACTTAAATGAGAAAATAAACACCCCATATATAGACATTTAAAACTCGCCTGCATATGTTCCTGTGCAATCTAGGTGATCCTGCTATGGCAGGGAGACTGAACTTAGATGATCTTTCGAGGCCCCTTCCAATCCCTAATATTCTGTGATTCTGTGATAAATGGAACATAGACGCTGCAGCACCACAGAATCATTGAATCATTAGGGATTGGAAGGGACCTCGAAAGATCGTCCAGTCCAATCCCCCTGACACAGCAGGATCACCCAGGTCAAGTTGCACAGGAACACATCCAGGTGGGTTTTAAACATCTCCAGTGAAGGAGACTCCACAACCTCCCTGGGCAGCCTGTTCAGTGCTCTGTCACCCTCACTGTGAAGAAGTTCCTTCTCATATTGATGTGGAACCTCCTGTGTTCTGGCTTATACCCACTGCCCCTCGTCCTATCACTAGATGACATTGAGAAGGCTCTACCCTCCTGACACCCACCCTTCACATATTTATAGACATTAATGAGGTCACCAAAATCCAAAAATCATAGACTGGAAGCATCTTTAAACCTAACCTTATGGAAAATACTCTGTTGTTTTTTTGCAAAGCTTTCTCAATGATCTATCCCTTTTTGGGTGCCTGTTAAGGCAGAGTTTTCTGGGAAATGCCTGTTTCAAACTGTTGCAGAAATACTCAAATCCAGCCCTGTGTTGGAAAGGAGGAAAGCCTCTTATTTTTGGTTGCCAGACGGACTAAGGAGAAAAATTTCATAAAAATGCATCATTGCCACAATGCACTTCTAACCGTTTGGGCACGGCCAAGGCTGTGCTGATCCTTTTGGAATGGAATATTCCTCCACACGGCATTTCTGGGTTTTAATACGACCAGTGATACGCATATAAAGCTTACAGGTTTATTGGATATTACGGGTTTATTGAATGTTATGGCTGACATGGAATGAGTTGGTTTTGGAATTCTGCTTTGTGAAACTTCTCTTTTGTGATTTTGTCCTTCCTGTTTTCTTTTAAGTTCCATATATAAAGGGGAAAATTTTTATATCTGGAGTCTTCTTGAAAAGAAAAATTTCCATTCTCTCCCATCTCTGTTCAGCCCATCTTGGCCAGGAATTCAAAACTGTTTCCATTTCTCAGCTGTTTTTACTCTGAGCTTGGCAAGTCCGAGCCCAGGGCCAAAACCACCAAAGGGAGGATCTTCCTTCCAGCCAGGTCAAGAACTGGGGCTGTACCAGGAGAGTACACACGAGGAACTGACTTTGCTGTTGCTTTTTTTGGGTTTAAAAAAACAAAAGGGATTATTGTGGTGTGTAAAGACTTTCATCAGTGCTGAATTTAAAGGAAGTTTATTAGTTTAGTGTATAATCTGGGTAAAGCGTCCAAAGAAGCTTAATTCTTTTCTTCCCTCCCCTGAGCAAACCAACAAACACACCGGCAGCTTTTGTCTTTGGTTTTGAAACAATGCTTTTCACCAAAGCTTTGAAAAGAAATCAAACCATGCATAGTTTCCTCCTTTCTCAGCTGTTATAAAACCTTATTTTAACACATACAGCCCATTTGATGTGTCCTTTGAAAAAGCAGCATGAAGAAAAAGGACCAGCAAACAGCACGGTTTGCTGGTTTGGTTTTTTTTTACCTTTC
Organism: Rhinopomastus cyanomelas; assembly: GCA_013400115.1. Classification (NCBI taxonomy): domain Eukaryota; kingdom Metazoa; phylum Chordata; class Aves; order Bucerotiformes; family Rhinopomastidae; genus Rhinopomastus; species Rhinopomastus cyanomelas. Next base: position 783,184 of record VXBP01006168.1, on the reverse strand, counting down.
CACATGGTCAACGTTGCCTGCCACACCGACCCCTCCAATGGTATAAATTTTCCCATCGTACACCAGACTGTTATGTCGACACCTTGGGACTGTCATGCGGGACACGAGGTTCCAGTTATCCAGCAAGGACATGTAACACCAGACATCGGCGAGCGTGACACCTGACTCCATGCCGCCTGGCACCGATGCGCGGGTGAGGGAAAGAAAAGGGGAGAACTACGTGAGATCCTGGAATGGCAGCAGCTTTGTACACAGCAACCCAAGCCAGTTACAAAGTAAAAACTCTTCAAATGACATTTGACTAATTAAAATAAATCACCCTCAATCCTGAGCATCTGTTCCGATGATGCATATCTGTTTCATTTATTCATGCGCCCTAAAGGCTGTTTTTTACAAAATAAGATGACATGAAGAAATCAAGTTGTCAGACTACCAGGGACACGTACACAAGGGGACAGACCCTTCTCAGGGCTCATAAATAACTTCCAGGCTACTGAAGTACTCCAACACTTGCAAAAAGGTGTCAGGAGGCAGAGCCCATCTTGGCTTGTGAGCCACAGACCTAAAATGCTGAGATCTAAAATGCTTAATGCAGTGATGGATCGAAGTGACACAGACATGGGCAGGACAAAGTCAGAGCTTGCAATGTAGGCTTAATGTCTAACTTTCAGGGACAGACTGTTGACTTATTTTCTTTTGCTAATAAAGGGAAGAACGAGCTGTACCCTTCCTGTAAAACAGTTCAAGGACCTCCAGTGAAATATTTGTATCAGTCATTTTAAAAATTCTGATTGAGGCTTCCAAGGTAGCCACTTAGTGGGTGTCCTACTATCCCATTTTGAAGCACAAAGAGGTGTAATGATTTATTTGAGACCACACTAGGAGTCAATGCTCAAGCCAGGAAAAGAAACTAGATTCAGTTTTGTGGTTTAACGAGAAAAGCAGGCTTCCTTCTCGGTACGTTGCTCTCCAGAGCTATGCTGTGCAGTGTAGGGTCCAGAACTTGGAGCCTGCTGAGGTTCACTCCTACTTCTGTTGGTTTCCCTTCCCTTTTTCCTCTGTATTGTACGTTTGAGAAAAGCAAAATACCCACTGACATTCAGCTCAGTTTCCAACCATGTGGGAACTTTCAGTTCTCCTATTGTAGCCACTGAATACCATCAGGTCACTTACCCAGATTCAAGGGAAATGGTTGAAATAAGCTTTGAATTCAGGATTCAGCAGCTTTTGTTAGCAGGTGTGGACCCTAAAATGGGTCTCTGTATTGGAAAGTACCTCAGCTAAGAATAACTGAAAGTCAACATGTCACAAAAGCCTCCACATAAGGCTTTCACTCCAGCAGCAAAATGAGCATGGGCAAAATAGTGAAGAAATAATTTCTAATAAATCCTCAGTGCCTCTATGCACCATTAATGGAATTTAAAACCACAGGCAGCAATTTACTGTGGAAAACACAGTGAATGAACTCAGCAAGGGAAAGGCAACAGCTGCAAACCCTTACTGGTTCAGTCTGGTGCATCCTTGGTTCACACATTATCCTCCCATTGCACATATCCACATCTCCCTGCCTAGGTTCCTCTTTTCATGATCAAGCTTCCACTCAGCTGCCATCAGGGCATCCCTGTATCACTTTTCTCCCTACAGCCAAGCAGAGGTACCACCAGCCTGCAAAGCCCTGACACCACGATGGGCATGGTGTTTTCAGCTGCTTTGGGAGTCAAAGTCCTTTAAGGACTGCGGTCTCAGTTTCATTGAAACTAAGAAGATAATAGGGCTCGTGACTACTGTCAAAAGAGAGGTCTCAACAACAAGTACAAAACATGAATGCTCCTGTAATCAAATACTCTAAGTGTAGGTCAGATATTCAGCAGTTCAGCCTGTCTGACTCAAATTCCATAACCCACCATTTAGACTCAGCTAGAGCTAGTATTTTAAATTGTGTTTCTATGGCAGTGAAGCCTCTTTGCATGCTTGATGGTTGTCAAACCTATTTTCTTCACGTTACATCTGCAAAATATTGCTGTTGTCTGCTTTGAGAGAATGTAAATGCCACGGAGAAATGAAGAATGATAAAAACAGGGAAATCTTTTTCTCTCAAGTTCCCTACCACCTGTCTTTTTTTTAGCCCCAGATAAAGCTGGGTAAAACTCCAGCAGGTCTTTCTTTGTCTGTGTTTTCTTCCAGCCCAGTAAATTTGTGGGCCAAATGGATTGAAACTGGCCCTGCAGATAAAGACTGAGGGATACTGGCGGACAAAATACTGGACATGAGCTGGAAACGTGTGTTTACAGCCCAGAAGGCCAACCGTATCCTGGACTGCCTCACACAAAGTGTGACCAGCAGGTCAAGGGAGGTGACTCTGCTCCTCTACCCTGCTGCTGAGCTCTGGGGTCCCTGACATGAGGAAAGCATGGACCCAAGTGGGTTGGGAGGAAGGGCACGAAAATTATCTGAGGGCTGGAACCTCTCTGCCGTGAGGGCTGCCTGGGAGAGTTGATATTCTTCAGCCTGGAGAAGAGAAGGCTCCAGGGAGACCTTATTGTGACCTTCTAATACTTGAAAGGGGCTTATAACAAAGATGGAAAAAGTTATTTTACCAGGCCCTGTAGTAAAAAGACCATAGGTGACAGTTTTAAACTGCAAGAGGGTAGATTTAGATTGTAAATTCCTTATGATGAGGGTGGTGAAGCACTGCAACAGGTTTCCCAGAAAGGTTGTGGATGCCCTATCCCTGCAAGTGTTCAAGTCAAAGGTTTTTAGCAAGCTGGTCTAGTGGAAGATGTCCCTGCCCAGAGCAGGGTGGGTTGGACTAGATGGTCTTTAAAGGTCCTTTCCAACCCAACCCATCATGTGATTCTACATTTCCATGATGCTGGATGCTTACCTGAGAGATAGATGTTGTCCCCAGCACTGACCACGCTGAAAAACTCTCGGTCATAGAATGGCAGGCTGGCCAATGGGTACCACTTGTTGTTTTGAGGATTTAAGCAAGTGACTGCTGTTAGAGCACGTTGATTCATGCCAATCATCTGGCGACCTCCAACTAAGACTATTACCTCGGCTACACCTAGGAGTCAAGAAAGAAAAATAAAGCAATAAAAATGTGTTATCCCTCCAGCAGGCAGGAGCCTGGCAGAAAACACTCGGAAGTCAGGGTAATTTTAATGTAGCATATATAAAACTGTTTTATATCTTGATTTAATCAAACGAAGAAGAGTGAGAAAAAAGGGAGTGTGTGAGCAGTGGGTGAGGAATGACACCATGAACATGCTTGAGAGAACTTGGGAGGGATCATGCCATCTGGGAAGAATTTGAAGGGGAAAGAAATTAAAAAGCTGTTTCACAGTTTAATGTAAAGATGCCCATTGCCTTCAACAGTCTTTGAGTGAGACTGCATGTAGCAAATTCCTGTTCCACTGAAGAAAATGGGAATTTCTTCTAGGATTATGAGCTTTGGAGCTTGGCCGTTATCCAAGGAAAGTGTGTTTGGACTTTAACCTGAAGAAGGTGTGCTCACATCAAAAGCTAATGTATGTGCTGAGGAGACTTAGGCTACAGTTATGGTTCTTCATCCTCAACTTCACTATGCATGTGCTCTGTCAACACATAATTTTCTAGTGCTTTTTTTTGGGGGGGAGACAGGACGGGTTGTGTGTGTGCTTGCTTTTCTCAGAGAAAGCAGGTTTTCCAGACACACATAATGTGCTCCAGCAATGGATCAGGGTGTCAGTGTTCTAGGTGCTGGGAAGCATGGACCAGATGGCCTCTGCCCAAATACGGTTATGAACTGAGGCTGGTCTGTGCTTGAACAGCTTCCCCAAGCCCATATCACTCTGGGTGTACAGCAAAGGCAATGGAGTGTACAGCAAGGCAAAGGAGCTGCACAGTACTCTGCAATCCACACCTCAGAGCTTTTATTCCCACTTCACAGCCAGAGCTGAGTCTAATCTGATCTGAGTGATACTCCAGACTCATCCCCACAGTGATGGATCGTAGTTTAACTGGGGTGTTGCTGGCTCCAACCCCAAGAGTGTTCAGCTGGAATGTTAAAAATCATTCTGCAGCAGTATAATTTGCTTCATAGAAAGGTAGATGCTCAGATGCAGGACTGTGAGAGGTAGATGCTCAGACACAGAACTGTTTGGCCATGAGCTGGAAGGAACCACCATTTTAGCACCTATGCCCATGGCCAGACCCGTTGCTGTAATGTGTTACAGTGCTCAGCCTAGGAGAAGCATGCACAGGCTGGCAGGGAGGGCAGGAGAACAGAAGTGAGATTGCCAGCAAGAGAGATTAGGAGCTGCAGCAGAGAGAAATGTGTCTTCAGAGTAACGGATTATCGTCTTTCTTCATTAGCGTCTTCAAAAAATATATTTGTGTCATTCGAGCAAGGTTACTCTTGTGGAAGTTATTAAGTTAAAGTGCTGTGCGCTTTTAAATAAATATTTCTCAGCACAAGAGATCATTATTTTTGTGCCGCCCCAGAAAATCTAATCACCTGTGCAAGACATAACTTGATTATAATCAATGACCTCGAGAAGGCATGTGACATGCTGAAGCAAGTCCACAAAGGGTGTTTGGAGATCCTTTGTGCCTACATGAATGCCGTTGATATGCTAAATAACATGACTCTATATAATTAGACTCTGACCTAAAAAACTATAATCACCCTCTCCTACCCCGAGAGAATCGCTTTTCCCTCATCAACAAGCTTCAGGAAATGGATCATATTACACCTACAATTTTATATACAAAAAATAAGCACTTTTCAAAAAATCCCTTCAAACATCACACCCTTAGTCGTCTTGAATGAAAGACTTTTTAGAGTAGATTGTTATTGAAAGTCCTCTACACTTCATCATTCTGAAAGGTGCCTTGATGAGGCAGGCTCCAGAAGCTGTGGTTTGAGATGTCATCTCTGTGCCACATTAGCATCAGCAGCAGCGACAGAAAGTTTTGCCTGGCTTTGTGATTGTACTTACAGGAAGCAGAAGTGCAGGCAGCATGTTAAAACAATTCACCTGCTTCATCTGACTCCTGCTTGGATGCAGTTTTCCTATGTGACATTTGCACCACTCTCTGTTCAGCAAATATTTAGGCTATTTCTCACATTGCCATGATATGGGCAGCACTTGGGTGTTTTTTTCATGTATTTTTCTAAAAAGGAAAATGCTTATGTTCCTTGGGAGAGAAACTTCTTGCAGAGACATAGCTCTCCATCACTGCTGGATTTTTAAAAGGGAATACATCATGTATGATTCATTTGTTTTGGAAGCAGCAAACAGCCTGAACTGATACTGTAAGACTCACCATATGAACACAATATATTTACACAGGGCTGTCTGCAAAAGCAAAGCTGCTTCGCAAGTCAGATCCTCCCCACAGGAGCCTGAATGGCAAAGCAGCACATTACTCAATTATCTTTGCACCTAAGGACACTGAGACTCAGAGGGCAAGGGGCTCACTTTCAGGACTATGGGGGAATGTCACTCTCTGCTAAAGACAGTAATTCCTAAAGATGAGGCTCCTTTTACCTCATTTCAGGAGCACATCTGAACACTAACGTCCAGTGACTGGCACCAGCTCCTAAATGCTCAAGCAGACTAGAAATGGAAAACTGAGCTTGAAATACCACCAGGCTCTGAAAAGGGGCCAATGTCTGTGTCCCATCCCAGGGTATGTCCTGGGCATGCCCAGGAACTGGCAAACTGGGCAGCCAGTGTGGCTGAAGGAAGTTTTGCTTTACCTGCAGAGAGCCTGGGTCGGGTCCTTGGTGTCTGCATCTCTTGTCGGGCATGTGGCAACATGTGATAACGTTTGGCTTCGTTCACGAGATCCCGGCAAGCCTCTGAAGACTTTATCAACTCCTCGTTGTCAACAACATTTAGCAGATAGCTGGGATGGATGAAGGGGAGGCGCACCACTGCCAGCAACTCCGCTGCATACTGCACGGGGGGAAATAATAACACACCGTAACCTTCATGCTGTAGTTCAGCCTCTTGGCATCTCTGATTCCTTTCCTGCAAACCATCCCCTGTCATCCAGTCTGCAAAGATGCTTGTCATGGATGCTGCATACAAGGACTACCTAGTGATCGGGTGGGACGGTGGCAACACAGCCCTCAGTGCTCCCTGACCCAGGCTGCTTTTGGTCCCAAGAGACTGGAAATAATCTTCCAAAGGTCACAACTCTTGTCATACAGCACTGTATGGAGAGATTTTTGAAATAAAAGCTCATTCTGAACTCAGACTGAATAAAATACCTTGTGTGCTGGAGACGTGGAGTAAGCATTTGAGTTTTCTGAATTAACCTTGCAATGTGAGTGTGGTTACTGCACCGTGAAAAACCAACCCAGATCAGTCTTTCCTGGCACTACAAACGCAAAAACATAAGCCGGTAAATAGGGTGGCTTTCAGCAACTGCTATGGCAGAGACTGAGTAATATAAGCCAATTTGCTAAAAATCTTTTAATTAATAGGATTTGTTTGCTGGTGAAACAAACCACGTAGCTCTAGATTTTGGGGAAATCAGACTCCAGAGGGTGCTATACAAATACTGACAGTAAGTTTCATCTTCTAAATAAATACATTAAACCTCAGAGGGCAAAGAACACCCGAGCAAATGAAGCTGTCTGTCACTGAACACGGCTTAAAGGAGAACAAAACCCCAAGAGAGAAAACTGCAATTGAAAATCTAGGAATCCATCCCTAGATTATTCTTTTTGTGTATAATTGGTAACATCACAACACAGCACAGGAGTACACTGAAAAGCAGAGCAATGGGAAAACGTGGTTCTCAAGAACCAGCGCATAAGCAAGACTCAAATGAAGGGAACCCAGCAAGAAAAGATAATCATTGGCTGCAATAAATATTCATGCAGTGGCAGTATCCAAAGATCCCAGCTGGGATTGAGGCCAGGATGCAAATAAGTGTTCCTAAGGTCCATGTAACTGGTCCTGAGAATTGCTGGGTGCCAGCAGCATCTGCTGCCCTGCAGATGCCTCTGGTCTTCTAGAAGCCGCTTGGCTCTTGCTTTCTTTTTCACCAGCATGCCTGTCCCTGTGGTGTACGAGAGCCAGGTCACAGCAGGAGCAGGGATGGGAATAAGGCAGGGGCCCAGTGAGATGGCAGGGCAGGGAATGTGGCCTGAGCCAGCTAATGGGTTGGCCAGGCAGATGAGCATGCAGTGACACCAAACAGTGTTTCCAGGGCTTCACCCAAACTGAAGAAGCAGGCTTCATTTAGAATAGAGGATTTCTCCTCACAAAAACAAATCATACCACTCCCCTGCCGCAGAGAGCTACATCAGTCTGATGTGAGCTCAGTCAGAGTGATGATGTGACTCCCCACAGTTTGCTGAACCCTGCATGGCAGCAAGGAGATGACAATGATCTCAGGGGGACTCCCTGCTCACCAGGGGCCAGCAACTTTAGGTACAGCTCAGTAAGTTTAGCTCTGGCCACACTGCAGTTGTTTGTGAACAAAACAGAGAAGTGATGCAAGAGAGAAAAGACATCACTCATCTTCTGGAAGATATCCCACATGAGCAGTGAGTCCATGGCTCCTTGCTGCTGTCTACCGCACAGGGCTGCATAGGGCTCGAAATCACTCTATCAGCCTCCAAACCAGAAAAGTAGATGGCTCTCTTTTCCCTTGTTCAAATCCATTTCTAAGGTGCTTTCTAGGAGGTAAAGTGGCTGCTCTCCTTCCCTGGAGTCACGAATGTCAGGCACTTGGCTGCAGACATCTTAATGTCATTAAATGATGCTTTGCAGCAGAGAGAGCAGTGGACATATGGCAGTGGGTGGCAGAGCTCCGATTTCAGGAAGTACTTTTTTTAAGAAGGTTGGGGGCGTTTAACCTTACACAGGAGCCAAGATGGAACGTGGCATCAGGGTATGGGAACAATGTGAGTTATACTGGGGACAGGCCAGACGACCTCCACTGGTGAGGTTAATCCCCACGACAGGCTACTCAAGAAGCAGTATGAGTTGCTAAAGGGAAGAAAGTGCTAAAGAACATGGAGTGTACACAGGGGCCAGAACCTTCCCTTGGTGTGGTGGGACTCTCCAGGGCTGACCCTGATGCTTCTGAGGCAGGTCTGCACTGGCAGCAGCCATAACACAGAGTGTTGCAGAGCACAGGCACAAGGAGTTGTGCCACTAAATTAGGACTCAGGGTCCAACAGGCACTGGGATGTCCCCTGGTCTAATGTGAACTAGCACTGGGAAGTGAGCTCCCACCCACCAGGGACAGACAAGTCCCACGGGCCCAGTGGAGCCCTCCTCTCCTACCTTTCCCAGAATAAACAGGGCAGTGCTGCTGCCAGAGCATGGCAAGCTCTCCCTCTCGCTCACCCACTTTGCTTTAATTAGATAAGTGAGAAAATGTGATTCTGTTTCTCTCCTGGATTTCCTCCTCCCCCTCGTTCCCCCCCACTTTTCTCCTCTTTTGTCTGAGCTCATGGCTTATTTTGAAGGGGAATAATAATTAGAACATGTTGCTCCCTTTCATCAGCTTGAAAGTTAATGTCACATATCAAAACCGATGTCACTTTTCACTTTATTATTTCCTTTGCTCAAACAGCTACAAAAAGCCAGCTCTGTGTGTGTGTGTGTGTGCGTGTGTGTGTGTGTGCACAGCCGGGCGCTGTCGCGACTTGGGCTCGTCGCAGGTAGTATTAAGGGTATATTTAATCGTAGTGCTTTTACACCAAGGGCTCTGCAGTGTGCACCATCACAGCATCTCTAGAAGACAGGATAGGCTTTTACAAACCAACAGCTTTTCGCACCAGCTCTCTCAAGCACTACAGTCAACGGTGAATTTCATTTAGCCTCACTGATTTAAGAATATTCAAGTGATTTAGGCAATCAGCAGCCTTTTTCTTTTGGATTCTCCCTTATGAAGCTTTCTAGCTCCGTTAGCTACGATTGTACTAAATATCCTGTTACTATTATCCTTTTCATTTAAGGCTGGAATAAGCACCACAAAGCATTTCAACCTCTTTACTATCCGCTCTTTGCTCTCCATTTTCTCTTGTATTTCTGTTGTTCCTTACACAGCTATGAAATACCTACTACACCTACGGATGCTACTGGTTTTTATTAGAACAGCAGAATACCTACGCAGGGCACACTGCCAAATCCAGCAGACAACAACCTTGGCTCCCTGGAGATGGGCTTTGCATCTGTGACTCTGAGGATGTTTTCTTCTTGCTACTCATGTGCAGGCGCCGGCTGGACAAGCAGAAATATTTCTCTGGTCTTCGCTGGGAATCACTTCTAACTATTCTACAACCTGCATCATATGCCAGATGCCAGAGCGAAGCAGGGAATATTAATGCCCCTTCTGGCCTAAAATTAGGAGTTATCAGTTCATAAACATGGGAGGCCATGCCTTGGCTTCTTGAAAATGGATGCCATTATGCAAGAATCTAACAAATTTATTGTTTAAAATGCCAGGGACGTTTTTGAACAGCATCAGGACTGTTTTTTTCAGGTGATGTGAACCTCAGCATAACTCCTGTTGGAAGAGGAAAGCTGCTTGAGTTTAGCCCCAAACCGCCTTGCTGAGCAGGGGTACTCTCAGATACCTTGCAGTGCCATATGCCTCTGGGGAGGTTCTGCAGGAGACAGAGTGCTGCCACCCCATGAGAAAAGGCTTCTTGGACAGTCACTGGGGACACAGTAGTGATTTTGGAGAGATACTACCTGTCCTGCTTCACAGCACCTATTTCAGTGGCTCTTCAAGAAGCCTGCAATCACAACTGCATTTAATAGAAAGCAGGGGCAGAAAAAAATCTTAGGAGATCTTTTCTTTATTACCTAAACATTTTGAGGCAGAGATTCATCTCTAGATTCAGACTTCTAAATGGGTACACATGAGCAAGTGTTTACTTGTCAGCTAGACATGTGTAAAGTCATGTTATAATTAATAGAGATTTAGTCAACACACTTAACACAGTCCCCAGAGCAATCTGAGCTGAGAGGATGTATTATGCACAAGGAGAAGCAGACAATATCAAGTATCAAAGTCCCTTTATGGCCTAAAACTGTGATCCAACATCTCCTGGGAAAGGAAGCACGTTCCTCAAACTGTGTCACATTGAGATGTTGACAACCAGGTGTCAACCCAAACTGGAGGGTGATTAATTCTTCCCTCTGGAGGGAACTTCTATGTCCATTTGCCCTGGGTGCTGTGCTTGGAAGGTTGCGATCACACCACAAGAAAGCCTAAATGTTACCACTGGGTCAGCATTGACTTAGAGCAATAAACATGATCAAGACAATTGGCTCTGCCTTGAAGCTGACCTTTCAAGCCTTTCCCTGATAATCTACTTAATGTATAAGTTACTCACATCTCAGTAGGCAGGACAGAGCTTAAGCAAACCAGTTAAAAATGCCAAACTAGTTAACAAAACAGTTGAAAGCCTTCTCCTTTATTTTTGTTCTTGGCTGGTAGTTCCAGTGAGGACATTTACTTTGCTAAACTTTTTGTGATATTTCTTCCACTAATTATATTGGTATTATGAACACTTGCTTGCCAACTGGGCTTTATTCCGGTATCTTCTAAGTCTCAGTAACAAACCCCTCTTCAGAATCACATTAAAAATAATCTTTTTATTCTCAAATCTCTAATCCAGTAAAATCCTCACAGGTATTCTCCAAAAGGATGCTCAGTGTGCTCCTGCATAGACTTGGGCTACAACTGTATACTGTTAGTTTTAAAAGCAAATACATCTACTGCTCACAGAGTCAAATTTCCAGCTCCTGAAGTGTTACACTGAAAAGCTGTGAAGATTTTTAACAGTTTTGACGTAATGCCCAGAGAGGTTAAAATAATGTTTCCCTCAAGCCTCAGAACTCATCTGTCTCTCTAGTTTACTGTTCTTCTCACAAAGGCTGCTTTGTGCTCTCTGCCTAAAGAAACAGGCTTCAGTTAGAAACACAAATCCAGAAGTTAGATTACCCAAATTATGTTAGGGTTTTGCTCCCAAAACTGCTGTTCCAGCTCTTCATCTACAATTCAAATACAGTTTTTAAAAAACATGATGAGGTCGGAACGAAGTCAGAATATATTTGATTCATCCAAGAGCTAAGAAGGATATTTATGTCCTCTCACATAAACCACGACTTGCTCCGGTCCAATCTGAGACCTGCAGCAAGGAATTTCTTGGATGGTGGAAAACATCAGGGGCAGATTTAAAGCAAAATTAGGTCTTCGCTTCAATTGAGATGAGGACACTCTCATTAAAAACACCAGCCAAAGTGGCTCCTTGAGGTGCCTGTCCTATGGCCAGGCAACAAGCTGCCCAGCGGTCTGTGTCAGTGGGGATTGCTGGGAATAGGGCGTGGTGGCCATGCAAGAAGGTGCACTGCAGTGGTGATATGAGCAGTCACTCCTCACAACCATCTCTATCTCAACCTAGGCTTCTCCAGCAGGCTACTCAACCTCATATGTAAAATATTGCCGAACTCATGATTCCAAGTGCAAGCCTAGAGCAGGGAACTGGGTGGTTTGGAGAAGCTGAAGCTGCTGATGCACGGCTTTGCCATCCTCGAAAACATGCCTTTGTCAGCTGGATTTTGATGGCACTGCCCAGCTACTTGGTAATGAGGGTACTTGCTTTGATAGCTGCAACCCGTGTGTATTGCAAGGACATGCTGTGTTCCCAGTAACCTCGGGCACATTCCCACCCCCAGCGTTACACTCACGCCCAGCCTACGCTCTCTGGTACGCTTATTAATCACCTGTATTGACTGCCTGGAACTGCAGTGCTATCTTCAATGGAACCAAAAAGCTTGGTAGCAAGTCAGCCTCATGAAACATCAGAGAGCGGCTCTGTGGTGGGGTGGCACTGGCATAAATCTCGTGCCTAGCAAGAAGGAAAGCACATCTCCTCTGCTCTTCTGTCTTTCTGAAATAGGGTTTCGACATGACATCTTTATGGCAGCACAGCCGACTAAACACTGTAATGTCATCAGTGCCGCGTAAAAAGAACTGCTGTCCTCTTCTCTGAACTGGCTGCAAAGCAGCACAGGGCAAGTATTTCTAGCATAATATGCTGAGAGTTTTTTAAATACACAGGAACATAAATCGTTGATCCATCATACTTGGAATTTTCCTGATACTACGGCTTAATAAACTGGTGCTTTTTACAGGCACTCTGGCTTGCAGACTAAACTTTATCGAACAAACCCTTTAAATTGCCCCAAAGGTCACCACAGATGTGTTTCTTTTATTTATGGGTGTCACCTACTCAAAGACCTGTGTGCACCCAGATATACCACAAAAGCACACTGCCAAAGACAGCATGACGGAAGCTTCCAGGATGCTTCACAGAACCAAATAACCTGATACATCCGTCCCTGCAACAAATTCATGCACAGAAACTCTCCAAAATGCTTCTTGCCTAGGGTGTAAAAATGCGTTGTTTCTGGAGGTTGGTCCTGAGCAGTGGGGCCATGTGCAGCACACACCAGCACAACTGAGTACGTGCGACGACCTACCTGTGGACATGTGCTTGAAAGTCACGCAGATACGGAGCTTAGGACACATTTTAGCAGTGAGTTTGATGCAGTTGGGTTAATGTTTGGACTTGATGATCTTAAAGGTCTTTTCCAACCTACATGATTCTGTGTGACTTTGTAGGACTGTCACTTCAGCAACAGCAGAGAAATATTTCACCAAAAACAAAAAAAGGGGAAATGGGTTGGAAAGGCCACAAATGCAAAGACTGAGAAGACTGGAAGACAAAGGAAGCAACTCAATTCAGATAAATAATTCAGTAATTTTTCAGTCAAGTGTGTATCACAGAACACAGAATCAAAGAATATCAGGGATTGGAAGGGACCTCAAAAGATCATCCAGTCCAATCCCCCTGCAACAGCAGGATCACCTAGGTCAAGTCGCACAGGAACACATCCAGGCAGGTTTTAAACATCTCCAGAGAAGGAGACTCCACAATCCCCCTGGGCAGCCTCTTCCAGCACTCTGTCACCCTCAGCCCTCTAAAAAACCTATGAAGTTTAGTATGGGGCCAAATTTAAGGAACTGCTAATGTCACTTGTATCCTCTTTTCATTTAATGCATGCAGTTCTTTCCTCCAATATGTAGCTAAGGGCATGTTCCTGCGCTGACTCTGTTCTGGCTGCTGCCTTGTCTTTTTCCTCTGTAAGCCTGTGCAGGTTCCGAGCGTGTCTGCCAAAGCCTCATTTAAATCTGAGCTGTTTGAGAAGCCCATCCCTGGGAAATCACAGGGGTTACTGCTCATCCCTCGTGCTTTTCACTCTCAGAGAAATTGGAGAACCCTGCACTTTCATTACAGCACTGTTTTGAATTTGTCCGCTCTTCCCACAAATGGATTTTGAAGCACCAGAGTAGTCTGGGCTGTTCAAAGGAGCCTAATTAAACCACAATAGTTTGTGCCTAACTCACTTGGGCTCCCTTGGACGTTTCCTTTTCCTACTTCTTCCAGCACTGCTCTCCTGAAGCTCAGTGCCCTTAAGCAGATTGATTGACTAATGAATTTCCTATTGTGATGAACTCATGCAATTTGTACATGCTGGTATACAAGCTGGTGTCAGCTTCTGAATATATCATGTCTTCCTTGACACCACAGAGCAGAATCAGGGTTGTGTTTGTTCCCTGTCAGATTCTCCATTTTCCTGGAGCAAGCTGCTCTCCTGCATAACTTTGGAGATTCTTTAAAATGTGCCTGAGAAATTACACTTTCATCTCAACAGCCTAACTGCAGACCAGGAAACTTCCATCTGCTCTCTCACAGTTCCCAACCCTTCTCTTAGAGATCTTGCCGCTGACCTGCCATTCTTTGTCAATGCCAAATTACAGCTCATGGGCATTAGTAGCATTTTCCACATAAATTCTCTCTCCTCTCCATCACTTTTCTCTCCCTCCATTGACAACTTTCAGACAGGCTTTGTCTTTGCTTAAGACTCATTTGCTAACCCTCAGCCTCATCCCAGTGGTCCTCACTGTTGCTACATCCCTTACATCCTTCCAGACAACTAACTCCTCTCTTTGGGGCTTCAAACACTTGTAGATGCTTATCCTTATTTAGCTGTCATTAGGCCAAGTCATGCATATTCACATCTTTTAATCTTTTTTTCCTCACATCACTTCCTTCAGTCGTTTGTTCATTTGTGTTGCTTTTCTCAAAATTGCCTCCAATTTGTCTATGCATCCCTGGTTCTCAGACACCATGAAGATGCCGTTTAGCTAAATCTACCTCTGAGGACTCAAGTTCTTAGAAGGCTTTTCAATGCCATTATGGTGGAGACGTTTCATTTTGCTGCTGGACATTAAGACTTTAAACAGGATGTGAAGAAGGGGCACGTGTTTATGTCCTTGCAGAACGCAATAAAAAGTGACTGTCATTGAGTTCAGCCCTTGGCTGTCACTCCTGGCTTCTGGACCTGCCCCTGTGCCAGCACTCTGGGTGGCTTGTTGAAAAGTTTGTCCTCTCCTCAGTTCTGGTTCCTCCAGGATGGAGGAAATCTTCATGCAACCAGGAGTCTTGTTTTCTCAGGCCTTCGGATATTAATAAACACGTCACTATGGTTTTGATGTCAGAGAAAACAGACAGAAGTTTGGACTTGGAGCAGAACGTGGGTAAGTTTCCAATGAGTGTTGGTACGTCCGTGCTCTCAGCAGGCAGCAAATTGCTGCGCATCCAGCAACTTCATATCTTCCCCGTTCTGCACTGATACTGGTTAGACAATGCAGCTCGTTACTCACCAGATCCTCCCAACAGCCTGTGTGGGAGGCATCGCTTCCCTCCAGCTTATCGTGTAAGAAATGGGGGCAAAAAGGTGAAATAACCTGCCTATGGCTATGCAGAGAGCTAGGGTATGAGCTCAGGTGAAGACTGCTTGGGGGCCTGGCAGAAATCTTTGCTTGTTCTGATGGCTCAGACCATGCTGGTTTCCAGACAGTAAAGGCTCCATTATACAATATATTTTTTGCATGAGTTCGCCGGAGCTTATCAAGGGGATAACTGTTAGGATAAACCCTACAATCTTGTCCATCAGTCAGGAAGAGAAATAAACAAACAGCAGATTGAGCTTTTCAAGATACGTCAGTCGGCTGCAGGGTTTCCACTCCATGACAAGCAATCAAGAGGACTCCTACAACAAGCGCTCTGCGTCCACTGGTACAGGAAATTGCCTACCTAGCTCAGACCTCACATCACAGATTCCTTCCTTTGGTTAGGCCGATTCTATGTGACCGTGCTATCAGGAGCACTAAAACAGCTCCATACACACTTCCCTACGAGCTGGTACGCTGCTCCAATACACTGGACACAGCTATTTGGCAAATCCTAGCTTAAGACATATGCCATGATCTGCACAGCCCTCCTGCCTCACCTAGGTGGTTCATTAACCTGCAGAGCGCTGTTACTCACTCTGTGTCACAAAGCTTGATGCTGGCTTCTGTAATGCCACAGAGCACTTTCGTAAGCACTGTAGAGCTGTTTATGAGCACAACTTGCAAAGCTAAAAGTCAGCCAGAGCACAGCTTTTTAACTTGCCTTGCAAGCAAATCCTGGCTCCTTCCCTGCTGCTGCCCTCCAGCCTTCTAGGGGAAGAATTAACAAAAGCACAAACAAATAAATACCCAAAGAAGAGCTTTTAGAAAGGCAGAGAAGAGCAGGAAGACAGCAAACTCAGTGTCATTCTGGGATGCTCTGTTGAAAATGTTCTTTCTGGGGGGGGGGCTCAGAAAAGGATCTGCATAGGAGGGGAGACAGTGAGGAACAAGTTGTTGTAGGAGGAGGCACATGGAGCTGTGATGTGGGGAAGACAAATGTGAGATTTACTGTTCCCAGGCATAAGCTTGCACTCCAGAATGACATAGATCTATAAAGGCACAAGGACTTTTGGAGGGCTGTGGCTGCCCTGGATGCAGATTTAGAGGTGCTGATTTAGAGGAGAGGCTCCTCTGCAAGAGCATCTCTGCTGAGTGAGCCCCTGCCAGGCTTTGCAGAGAAGATGGACATGCAGGTGAGATGAAGAGCATAGACCTTTCCCTGTTTATGCCAGACATACACTTCTGGGGAAATCACCAATTCAGTGCTTGGAAGAAGCTATCAAAGAGGCATTTTAACCACCTGCTGTTGGAGTGACTGAAAATAAAAACATGATGGTAGAGACTGGCCTGTCAGGCAAAGGGAGAGATGGGGAGAAGGGAGATACAAAGAAAGTGCAGGCCCTGGAAACCTCTGAAAGATTTAACTGCTTTTGGAAGAGAATACAACCAGACCAGGTACCTGAGGAGTGCAGTGGAGCAGGGATGTCTCAGGGCAATTGCAATTCATGGCTAAAACTTCTACAGCAAGCCTCCCAAAGAGATCCCACCAGCCTGGTGCAGATGCCACAGTCCTGTTGCTGCACTGATGTCCTCCATGTTCTGGTTCTCCACCACAAAAAGTCTAAACATCTCAACATCTAAACATCTCAACAAACTGACTAAATATGAATGCACAGGTCCTCCAAGTAGCTCAATTCCATGTTTGATATTGGCATTGCTCCCTCGTGCTGCAGACCTCTGAGCAGCCTGTGAATGTCACAGGAGCTTGGGCAGCTCCTGGCATGGTGATGCTTGCTGCACACCAAGCACAAATTTTCACTCATCATCTTTATCAGAAATAAGACTATTTAGGTCTATCTTCCTTCTTATCCACCATCAGAGCTATTTGTTCCTGAGCTCTGAAAATGCAGAAGTCATTATTATAAAGATGGCACTTTTTACGGCAGGTGTGAGTTCCTAATTTTTGAAAATAAGTGTCTAACTAAGAGCTTTATAATAGATGAAGCAGTGCACAGAGTACAAAAAATTAGTGAGAGGTACAAGTCAAAGAAACTAGTTTAGTGGTAGGACTGGCCATGAAAATAGTTATCTGCTTGGTATCTTTCATATTAGTTTATTCAAGACCCTCATCTCTGGATAAATACAAATTAAAAATTAAAAACCCTTGTAAAGTAGTGCATGAGACCAAAGCACCACAGAGATATTTGGAGAAGCAAATAAACCTGCCATCGTAAACTACAAAGGCACTGCAGAAGCAGGGCGGAGGGGAAGGCAACTTGGAAATAAAAAACCCAGAAAACCAACCCAACAAGAAAGGAAGAGAGAAGGAGGTGGTGGTGGTGGCAGCAGTAAGAGCAGGGCAGGAAAAACCACCACGTGAAATAAATTCATCACATCACCACAGCAGGGCACAGAAGGAGTATCTAAACCAACAATCTGGAAAACATAACCTGGACCACCTGGGGAGTGACACCTTCTGTTTGCACCAGGCAAACAGGCTCCTGCCGCAGGGCTCCTGGACTCCAGCCCCTGGGAATAATCCCTGAAGCTGCATTAGGTTCAGAGCTGCAGTGAGCTGACTGCTGTCATCAAACTAAAAGCAAGCAGGGAAATTCTCACCAAAACAGTCTGTCTTTCAAGGCCAGTGGGAGAACAGAAAGAGGCCCATTTCAATAAACCAGTGGTACCGTGTGAGTGTTTTAGGCAACAATAATATTAGGCAACACTAAATGGCATTGCTGGCTCAGGAAGGAAGTGGTCAGATTGAGCTGCAGGTCCTCAGCACGGGGTTGTCCTGCTGAACTGCATCACCTGCACAGGGCAACATAGGTCTGAAGAAAGGCCCTGGGGGCTGTGGGCTGCCTGCAGGAGGCAGCGGCTGGGCTTCCGTAGTAGCACCAGCAGCATAGGCAACAAGGCTTGGCCTGGCAGGAAGTGTAGCACCATCCTTAATGCCCTTATCCTCATCCAGCAGCCCAACGAGCTGGGGAAATGCTATTTCTCCAACTTTCCGAATGAGAGACAGAGATGCAGATGCCCTAGATCACACCCAAAGCACATCCATACCCCGTTGCACAGTTAGGTGCTTGAATTCCTGCTTAAATCAAGGTTGCACAAGCTTTCATGATTTGTGACAGCGTCAGCAATGTGTGGTCATGTGTTTCTGAGGCCCAGTCTGGTCCATAAACAACTGGACTGTCCTTAAATCAGCCAAACCTGTGACTGGACATCAACAGAAGTTGGTCTTGCCAGGATAGGCCAGTAACTTTGGCCTCTAAAGAAGGGGAAAGAGAGAAAATTGCCATTACTTCTGGGTTCTGTGGGGAGCACTGTTCCCAAAGTGAGTGGTTTGGGGTTCAGACCACCAAGGTTCACTACCCACAAAAGCTGACTTGCCAGAGTTGCCCTGAAGGCAAGTGGTAGGTTTTTAAGCATCATCAGAGACATATTGTCATCCAATGCACCATCGTGAACCTTCAAGCAGTCACTGCTTCTAGCGTTTATTTGGAGACAGTTCCTGGCAGTTAATCTTTTTAGTCAAGAGCAGACTGCATAGCTGAGATGGTTGAAGAAAGACTAACTCTAATAAATACATAACACCCAAACGGTTATCTAAGCAGCCAGTAAAGGTACAGAATCTGGTTCTATTATGTACCGGAGTTATACTCATTCCGTATGTGGCATCAAAAGAAATACAGATTTTCTGACAGATTTTTATTTCCCACTGTTGCTAAAACACATTCTCTTCTTAGAGCAGCATCTCACACAACTCTAATCCTTCCCGATTTATCTCTGAGCCAGCCTGCAGCCCACAACTCAACTTGCCTTTGTACCACGCACGTCATGGCTGAGATTTTGACTCTAAATGACCAGATATGGGAATCCAATTTTGAAACTACAGACATAAGTGCATAGCCTGCACGCCTTTCTTCTTTTTTTATCTGAACTGCCCATCCCATCTCCTGCGCACCCTCATGTTTAAAATTGCATGGGGATGGTTTCTATATTAAAGGAGGCATTCGAGGGAATGGAGTAGAGAGAGGCTGCTGAGATTATCTGTACCTGAGCTCTGATGGCAGCGTCCTTCTTAATCCACTTTATCACTGTTTCATACACCAGCTCCTCTGCTTTGGTGTTCAGGCTGTCATTGGACATGTATGAAATGAAGTCATCCTTTGAGATATTGAGGATCTCTTCTTGGTTTGCGACTTCTGGGAAAATTTGCAGGGCATACGCCTTGGCCATGTTGTATAGTTCTGTGCACTGCATGGCTTCGGCCATGGCTAATATTCCTAAGCAGTTGCTAGCAGTCAGCTGTTTTTCTAAAAGGAACAAAGGAAAAAAAAAGAGTGAAGATTATGAAAAGCAAGATACACTTTTCTATCAAGATTGTGAGAAAAATAAGAGCTACAGACAAAGCTCTGACTAAATAATTTCAGGGGGGCACTCATTTAGAAGCAGCACCCTGGGTTACATTAGGGTGGGTGTTTAAAGCATGAATATGAAAGTCTATCTAACAAGTGAGCCAGGGATGCACCTTCTGAGTTTGCTTTTCATGTAAGCCTTCACGAGGCACCAGAGAAACCTACTGACACAACAGTATCTGGGGCTTCCCAAGGGACAGGAACCTCGCCTGGAGCCTGATGCTCTTTCTACCACTGACGGTGTTGCTTTAAGAAGCAGCAAAGATGTAAACACCAGTGCAGACACTTCAGAATAAATGCAAACAGCACTAAGGACATTTCTGAGGATGCTGCAGTGGCTTTATGATAATTTTTGCCCTAAGCTACTTCAAATAAAGGAAAAAAACCCCTCTCCCCCCCCCCCCCTTTTTTTTTTCAAAGGAACTTTGTTGCTGCTGAATGTGATGACATCCTTTATGCAAAACACAGATTATACCAATGCCTTCTGTTAAATGCTGTGTAGTGGGTTTCAAAGAGAATCACGCACAGAGAAGACGGCACTATCTCCTACCCGGCAAGCAAAAGTAAGGGCACAGTGTGCAGCTTTGCGCTGCAAGTGCGCTACACCACCTAGTCGACTGGTGCTTTTTTCCTATTCAGCTATTCTGAAGAAGAGCCCACCAATTTCAGACATTTATGAGTGGAACTCTCAGATTCTTCTCAGCTTTTGTTAGCCAAGCCACTGCTAACAGGCAGAGTGTATTCTTTTAAGATACAGGACCAAGAAAAATAAAAGGAAAAGAGAGACAGACTGCAATAGATCACAAGAGCATCGGTACCAGCAGCAGTCTCCTGTGCTGTCAGAGGAGAGGCATCTCACGCCTGGGCAGCGTCAAACACTACTTCAGAGTGCTGGACAGGAATGTGCGATGCGTGGTAACCCCACATCTCTGCATACAAAACTCCCACCAGATTGCTTCTGCTGGAACTGCTCGTGGATATTTTCCTACACCCACCTTCTGCCTTCACCAGGTTTTAAACCAGCACCCTATCTATTTTTATTTTTATGTTTTTAACCTGGCACTACATTAGAAGTTTTGTGCTTTGTTTTATTTTCTCTTCGTTTTACTTTCTTTCATAGATCCAGCAGTCCTGAAACTAGGTTATCTCGTTTTGCATCAGTTGATTGTAGTGACTCCAAGGAGCCCATAGCCTCAAGCAGACCGGAGCAGTGGCACTGCTCGCTGTCAGTACATTTTGTCACTCAAAGACAGTCTGGAGACAGGCTGAAAACTGATAGCTGAAGCACAGAGCTTGCACATTTCTTTTTTCCCTCTGCAAAGAAGAACAAAACCCCCTCTTTCTCAGTTCCCTGGTTCAGTCTGTTGGCACAGTTTCATGTGTTCATACAGCTGGGGGTAAAACAATCATCTGGCAGAGCCCAAAACTCTCATCATCACTTGGCAAATACTCAAGTCAAAGACAAATCTGACACTGCTCCACCTTATCCTCATAGGGTTTATAATAAAGTTAATAATGAACTTTGTCTCATTAAGCAGCCATTCATTAGCACACGATGGAAAAGACTTGCAAAAATGAGTCCTCATCTTCAAGGGACTGGCTCTGCCTATCAGGAGAGATTCCCACACCATTCCCAGCTGAGCCTGCGATGTGGGACAGAAAAAGTACTGGTCATGACCATTTTTTTCTGATCTGGGTGCATACTCCTACCTCTAACAATGCTGGGTGATTGATGCAGCCTGGCACACTGGTATCAAAGCAGATTCATGTTTTCCTTTTGAGATTCATGCCTTCCTCTTCCCTGAGACAGACCCAAATGATATTGCTCCTGTATCATTAGGCCATTTAGGGAGGGGAAGACTGGGATATGTCCAGGAGTATGGTGACACAGCTCTTTGCACTTCATCACTTTTGATGGAATGAGCACACAGCAAGGTGGGCCCACTGACGACTTCTGAACATGAGGGCTGGTGTGTGAACTAGAGGGGTTTACTGCAGGTGATTTAGACAGAGGTTGGAGCAACAGCTATAGCAGATAAAGAAGATTTCTTTCCTGTGAACACAAAAAGTGCTCTTCTGTCTCAAAATTTAGGGGCAAGATTAATCTCCCTTGACTCCAGCTGCCTATGGTGCAACTGAGCAATCACATTAGCATCCCTTTGCATTCATGAACAAAGAATTCCAAGAAGCAATCTGTTGATATTTTTTGATTAATCTGGTAATATGTTGGATAGTAACTGCAGGATGAGCAGAACCATGTGTTAACAATGCCTGCTACTCTTCACTGATTATAAAGGACTCCCTTTAGAACTGTGCCATATACTGTAGCCCATCCCAAGTGACTGCAATGTGAGGGCACTTCTGGCTGCCAAGATGTCAAAGACAGTTAAGGGTCAGTTCTGCTCCATCTATTCTTGAGCTGTTCTCCTTTGGATGCCGACATGTTTACCATAATTGCTGGTTTTGCCACAGTAACAGTGGCCTTGTAACAGCCACAATAATGTTGGCTGTTTTAGTGGAGTTCCATCTTAACTTCACTCAGGACATCACTGTTCACAACTAAGCTATTCCCAATGCTCAGGGGCAGTTTGCAACAGATTTATGAGTGGACTTGAAGGATATCAGGTGTATCTAGTGGGTTCTCACTGGTTTGAGACAGTGCTAGAGGCCATTCATTTCCATGCATGTCACAGTATTAGAGATCAGTCATCATGAGATGATCAGCCAAGCAGACTGCTAATACCAGACTTTTCGGAGTGAGATGACTTAAGCTAAAATCAGAGATAAGCAGTCTGTAGAAAGGATAACTCAGCAAGATTGGGGTAACAGCATGATGGAAGCTCAATGGTTGATGGAAGCCCCTTCAGTGTGCACTGAGTACTGTATTTTTACTTAAGGACACTTTCTAGAGGATGACTCAGATACCACTAAAATTAGCATAACCACGCATTTCCTCATCTCACACTGTACATTCTGATAGGGATCTTATTCCTCAGATATTTCTACTAGTGTCAAAAGTGTGTGAAGATAACAGTAGGTGGAAGACTTCTGAATGCATTTATAATCCATAAGGTTTCACTTTGCCTGTGAGCGTGCTCCTCATTTCTCCTGTCTCCCAATATGGTTGATGCTTCAGTTTTTCTAGCACTAGCAGTATGATCATGAAGATCAATCAAAATTCTCCGCATTGGATGAACAAAAAAAATGACCCATTACACTTTTGAATTCATAAGGACCATAAAGGCCTCTTCATCACTCTGGTGCACACATTTACTCATTCAGGTCTTATCACTGGTCCATCATTCAGATTTTCCTACAGCTCCCTTTCATACTTTTTGCAATCTCTGTATACTTTGCCCAGGAGACTAAGAAAATTCAGCTCTCCTGCCTTTGCTCTTGTGTTACATGAGTCTAGCAGGGTTCACCAACTTCTTTAGACTCAAGGAAGACTTTTATCAGGAGCAGGCTGTAGTACAAGCTCTGAAATTGTTCACTGTGTTGGGGGTCCCCGCATCACAGACTCAAATTGTGATACTGATGAAGCACCTGAAATCTGATTTGAGCCATGACTGTGATAATAGTGTAAAACAATTATTTAAAGAAAAAAAGAAGAAGAAAGAATAAAGTCCCAGGTCTTCAATAATATGAGGAAATACCTATGATGTCCTGACCAGTTTGCAAACATTTGTTCAGTTTTCATATGGTGCCTGCATGAACTTGTCAGCATCGCTGCATCAGTTGGAAGAAAACTGTTGTCATTTTTCATGGTCTAGACAAAAGCAGGAGACAGCATGTGGGGGAGAGAACGTGGCTATAATTAGCCCAGAGAAGCTGGTTAGCAATTCTCTCATGGAAATGAAACAATTTTCCTCACACATTTGCAGCATGTTTCCACCAGAAAGTTCAATTAGGTTTAGGGTGCCTCTGCCTAGTGCTGCTGAGAGGCTCAGGACACAGACACAAGGGCTGCCTGGGCATCAATGTTAGGACTTTGCTGGATGTTCATGGCTAAAAAAAAAGATGATCCAAATTTCCCCTGAGATGGTTGTGCTGTGATGAAGAGACATGTTAGTTTGAGGCTTTTACTTCTTTGGGCCTCTTAGGCTTCCCTCCACTTCTCTCACTGTTTAGACACGGCCACTGATGGGGAAGAATCACTGTTTACACTGGTGAACCCTCCAGAAACACTGGAAAAAATCCAGAATTTGACCATATTTTGTGCAGAAGTGGCTGGGATGAGAAGAAAAAACACAGCAACAGAGTATAAAAAAATGCCTTTTCCTTAACTTTCTAGATGGCAATTTCCCTACTACCTCTGTAGAGCAATCTAGTCACGGCTATAAATAAAAATAAGGAATTACATTCCGTGAATTCTCCAAATGAGAATAAGAAATTCGAGTGACTTCACATGTATCACTGAACTTATAACCAACTCTACTATTTCAAACCGTAACATGGTTCAGTGATTTTAAATATTAACTATTGGAAAAGAGAAATTTCACATTGATTTAGTGAAATAAATGTATTTTGGTTTTGTGCCTGAATCTGTAGAGACAGCACAACTTAAACACGTCTTCTGTTCCTGGAAAGGACAAGAGATCAAATCCCTTTAAAAGGTGATGAAGGAAAGCTGGAAGAAAACAATGTCAGAGCCGGAGCCAGAGCCCTCACTCAGATTCCCCTTCCCCATTACCCATCAGTTTGAGCACAGACTTTCACACACCTGACATGTAAAATACTGGAAAGAAGAGAATATAATACCACAGACTCTTCACCGATGCCTGCACTGTAGCTCCATACTCATGCTGCTCATCTTGCCAGAAGCTCAGTTTTGCAGTAAAAATTAACACAGAGTAAACTGGACTCATCTATTGGTTTGTTTTTTTAATAAGCACAACATTTTCTAAACTCTCCTCTTCCGCACTCTACAATCCTGGATGTCAATTTTAAATAAGAACCACTCAAGAAGAACCTATGGTTCACGTGGCAAGATGATACTTGGGGTCCAGAGGAATGACATCTCATGTCCTAAGCTGATGGAACCTCAACAAAAATTCAAACATCAAAAAAAGGTGTTTGGAACTTGCACATGATCAAGCTCATTTTTTGGCATTAATAATTGTTAATAGTTTATAAATTATGACTGTCTCATTAAATGAACTTATGCCATGTTTGTGAATGAGTGACATGTGACACAGGCAGGAATTGGAGCCAACATTTGTTTAATTTGAGTTCCAGTTCTAGGTCCTCTTCTGCCAAGACAGGAATCGGGCTGAATGGTTCCAGTTCAGACCAGTAAAAGCTTAGTTAACTGAGCTGGTTGCCTTGGACTCTAAAATAATCTATATTAGGGAAATATGCAGAAAATGCAAGGAGCATGATGACATGCTGCTCTGACCAAGAAGAATGGGCTTCCATGTGGCCATGAAAAGATGGACAGAGACACTAGTGGTGATGTTGAGCTGAGCACCCTGACCAGGGCAAACATTCCCTGAACAGAGAGCACACCAGTTACCAAGAGAGAGCATGGGAAGCTTTTATTCCCATCCACTACTACGTGTATCCATCAAACCATAACTATATGAAAGAACAGACCCCATGAACATTCATCCTGGAGTTGCTCAACCAGATCTTGCATACAAGAACATTAGACATGTGAAAGATTTTCTCATAGATGCAAGAAAACTGGAGATCCTGACTGCTCTGTGGGAGTCCAGGTCCAACCCTTTCAGTGCTTGACCAAGCTGGCCTGGTGTAGCACCCACCATTTGCTGTCATGGTGCGTTGCAGGCCGGTATCTGTGCAGTGAACAACCTCTGGTAAACAACGCCATCATAAAAAAAAAAAATCCAAGACGTGACAGCAGTTGCTGCTCAAACAATGGGCCACACTGGTCACCATGTCATCATTTGAAACTCAAATCTCATCCAAAATCAATTATTGATTTTTACTATATTATATTTTATGTTGGGTGTTCTAATTATTCTTTAAGAGTTCTTAGAAGGAAGATTTACAAACCTTAAAATGAGACCTTAAAACCTCACTGGATGGAATGATTCTTACCTAGAAATGAAACGCAGACTTTACAGAAAGTATGAAACTGGAACTTGCTGGCGGCTTCCAGTAGGGTTTTTGCATTGGCTGAATCTATGATCAAAGAACCTGTATAAACAAACTCCAGGAGCAATTCCAGGACGTCCGCAGTGAGGTTGGACATGGCCAATTCCAGCTTCTCTCCACTTCTGCTACTGTCTCGTGGTGACCTGGTAACAGCAGACAATTAAATTACGGACATTACACCACCCTTGTTTTGTCGGCATTTATTGATTAGTGAGGGCTAGAAAATCGTTTTGCACCTCATTATATTTCTCCATTATTTTTGTTTACGGAACTGAAGAATATGAATTTTAAAATAATTGAACTTAAAAACTTTAACTGGATCTGAAAGAGAAGAGTCTTAAAGCAAGTTTTACAAAAAATTCTGTTTATTGCTACTTTGCATTTTCATGCAAAAACAGTTGCAAAAGTAAAGGAAAAGAAAGAAAGAAAAAGAAAAATGAATGAGCCAACATTAATGAAAATGAGGAACAGGATTAGCTTTCAAAGGGAAACAATACATTTTAACATCTCATCTCCTGTGCATAATGTAACTGTTAAGGAAAAAAACCTCTCCAATTTCAAGAGAAAAGGTCATCTGCTTTTTCAGGAATCCAGCAGTGGAATAATTTTAAATGTCATGTGCATTTAAGGATGAGTTTAAAGACCTTTTCATAAAAAATAACAGTAGTAAATATTAATTTCTGTTTAGCTTGAACTTCTCAGTATAATCTATTAAAGTATAGCTAGAGCAGATATGATATGCAGATACAAATGGTCATATAAAATACATGTAGACATATATTTGTGTATTCTAAAAATCTATTGTTCCCTTTTAGGCACTAAAAAAAGGAAGCCCTTCATGGCAATTGCTTTGAAAACTGAATACAAGACAAGGTAGACAGACAACATGGTTAGAGCAAAGAAGGGAGAGGGGGGAAAACAACAATCAGCTCTGCCACAGGAAGCCAGCAGCCATCCTCTAGGAGTTTCATGACTGTGGCCTATGGTTTTTCCTGCATGAAGTGCTGAACAATTTGGGGATCAAAGTATCTCCTGCATTTGAAGTGTGGATTAGTGCTTGTGAAATTATTGGACAAAAAGAAAATTATACTGAATTAAAGTAAGGGCCCAGTTCTTAATGCATGGTTGGCTGATGTGTCTGCAACACTAAAGACAGGTTACACCTGAAAGACAAAAGTGATGATAAATTTGGTAACATCAAGGAGGGGAGGGGGAATCTGTTGGGAGTAAGAAAATAAACTCTTTTAATGGTTAGGACCATCCAGCACCTTCTCAAAGAAACATGAACTTCTGCTAGTCACTGGACAGTCAACGTCTGCTTGCTCCAATTCTGCTGGAGTACTTGCAAAAGCCATCGCACGATTGACACAAAACCAGCATGTGATACTGCATGACGTATATGGACTGGCCAAAGCATCACTACTCACAAGCAATGCCATTTTTAAGCATGAACGAGAGCACTACCAACCTCTTTGATTCACAAAGCTTCCTAGAAAGGTGATGGTCAGACCTCTACTACCGTAATGGAGGAAAAATAAACAACACATGAGGTTCAAAACTCTTCCCTCATGACATCCCACCCCATCCATCCCAAAATATCTGAAAATCGCTTGGGGAAATGCTTAAAATTTGCACGGACTCTTTGCCACTGGCCTTCCATTGATTAGCCTTGGTCAAGTCAAGAGCACAGCTTCAATTCATATGAATCTTTGCAGGATCAAAGCTTTCAGGAGATTTTATTTTTCTCCTGAAAGTATTCAGATTGTGGCCTTTACCAGAAAGGAGGATCAGCTAGCAGTTCTTAATTTTATATGTTTCTCTAAGGTAGTGAGCAGCAGCTACTCCTATTCACAGAAAGAAACTGAGGGACAAAGAGATAAAATCAAGTCAGGGACAAAGCAAGGACAATGTAAGTATCAGACTATCTCTTTGCATGGGAATATAGGTGGTTAAGATCCTGCCCCACAAGCGGATGGGCAGCAATAGCTACTGATTACAATACCTGTGGTGTCCCTAAATGCACAGGTGTCCTCTGGCTTTACCACACTACTGTTTTCTTTCTGAAGTCTCACATATGGATTCAGTCTTGCACTCAAGGCAACAGACCACAGGTGTCAAAACAGAAGAGCTGCCATTTCCCAGAGCTTCAAGAGGATGCCACAAAGTGCTATTTTTTTTCTTCCTCACACTCCCATACCAATAGCACGCCTCAGATCTGATTGATCTCCAGTTGTGCGCACATCTGGTGCTGCACCCTAGACTATCAAAATGCCTCTTGGCACCGATTTAATTCTTGCTGAAGTGTTTCCAGAAGCAGTTTGTACCTGACAGTGAGTTTGTGTGTATGGCTGGTTACTAAGGACACTGCCTAAAATTTAAACTGAGATTTGGAGGTACACAGCAAGAGAAAGCACCAGGCTCTTTGCACTGTGGGACGCCCCACCGTAAGCAGTTATTTAATGCCACTAATTGTGCTGTGCTGATGAGGGCTGAGGGAATGGCTATGTGTGACCCCTTGGGAATCAGCCGCTCTCACCCAGCGTGGAGACCAGGAGGCACAATGGAAAAGATGATGTGACACCAATGTCAGTGTAGACACATTCCCATGTTAGCAACAACTGCAAGCTGCTATTTTTCAGAATAATTAAGTAATAATCTCTTTTACTTTGTAATACACCAAGCAATAAACTGCTGCTGCAATTGATTAGACGCCAACGAAAAGCCAAGATGTTTAATCAATCACTGGAGCCACTTACGGCAAGTATAATACAAAGCTGCAGAGATTATTGATATTACACAATGAGCCAGAAATGGGAAAGAAAATTATCTCCATTCCGTCTTCTATGATGTTTTGCTTGTGCTTTCTCAGCAGTGAGTGCTTCGGCTCCACGTTTAGCCGGACCAAATACCGAGCAGAAGCCTGGCTCAGCCGGCACAGTGAACCTGCTGCTACCCTGGTTTCCATGCTGGGAATCTGGTGTGGGATGGGTTAGACATCGGACAGGGAATTGGTTGAAGCAGGTCCTAACAGATCACAAATGAGTGTCTGAAGAGGAGAAAATAATCACTGATGTGACTGAATTGGAAAATTCAGCAGATTTCCTCTAGAAATTATTTCAGTGAATGATGTTGAGGCATCCCCCTCCAAGCCTGACTACAGCTTTCTGTGCTCCTTGTCGTCAGATGTATTGGAATATCAATGTGCTCTGTGCAGTTATACTTCATGCATTTGGGACAGAGCCTTCTCTCAGCTACTCTAGAGGAGCTGCAGTGAAAGGGCTAAAGCTCTATTACAATAACAGCATTCAGTGCTGTAATTGCATGTGCACTGGCTTGGGGAAGATCTGTACAGACGCATACAGCTGTGCTCCAAAGAGCTTGCCCTGTACTGCATCAGGAGGAGTTTTGTCAGTGGCAACAGCAGCTGCAAACATTTAGAAAAATCTGCTCTCAGAAAAGCACTGACTTCTTGCCTTAAGAGCTGGGAGAAGACCCAGCCCTACCTGGTGCAAACACTCCTGCTCCCCAACTCCTGGCACAAACACGGGCTATTTGGGGATGGAGAGCCTGCTGGCTTCATGTCTCAGTTTCACTTGAAGCCAGGCAACGTAAACTTATCATCCATGGGCATCATTAAATGTAGCACATTCTGCTATTTGCCCTGCGAACTCTAAAGTTTAAACAAAATGATGTCATTTTATTGGCTTTGTAATCATTGCTCATATTATAAAGGTCACACATTTCACACTGTGGCAGAAAATCAATAGCTCTCCCAACAGCCTCTGGGGGAAAAAGTTTTGCTTCTGAAGAATAACATATAATAAACAATTTTAGTCCTTACTTTATCATGGCTGTAATCTTGCAGAATAGCTACAGTAAAAATCTGGCAAAGGCTGATATATAAACTCATTAAAATTGGGAAGTGATTTAGAACAGGACTTTAAAAAAGATTTATCTTGAGCTAAACAGCAAAGAGGTTTGTTTAGGTCTACATTTAAACAAGCTCCAAGAGCTCTTTAACAGCTTAATTTTATGGTAGCTGTTGGGGAATTCTTTCAGATTTACAAATCACATATTTCTCCAGCAAGGTGATAGACCTGAGCAACGTGCAAGCAGAACTGAACCCACAGATAAGCAGGAAGCACAGATACACTCTGAAAGGATAAGGGGGGAGTTACTGAAAAATATTGTGTATTGTCTGGAGTAATCAGGTCTAATAAAATCCAGCTGAGGCCTTTGAAAGTCTTCTAGCTACTTATCCTTCAACTTAATTACTGACACCAGAGAAGACAAAGACACAGGGAATCTTTTAAAGCAGAAAATGGCTCTACTGCACTCTCAAATAACAAAGCAAAATAGATGTCTCTTTCTGTTAAATGATACATAGAAATGAGCTAGAACAGTTAAACACTGATAGCAGGGAAAGCAACCCTAAACCCTCACCTGTAAGATTTAGGTGTGGAGCTGACAAAAGCAGAGAACTGTACAATTTGAGTATCCATTTGTCCTTGAAAATAATTTCCATACTTGTAATACACACAGACAAGAATCAGCACCAGTGTTTTCATGTTTAATAGCAATTCAACCGAGTGTTCTGCATCTCGAGTTATGAATATATGTATATCCATGTATTTTCCCCGCATTATTCCTATCAACACCTCCTCGTAACAGAATTTCTGTGTGACTCGGTTCAAACCATTTAAGAAGGAAATGCCTTGATTTGCAAAGCTGGCTGAAGTAGCTGTCTAAGTGAAACACTGCTAGTGCATCCATTTGTCAATGTATGGACAGCACTGCTCCTCTGATTCAGGCTTCCCTCAAGGTTTGGATCTGCTGCCTTTTACCGGCTCACAACATTATTTTGACTGACTAATGGTTTGGCCACAGCCTCTCTCAATTTTAGATCAAATACAAAAAGCTACCTATCCCCGGTACAGACGCCAGCCAACTCTCTGTTTACAAGCTATAGTCACAAAGTCAAAACAAATTCTGGATGTTCAAAATGGAGCCATCTGCGCAGAATAAACATGAAAAATGTGAAACATTTTATGTAAATGTACATTGCCGCCTAGGAACAGTTGGTTCAGCTTCCTCCCAGGCTGCCTGGGTGGAAACAGGAGGGCTGACAGAGTTGGTGACACCTATTTACTTTCCAAGCCATATGACTCACTGTGCCACAGACTCAAAGGTATGACGTATGTTTAAGCTTTGTGCTCCGAAAAGACATTGAAATAAATCACTACCTTTAGAAATGAAGTCATGATCAGAATTGAGTTCGCGATTTTTCTCTGGGCATATAGGACTTGGTGTGTGGTTTTTATTTTCTGCCTCTCCAAGGTCCACCTCTTATGCATGTGGACAGAGCACCTACCACCACCACCTGCTTCTCCTAAGACAAGACAATGGCAGAGAGCTGGGTCCATAACATTGCCTTAGTTTTGTTCATACTACTTTCAAAATTTAAGAAATTGGAAAAAAGCTGATTCTGGTAGTGTGTTACTAAAAAAATTGCCATCTTTGACAACCCAGGAACCTGAAGAGGACGCTACAGGACTGTAGTCATGCAGGCAGGATCTCCAGCTCCATCCTGGACTGAAGCCCATACTTTGAGGTTGGTCCCTTCCTGTGTGGGCCAAGGCAACAGCCTGTCCCACCAGCCAGCTCTCTGCTGGTCTCTTCACCTCGCATCCTTTCAGGATCTGCCCCATTGGCTTGACGTGCTGATCGTGCTGGCTAGCTTTCATAATTAGGAACATGAATGTTTACCCTACATTAGTTGTGTTCTCATTCCACTAGATCAAAATATTTGCTACCAAGATAGATAGAACAAAACTAAATAAATAAAAACTGAATTGCTTTCCCTGGGAAGTGCTTGGGTCTCCAGAAAACAGGAAATCTGAGATTTTCATGCAAATTGAAGCACTTCAATGAAGAGAAGCTACTTTTGTTTTTAATCTCTGTCAAATTGTTTTGATTACTAAAGAAAGGACAGCAGACTGGGATAGGCAGCTTTTCACAAGGCTTAAGAGTCTGTTAGCTATGTTCTCATCAGAAAATCCTGTTCAAGTCCATTCGCTTTAGACTGCACATCCTGCTTACTGTGAAACACAAACCTTAAGGCATTGAAACTCTAGGCAAAGAAGAGAGTGTAACGTTGCCACATCCTAAATGTTCGCTATTTGACTTTTCATCATCTTCAGCGTCATATTGATGATTCAAAACACACAGGTCTATTTATCTTGGGAGAAGCAAGAAAGAAACTTTGTTATGTTACAGCCAACATTCAGCTATGAACACAGCACACTCGGCACTTTGCACAGAAAATTGTATTTTGTACCGAAGAGCTTGATTTATCATAATTAGATGCTCATGAGACATAAAAGTGTAGATGCCCAAACACACCAACATACATTTCCACGAGACACGCGGCAAGATGCATGTGCGTTCTGAGGTAACAGGTTATTTACTGAGGTATTCAGTTTTATGCAGCTGCAAGGTAATCAATCACGTAAATGATGACAGGAAGGGACACTTATAGAGCAACATCATTGCAATATGTATGTCATAAGGCACTGAATGTTCTATTAAATAGAATTTTTTAAAAAATAAATTACACCCTAGCATTGCTTCTCCTTTGGAATTATTTTATCAGCTCCAAATATAATAACTTGCAAATCTCTGCCTTCGTTATACTATCTTGTAGACAAATATTATCTTTGAGCCTCATCCACTATCCATCTGTCTCACGAGGGAAGAAAACATATACTGTACTGGTGCTATCGTATGATTATGACAAAGAACTGGGAAAATCACAAGATTAAATAAATTACATTGTTTAAACACAGCCTTGCAAATTTGCCATGAAAATTTACCTGACCAACTAATCCATTTGCTCACTTTTTACCAGGATGCTGATACAAACAATGCTCCTCGTTCCAGGCAAACAACATTTGGCAAGACCAGTGTAACTTATTAGGGTCAAACGCTGCCAGTTTGCACCTGCTCTATCAGAAGAAAATCAGTAAAATTAATGGCTGTGAGCTCAGGCATGCTCTAGCAGCTCCTGCTAATTCACCATCACGGAAACGATCATTACAAATCAAGCTGAGCAACAGGATTATCAGCAAGGCTTTTGTTCACGAACAACATGGCCAAAATAAAATAAAACAAACAGAAGAGCCACGTCTCCTCTGTAGCCTTAATGCTACTCACCGACACAACACAATCTAACTGCTCGGTCAAGACTGATTCCAAAGGCGTGGGATCAGCAGCAGCCTGTTAACGCTCTAGTGTTGGAGATCAGTCGCAGGCATAAATCTGCCTCCCTGCTGAGATTTAAGAAAGAAGATGACGAGTTTGAAGATGCTGGCTTAACTGACTAGCAAGTGAATGAAGAAGTGAATAGCAAGTGCTCTTCGAAGAACTGCATTTCATGACCTAGACTTTTGCTAGGGACTGTGAATAAGCTGAATCTCATAAGGTACAAGTGAAGGAGCAGAAAAACTGGGCCAGCTTATTAGCACCACAGATCAAATTTGTTCGCAAGTGTCTCTGGCAGCCTAATTCAGCAAATATGTGGCAAAATAACCTAGGGTGAGAGCTCCTATTTGTTAAAGGTAAATAAAAGATGCAAGCAACTTTTCGTGAATTATAGGGGAAGGAAAAGTAAAAATAAAATGACAGAATGAAAAAAAATTATCATAAAACTTATGGCTCACTCACTTAACCAACTTCTATTTGATTGTTTTAATGATATTTATGACACCATCAAAAAATCAGTTTAGCAGAGAGCTGGCATTATGCAGCTAATAAATCTGTTTCTTAGGAATGTGGCGAAATTTATACAAGTAATTATCTAGGTATGTCTATCCAAGGCTTCCTCATCATAGCAATGTCTAGAGGGAAAATAATAATAAAATAATGATAACCACAATTATTATTTATTACTACTACTATGATTGTGGTACTGCCCAAAGATGCCAATCAGCACTTCAGTAATTAGAATTAATTCTGTCAGGCACTGATTCTTTCTCACTCGGCTGAAGGGTGAAAGGTAAGATACTGCATCATCTATGGCCATGGTGCATGCAGGAAAGGGCAGGTAGCTCTTCTCACCCCACTGGTCCCTGACCCACATCCCACTGAACTGCCTGGAATATTTCAGCCACAGAAGCTGAGCTCAGTGCAAGTAAAAAGAGAGGATGGTGACCTGATATGATCACAACCTGGTCATATTAATTTAAATTTCTTATCCCAATTCAGCAGTGGCTAAGTGTTGATGATGTAAATGAAAGGAAGCGAACTGCTGATCCCTGGAGCTCCCTGTGAGCACACTGGAGTTGGAGATTAGATTACCCTTGTTTTAGGGCAAAGCTGGCTTTTGGAAGTGGCCCGAAAATGACAGCGTTCAAGAACATGGCTCTAATTTCTATGCCATGGAAGCTTTTTCATTGTTTTTGATCCATTTAGCTATAACTGCACCTATTTAGGTAACTGTTCCTTTTAATCCCTAAATTTCAGCACAGGCAAGTCAAGACAAGGCTCTGAGATGCAAGCACCCGCACGATCATCTCTGGAGTGGTTGTAGGATAGCTGCATGGCTTGCAGAGGAGTCTAGCTGGAGCAAGAAAAGTGATTGGTCTGTCATTCCTTGGATAGGATTCACAGGATTTGTAGCTGTGTATAGAAATTATGTGAGCAAGAGGCTCAAACTCCAGTAAACAGATGCTGTCAGTGAGGTAGAGGAGTTGAGAGGTGAAGTGATTCTCCTTGGTGTCTCCACAAGCTGCAGCCGTTATGAGAAGCTTAATTTCTGTGCTGTATCTCAAGGCTTGAAAAGGAACCTTTCTCCTTTCCTTGCCACAGTTTCTGTTTAGAACAGGGCACATCGATCTGTCCTTCCTTTGGGAGCAGCATCCAGCCTAAGCCACTCACCCTCCTAATCCTTGGCCACGCTGGGCTGCAATGCCTGCAGTTCGTGGCAGTTCTTTAGCCTGGCAGCCCAGCAATGCCTCTGAATATCTTTAAGCTGCAATTTATTTATGTAGAAGACCACACATTTTTGCTTGGTGAAAGCATGCTTTCCAAGGCCTGGCAGCTGCAAAATCTGAAACCCAGCAGGCAGCTCTGAGGGGCAGGCAAGAGTGTTGCTGCCTGGCCACGCAGAGCAGGGAGGCACGCACATGGAAAGGGGCACCGAAAGCTGAGAGCTGCTTGCCGTGCCAAGATTCAGCACCCAACACACAGCAATTATCAGTCCTTCGTTTAAGAGAAACACGTCTGCCATAGCATAATTTACACCTGCACTCTGGCAGTAAAGAGTGGAGAACAGTTTTTGCTCCCTTGAGCCTCCCATCCTAATAGATTCCTTTAACTGGCTTAACTGGAACACTGGTGCTGTATGTCTGGGCACAATATGCTCTCCTGGCACCTGAAACAAACATTGTATTTTTAACTCCCTACTTCTCTGTTTTCAAGGAAATGTTTGAGTCTGTTTCCACGTTGATTCTCTCTCACAATGGAGCTGAAGCATGCAGATGTAGAATGCTGCCTGCTCCTCTCTTGGTGGTAAAAGCAAGGTCCTTAATAAGCAGGAGAACACAAAGGGGTCACTAAGAGTAGATTTTTCTTTCATCTGTTATTTCTCATTTTGGGCTTTTTACAACGTAAACAAGAAGCAGACAGTCTGTTTTTCAGACACCTAAATGCTTTTGCAGTTTTGTCAGGCTGTTTCAGATGGATAGTGGCAGGTTTCTCTGTCTTGCATCCAAATGCTGCCTTTCCACACAATGGTGTAAAATGCAGAATGACATCTCTGTCTTCAGTGTAGGTGTAAAGCAAAAGGAATGTGGTCCTCTCACCATAAATGCTTTACTTCTCCCACCCTCCTTCCCTGCCTTCAAGCCCTTATACAACCCTATTTTAGAAACAAAAATAAAAAATCAAACCCCAAATATGAACACTTGCAAGAGGCAAGGTATCACGGAAAAGCAATTTGGCCATGAAGTCACTGGCTCTGCTCCTTAGGAAAAGAAGCATTGCTAGATGTACACAGCACCAGAAATGCCTGCTTCTTGTGACCCAGTCTCCAAGTGTGTGACTTACTGCTCCGTGCTAAAGGAACCGGACAGCTGGGATTATCTCAAGTTTTGAAAGCACTATGAAAATCTAATCTTGCGAAAATCAAATCTTGCAAAGGTAGATCTTGCGTGGTAGGATCTATGTACCTTTGGTAACTGACCACAGAGAAATAAAACTGAAGTCTGCTTATGAAAGCCAGCATCTTGGCCAAGAAAAGACTTCGATGTCAAGTGCTTCCTATTATTGTCAAATTTGGTAGGATTTCAGCACTTTGGGTTGGGTTAAGAAAGAGAAAGCAGCAAATTACAATGTGCTGGTGAAACTCTGTCTGTTACTGAAATATCAGATAGTCCATTTATCCAGAAGCTGTATTTGTCTTTCTCAACTACAGCTGGAAAAAAATGATGCCTCTTCATGGGATTTTCCATTCCTTCCTTCCTACCAGCACATACACATTGCCTACCATTTCTTCTAGGGCAGATAAAAAGACACAGAGAAGCTTCCCCTAAACCAAGAATGGTTTAAATATCTGTGCTCTGTGAGAGGGGAAGTTTGGAGGTTAGTTTTTTGACGGACCCTGATTTNTTCCTTCCTTCCTTCCTTCCCTCCCTCCCTCCTTCCTTCCTTTCTTCCTTTCTTCCTTTCTTTTGTAAACATGTGTGTGACAGTCAGACAAATGTTGGTTTCTACAAGAAATAATTAATGTACTTTAAACCAGCCCTGATTCAGGCTGGGTCTTTCTGTCTGAGAATAAAAAAGTGAGCACCTCCAGAAGGCAACTCCAGCTACTTATCATGAGGTGGGATGAACGACCCTACAGACATAGTAAGCCTAGATAACCAGCTTAGGCTGAAACCCTGAAGGATGCAATGTAACACTCATCATAAGTTTATAATCTCAGCAAATCACCTTGTCTTTTTATATTAAAGATTCTATTTATAGTAAAGAAGAAGGTATTCCGTTACCTCTTATCTTAGACACCTATTTTGTGGTGAAAGGACATGCATCCTGGAGAGATCTATCTCCATCCCAGCAGCCTACAGCAGTAGCCTAGAAAGAGAAGTTAAATGAAACCTGACTTAGATGTCAACCTTGGGCCTAAATGTTGCTTGACAGCGAGAAACAAGCACCTCTCATTACTCCAGAGTGATCTCCTACCTGTCTGCATGTAGGCACCTGAACTAGGGAAAACACTCCTCTTGCAAGCCTTCAAGGTGCTTCTCCTCATTGCCTGACCATAAATTAGGTCCCTGCTTTGAGAAGGATGCTTTCTTAAGTACCTAAAATACAGGTACAAGTTGGAGGGCAGACTGGAAGCAGCTGTGGTTGGCGGTGCAGTCAAAACACATAAGACTGCATTTAGGGGACAGAACCCTATTCCAGCTGCTATTTATCACCCATTTTCTCCTGATGCCCTACACTGCAGTACTCTTGTATGGGTCACAGTTTGAAGAAGCTGACCAACCACAAGATTTCCCTAAGTGCTGACAAAGTGTATCGACTCCTCTGTGTGCACTCTGCCTAAAGGAGCAAGCAGTAAGGCCAAGTACTTTTCCCTCTACCTGTCATAAAGCAGGCTCACATGCTCCTGAACAATAACATACTTTAAAGAGGAACTTATAAAAAGAAATTAAGGACACCTAGCACTACCCAAGTATGTTTAATATCGCACAAGATTGTTCCTGAGGTTGTTAGCGATAGCGCCACAGTCCCTGAAGTTATTGCTGTATGTACTACTGAAGGAGCAGACTTGGGCGTGCACCCAGCTTCACACATCACCATCCCTCCTGGGCACCTCTCTTTGTGGGCACAGGGAAGAGGAACACTTCACGTGCCATTTCTCACACACCTAATTTTTTTCAGATTACTTCGTACTGAAAAGGACTAAGACTGTTTTTTACGGTCCAGCTTAGGCTTAGGAGCATCTGCTGACGTGGACTGGCTAACCTATTTCCAAAAGCCCAGTTCTTTGTAGATTTCTGAGCTTAGGCTCAGGACTGGACTAACCCAACTTCAGAATGTCTACACTCATGGAACAAGAATTTTTCTGGACAACAACCAGAATGCTCAGCACACGGTGGGAATAAAGAGTTTCTGATAAACTTAGAGAGTTTCAGAGTGAACTCTCATTAGCAAATTTGTTTCAAAAAGAGTAAGTAACTTTACAACTGTTTGGGTCAATCAAATATGGTGATCATCCTTTCACTACAATAAAAACACACATTTTTTCCTTGCTATGTCTAATACTCATCAAATGACCTTTCTCAGGATGGGCAATAACTCTAGTTCTAGTGTGCTTTTTTCTATATTTTGATATTTTTTGAGGAGGGGATAATTGATCTTGTCTGGCTTTGAACGTTTTCCCTTTAGTCCTTTTGACATACTACTTGCTATTCTACCATCAGATACCAACTCCAACATACAGTGAAACAATGGCAGAACATGAGATTAACAGTAACTAACCTGTGGCAAAGAACAGTCTAAGTAAATACTCTGTTTCTATGTTTCTGCATGTTTCTATGATGCACAGAGCACCTTCCCGAATAGATCATCATCTCATTGTCAGTTCTGGTGGTGCATTGGTTTCTTTGGTTGGAATGCCACTGGCGTTTAACCCTAGCATGCATTGACTGAAACAGTCTTATAGAAAATACTAATATAAAGTGATCTCTTATTCTTTAAGAAAATCTGTCATTTCTGGTTTTGATTTCTATAATAATACAAAGCATGCAATATAAACCACGCAAAGCTTTAAGTACTGTCTCGAAGGAGCTGCTAACACGTATCAGGAATGGATTCTAGACATGTTGCATTTATGACCACACTGACTTGTGAACTGTAATGATTCTGTATTATTAAGGGCATGATCCTACAAAATACTGAGTGTGTCTTGCAGCTCGAGGCCTTGACTTTCATTGACTTCATGGGGTTTTTAAAACAACTAGACTTTACACCGTGAGTATCCTCTAAAAAGCAAGTATTTAAAAATTCCACCCCATAGCCCTGAGTTTATTGTCTCATAAGGACACATTCGCTCAGTTTACAGGTGAATATTTATTTTTCTTGCCTGACAGTTTTGCAAACTCAATTAAATATCAAAGTGGACTTTTTGTATTCAAGCATCATCATCAGTAATAAAGGTATCTTTGCCTTGGATACACCTGTGCAACTCCATTAGCCTTTGTCAAGGTTACATGTATGTGACTGAGGTTATATATGGAAGACAACTGAAACGGAGACAACTAACTGTGGACACAGATCGACCTCTCAAATATTTATTGCTGCTGATGATGTAAAAGAAGGCACAGGAGTGGTGAGGCTGGCAAATGGCCAAGCCTTGCACTATTTTTTTCTTATAATGCATGTGAGACCTATTTGAGCAGTTAAAAAAAAAGAAATGCTGAAAACTATGGGTTTGCTTCCAAAATGTCTTTTCAGAGAGTTTAAGATGGTGGTTTTGAGGTTATAATAATTTTTTTAATGCGTTAATGTCAGAGCAGTGTTGAATCCAATGTGTATCTCCATTTGATAACGAAATAATAAACCTGCAAGATTCCTCAGTGTGCTTCTAGAAATGGATGCTGCCTGGTGACTTCTGCACACAAGCAGATGCCTTTACAGCAAAATCCAAATGACAGTCTTTGGTCAGTCAGTTACAGGATTTCTGTGAGTTGATTCTAAGATTTTTCTTCCCTTAGAGACGCTACTTCTCATCACTGTAAAAAGCACACACTGTAGCCTTAACACTTAAATGCTAATGAGCAGACAGGAGAGAAAGGAGAGGAAAGATCTGGCACAGCTACAGTTAGTAATCATTAGATTTACAGGGGGGGACAGACATGCTTCCTAGGCCAACGTATTTTTTATGAATAATTGATACGGCAGTCAGCACAGTTATACCATAGAGATGTAATATATATCCATAATTAGAGAACGAGCTTTGTGCAAAAGAGCATAGTACACTGAAAGGAGATACCAGCCAATATGCCATCCTGAAATAAAATACAGTCACTATTGTGTTAGTTGGCAAAATTTAAATACAGGATTTGAAGCAAGCAAAATGTTCTTTAATCCCATTTTTTAGCATAGTCCAGGCTCAGTCTGCTCAGGAAAATACTGCAAGGCAAAATCAGCAGCTGCATTAATTTGCTGATGATTGAGAGAAAAATGAAAGTTATCCTCGTGATTTTTTTCTCCCTGCTTGCTACTCTAACTTACTAATAATACGAGAGTACCAATTTATTCCTCTGCGAGTATATGAAGCATACAAATTGAAAAATCAATGTAATGGAAAAAAAAGATTATCATGCACTGTTTAGAATCAATCAGCTAGAAACAGAAGGGGGAATATGCAAAGGTGGAGACATGGTGTTTAGAAAGTGTGCAGATTGTACCTACTCTAAGCTAGAGTGTTTGTACGGAAAACCTACCCTTTGACAAACATGCAGACCTAGCTATATTTTGACTAGCAAATCATCTTACTTCCAGTCTTCTCTAGAGAAATTACTCAGTTGTCTTTTCTTCTTTTGAAAGCCCCCAAATAATAAAAATATCAATCCCTTTTCCCAGTAAAAGCTACACAAAAGCATGTAAGAAAGATTCCAGGGTGAAGGGATTATGATACTCAAAATGCTTTATTAGCATGGTGTCTCAGCGTCGTTCAACAGAACGCTGATGGCTTACTGTAGCCTGAAGGACAGACTTTTGTCGTATGTGACAGAGTCCCATGAAAACATCAACAGCAATAGTTTTGAGTTGTGGTTTGAATCACCATTAGTAGTTGAGTTTAAATCTCAGCTCTCTCAGTGGTGAAACACTTTCTTCAGCCAAAATTGGCCTCTACTCATCAGAAATAATTACACTGTACGAGTCAGATGTGTAACAAATGGGTCTGAGTCTCAGTTTGGAAATACATTCAGAGGAGGTGGAAAGAATGGCTACTGGCTCTGTGACAGGAGATTCAATCTTCATAAACCTGCAAGAGAGGGGAGGAAAAAAAAGCGACACAAATGCGCCCTACAAAAGAACAGAGCAGATCACAGCTGGAAGGAAGGCAAACCTTTTAATCAGGTCCTTGAAATACAAGCTGCAGGAAGCTAGAACATTTTGGTGGACTTCAAACTCTTTGCCTTCAACAATAATTTTCAGGTCTGTAAACTCTTTCGCTCTGCGTTGCTGGTTCAACTCCTTCAACATTTCTGCAGAACAGAGAAGACAGACAGTGCCAGGGTTCCCATTAAGAGTTTTTTATTTTTACTTTTTACTTTTTATTTTTTCTTTTTTTGTAAAGAAGTAGAGAAACAGGAAACAACTGATACTTTTGTTGGTAAGATTCGCTCAACACAGACAGTCAGAAGTTACGAACATAATATAAAAGAAAAAGAAAAAAGCAGGAACCAGTAGGTCTAAACAACTGAAACATATACACAGAAAAAAAAGCAAAACCAATCCTAAATTTGGAAAGGTTAAAAATGAAAACAAAATATTTCAGCATCAGCAAATCAGAAACACATAGAATGCATTATCACAGAAAAGTTAAAAATAATTCGTTGTAATAAAAATCAAGAGCTAATGAATTTCTATCCAAATGCAAATAA
The DNA here is from genome assembly GCA_013400115.1 of Rhinopomastus cyanomelas. Taxonomy (NCBI): domain Eukaryota; kingdom Metazoa; phylum Chordata; class Aves; order Bucerotiformes; family Rhinopomastidae; genus Rhinopomastus; species Rhinopomastus cyanomelas. The sequence continues at coordinate 742,134 of VXBP01006168.1, read as the reverse complement.
CTTTGGAACATACTAGAATAGTATTAGCAAAAATATGGGATTATGATGCAATATGAACTGGAAATGGGTCAAAATAATAAAATCACAAGACCTGCAAAACTAACTTATCCTGAACATAGTAAAAATGTGTTAAGCCTCCCAGTTAACAGAATAAAATAGTACTTCTAAGTAGCATGTAAATGCAGTGCATAAGAAATTAGCCAAATTACCAATGCATCTTGTAATGTACCTCAGCTACACAGACCACAATTGTCTATGTTTGGAATTAGCTCAAAAGCATCCTTATGATAAAAAATAATCTCACACAGAGAATAAATTACTGCCTTTTATAGCAATTCCCATTTTTTGCACTTCAAGGATTTTTACCATCACAGCATTTTTATTTTTTAGCCTTCAATGGTTTCATTTACAGCAACAATCAACTTTCACACATCATGAAAGAATCATAATGATTAAAATGAAAGTGTTTCCATCCTGCAATAAAGCACCTACCTTGCGTGATGGCTCCTTTTATAAAGCCTATTGGTACTAACAGAACGAAATAATAGCATGTCATGTCTTCATGTGTGGATGTGATCTACTAAGCTACCTACCATGTTTTATATAAAGCTTGCTGGACTTTTAAGGGTCAGACTTCTCTCCAACTTTGCAGACCAAAGTGGCTATCAAGATGAATAATATACTTCTCACCTGGGCAATAGCCTGGCAGTTCAGAAGCTAGTGATCAAGATGATAAAAGAGCTGATTTTAAATACTAAAGGATTTTGGGTTTATGTTTGCAATAGGTCAAGGTTCTCATTTTCTCTGTGTAACACCCTGAACACTTTCCTCTTCAGACAGATCCGTAAATCAACAACAATTCTTTGCATGGAGCCCCTCCCTACACCAAGTCAGAGGGATGTGAAGAGAGTGTAAGTGTATCTAATGCCAGTGTTTGGCTCGGACACTGGACTGACAAAGCCTTGCCAAATGGCCTTATGGAGACATGAAGGTCCAAGTAATCTTGATGTTCTCCTGCTTCCCCAATGAAACTCATCAGGAATGCTTTTGGAGAAGATCTAGTGGTTAAACAACAGGAAAGCATGCAAATATACAACTGCTGCATGAAAAGAAATTGAAATTCTCCCTGGCCCCACTGTCTGTGGCGTACATTTTTCAGGCCTAAGTAAATAAATGTCACCTTGCACATTTATGTCTATTTAATGGAAACACAGTAGTGTCTGAAAGGCTAATTATTCTGTGCTGAAATGGGTCAGTGCTCTCCAGAGAGCAAGCAGATCATTAGAGAGGGCACAGAAATAACAGCAGGCTTGTGTCAGATCTATAATGGGGGAAAATAAACCACTCTGTCCTACGGGTGCCATAGCAGGGGCTATTTTTAACAGATTCATTTGAGCTGAAGTGCAGAGATACATTCGGAGCAAAATTTAAAATGGGAACCCAGTGTTCAGTCTTCCGCAGGAAAGTTTTAGGCTGCTGCTGGAGGCACCAGCCTGAAGCCTGACTTGACCATGACAACTGAGGCCTCAGTTAAAAACAAAGGATGCTTTGGACACAAGGAGTGTTCTGCCTTATTTAGGGTCAAAATAACTACGGTCTCTGGCTTCAGAGGAATAGGACCAGGTACTTTTTCAGTTGCATATTTCTGGAGGCAATTTTTCTGTCCCTTTTCACATACGAATGACTTTTTTTTTTCCTGTCTTGGTCCATTTTCCCACTTTCACTTACAGCAACTACATTTTCCTCCTGAGCAATTTTCTATCATTTCATGCCTTAAAGGCAGTTACTTTTCCCTCTGAACTTTCTGATAGCCTCTTATCCCCTACTTAATTTCACTTCTGTTTTCTGTCATTACCCTTTTCAGATTTGCCCAACTACTGTTCTCCATCCCCATCTGCACTTTTCCCAAGTTCCCGTTCACGATCCTTTTCTCTGGTATCTGTGGCAGCCCTTTACAATCTTCCTTGCAGAAGCCATTGAAGACAAGGGCTCCATCCAAGACTAAGTCATACAACTTTAATATTACATTTACACATAGGGTTAATCTATCACCTCATTCCATTTCCTCCTTATAAAGCTTGTGATTCTTGGTGTTCAAAGAGCACAACTGTATGGACAGCAATCACATGGATGAGTTTCGTGCTCCAGGAGAGGAGGGAGAAAGGAAACAGAATTTACATGTACTGTCAGGTTTTTGGGAGGATGAAGGTTTTTGAAGGTAAGCTCAGGGTAAGCAGGACTGTAGAGACTATCCTTGAACTCATAATTGTGGCTAAGACTGCCAAACAGCAAGACACAAAGGCAGCTCTCTGTATCTCTAGCATTGTAAAAGGCAGTTTGTGCATCCAAGTTCCAAATGGCTCCCCCAGGTAATGGGTTGACTACTTGGCCTTTACTGAGCAACCTTTAATTACATCCAGTCCTGCAGTTCCCAGGCAGTTTCTATCTATGTTCTTTACACACTCCAGTGTGCTTTATGCTGCATGCATTCACTAAGGGATGCAAACAGAAGCCACAGGTCTGGAGCAGTGCTGCAATTTGGCTCATAAAAAAACAAATCACAGAATCACAGAACCGTTGGGAGTTGGAAGGGACCTCTAGAGATCATCTAGTCCAACCCTTCTGCCAAAGATGACTGCCTAAAACACATTGCACAGGGCTACATTCAGGCAGGTTTTGAATACCTCCAAAGAAGGAGACTCCACAACCTCTCTGGGCAGCCTGTTCCACTGCGCTGTCATCCGAACAGTAAAGAATTTTTTTCTCATATCTAAATGAAACCTCCTGTGTTTCAGCTGGTGCCCATTGCCTCTTGTCCTGCCACTGGGCACCGCTGAAAAAAGTCCGGCTCCATCCTCCTTACACTCACCCTTCAGGCATTTATAAAGGTGCATAAGGTCTCCTCTCAGCCTTCTCCTCTCCATGCTGAACAGTCCCAGCTCTCTCAACCTTTCCTCATAGAAGACATATTCTAATGTTCCAGGTTCCCAGTCACAATCTTCGTTGCTCTAATCAGAAGATGCCCCAGCCAGAAACTGAACTCCTCTTTTTACTATAGATATTTGGAAGCCATATTATGGCTTTCTTGTACCCCTGACTTGCTCTCCACAGAGACATGACTATGAACAGTCCTGTGTATTTCATAATGCAGTTTCTGAACTAGAAAGAGACGAGACAGGTGGAGAAGAGGAAAAATCAGGAAATTGCATTGATTCATCGATCTTCCTTGCTGAGGCTCTTTTGTATTACTAAATAACTAGCAGGCATTAGTATTGGACACCAGGTTATATCAGAATGGGCCCTCATTCTCAGAGTATTTGTAATGCTCACACTATGCTTAGCCAGGCATTAATGATTTACGAGGACTCAGGATGAGTTGCAAAACAAATTTTTCCACCAGGTAATAATGCCTGCCAATGGGTTGTAAAAGGAGAGACAACACGGTGCACTCCTGGCAGTGAAAAATTGTCTCAGCTGTCTCCTGCTAGTCTCTCTTTTGTGCTCCTCCTGATTTTCGGCATTTTCTCCAACAAATGGCATTTCCTGATGCCTTCAGAAAGGGATGTGCTGGGAATTTCCTAGTGTTATTTATTCCTCTGGTTTCTTTGTTCTTACAAAGGGATTTTTCCTTGCTTTTTTCCTCATTTAATGTTTCGGGGTTTTTTTAAGAGATCCAGGTAAAAATGAAGTGCAAGAACTGTTAAGGCACGTTTCAGCAGGGTGGGCACAAATATTCCCTCTCCTCAGCAAATCACAGCTAACGCTCTCACATCCATTGTGCAAGGGAATTACTTCTACCCCAGATGCACACACATATTAAGACTGCAGAAACCAAGCCAGTCTTCATCATTACTGATGCTAAATCATTCTCAGTCCAAGACTGGTTGAACATTTTCTTCATAAAGAAGTACAGAACAGACAGCCCCACGTTTTGGCATTATTACATGAGCCACACAGTGTCAGAACCTAAAGGGGACTTGACCTGAAACCTGCAACGGAACATCTTTGCAGAGCTTGTGAAAGGAAGCACTTTCTATCTTGCCACTGTGAGCCTTTGTATTATTGCTTGGGGGTATTTGAACATAATTATATTGAGAATCCCAGAGACAATATGGGCCAGAAGGTGTAAGTGACTTTCTTCAGGTCAGGAACTGAGCCAGGAAGAACTCAGATGCTTTGACACCTGGTCCCCAGCTCCACCCATCATACGACACTTTTTCTTTCTTAATTAATGGACAAATTATGAATTAAACTGAAATGCCCATAAGCCTGGAATCAAATGTAGGATCAAGAACTATCTAATTCTGTAAAGGGAAGTAAAGGGAATAGAAATTACACAGACAATCTTATTTTGAAATTACTTAGGATCACAAATAAAAAATGAAACAAGGAACTTCCCGCCCAAGTTTGTTTATTCTGTATTTCAAACTGTGCAAAGATCCTCTCGGCACAATGGAAGCTCTCAGGTTTATTTCCACTTTTCATGAAGAACCTTTCATTAAAGTCTAGCAGATAAGGCTTTAAAAGGGGGCAGCAAGAGCTAAAATATAATGAGCTGTGAAATACGGAAGAACACTTTTTACAAACAGTATTTTAAAAAATTTGCTTGGAAAAGCTAACCTATTATAAAACTGCAAAGGGTAATTGATGAAACATCACTAATTATTCCCGTGAAGAACATTCAAGAGAACAGTGCTTGCCCAGGCAGCCCCATGCTTTCATGATTGGGACTAAAACTGTGGGAAAGCCAAGAAAAGTTACCAGAAGGAAAATCCAATTACTTTCTTGTCTTAATAAGTAAGGAGATTAATTCCCAAGGTTATGCTCTAGTTATGTAAAATAAGCATTGTAACCCTTAACTGCCAGCACTGCACACAGTTGCTTATTCTGACAGCAGCAGAGCATGTGCAGCTGCAATAAACTAAATTATGAAGCAAAAGACAAGAAGGAAAAAGTCAAGTTTATGAGTGATGGGACAGTGTGTACCATGGTGAACCCATTGCACTGAACCACACAACAATTCATGATTTTTCACCAAGTTGACATGTGTCTCTTCTCCACAAACACACAGAGAGCCCCAAAGCCTGGAGAATGCCACAACGAACCTCTCCATCTACCTTTGCACTGTTGTTGTGTAGCTTGAGGCAGCTCCATACAGCGGTAACAACAAAACGCCCAGCTGCACCATCAGCCCAGTCCAATGAATTTACACAGACATGCTTGGTATTGCAGTGGTCAAGTGCTTTGCTCCCCTGGAGCATCTAGACACTGCAGATCAGCTACTACTGAACATCTTCCTTTAGGGTTAGTTACTTCCAGCCGACAAACACCATCATCTGCGATAGCTTCCATGTGGTGTGAAGACAAGCATACCTCTGAAGATCTTCCTACAGTACAGAGGACAAGAAACACATCCCTTATTCTGTTTTGGCTTCAAACAAAATCATAATAGAGAAAAAAGGGAGTGAAGTCTTATGGGATTCATTAACAGATGAGGAGGTCTCACATTCTCTTGTGAGCTTCAGTATCCTTCCTGGACTCTAAAAATTAAACAGCCAGTGATCTGGACTGCCTCTGGAGTCAAACAGAGACAGAAATACGTCTTGTGTACAACTCGTTCCTCTTTAACACTACGACAGGTATCTCTCCCCAGTGATGACCGGGGGACATCAGGTAATTGTCTGACACTAGACATTAGGGTGTTTTTTTGCACAAAAGGTGGGAATTACTCTTTCCAAGATACTTTCACTTTTTCCTTTTGAATCTCAACTCCAGTTGAACTTCCTCATCACGAACACAGAGCAACAAAGGTGGGACTGACAACATGAAGATCCTTTAGATCCTTCATTGGTTACATAGGGGAGTCAGACAAATGGTGAATCACTGAAATTGCCGAGACTGTTTGGAATGGATGTGCAAAACACTGCTCTATGACAGTGGTGTGTCCAGCCCTCCTCTGCCAATCTGAACTGACAGCAGTTTCCACAGGATGCCACACTTCTCCAAAGGCATCTGAAAATGCTCAAACATCTCCTGAACATTTTGTTTTTGCTTTTGTAAGCCCTTAAGCCAGATAAAAGGAACCGAGAAAAGTACAGTATTGATTACAGGAAGAGGCTGAGTGAGGCTGGGCCCTACAGAGTCTCTGTTACAACGCTACACTGTGTAACATATGCTGATGGAGGGGTATCACTGCTGGCACACTACATCAACCTCTGAACAAAAGGCAATGAGAGTTATCTTCTGCTAGGTTTTGTCGGCACAGCAAAGTGAAATGCAGGGTGTGAAGCTGTCATACTCTGAACTGACACAGTTACGGCGGTAGGACTTTGTAGCACAGACCAACCTGTCTAAATCCTAGTCTTCTTGACACTGTTATATACCTGTGCCGCTAAAGAAAACAGTAACAGATGCTGGAGAGTGGCAAAATAGTTTAAATCCCCTACCAAACAACACATAATAGGCTGTGTATGATAATTCTACCCAAAGGATTGCTGGCAATCAGATGCCCCATTGCGCTAAGTAATATTTTGTTGTTCACATAGACAAATTCTATTCACCTTGTTGTGATGAGAAAGGGTCAACAAAGTAAGCTGTGGCGATTAGTCACTTGAGGAAGATAACTGCAGTGCTACGTGTAAATGGAGCCTTTCTAAATATATTAAAAACTCGGGGAAGTAACTGTATCATGTTTTGAAACCAATTTTCAGGCTATTATCATCACTACAATTGACATTAGGAGGTACCTCAAGGATGTCTTCGCACATTACAGAGGTGATATTTCCCTGTATTAGGCTGTAGAACTATTCCAATATATTTTCTGACTATACCCCGACACCCTTAATTTCTAGAAAATCTACTTTAAATGCACCTTTTGAGAGATTTTGGTATCACAGTTATACATAAAAATAATAAAAAAGGGAGTTTGGGGACTAGAATGCCTTTGCTGCTTTGATTTATAAGGTAATGTTCTTCTCTAGTATCTGTGCCTGCTAATTTATAATCATACAGGGTTACAGATGCACAGTGAGCACAGCATATGTGTGACTGGCTTTGAAATGAACGCCATTTACATTACATATATGGATGTGAACAATGAGGAAAAAACCCGGACACAATCTGATCTCTTTCGTTTTCCAACATGGTCTGTAATCCACGTAAGGATAAGCAGCAAGACCAAAGGATCCAGCATAAAAATACCCACTGAGACGTTGAGATAAAGATGCAGCTTCCTGTATCAGGATCTGCTAGTTTGCTTGTTGGTGTTTTGTTGGGTTTTTTTTCAGGATTCACCCCTGCCTGATTAAATATAAAGTTGGCTGCAGCCTGCTCTATACTGGCCAAGGCAAACAAACGCCAGGGGATCCCAGCAAATTGCCAGCCTGGTCCCCTGTTCCATATATAACATGCCACTATTTCAGTTAGCACTGTAACTTGATTTCCAAGACAGACAATAATTTTCTCTGGAGGCAAAATGAGAGACAGAGGGAGGGAGAGAGATAGAGAGAGCGAGAGAGAGAGAGGGAAACAGACAGACAGACAGAAAGAGAAGGAAAAAAAAAGTCAGTCTGTGAGCACGGGAAAAGCAGAATAGCCCAGACCTAAAGAGAAATTTAGTTCTGAGTGTGTTATTTACCAGCAGACAGCCCTGAATACCAATAGACACTTAAGGGAAGGCTAAAATATTTATTACTATGTGATCTGGGATGGATTCAATATTATCCTAATTGCTTGTGGCAGAAGACTAGCAGATAGCTTTTAGGCCTTTTTGATCTCTTTATGTAGTGCAAGGCATTAGCTAAACGTTTCCTAGTGTTGAAGGCTTTGAACAAGAAGCACCCATCTGTGAAAGCGATAGTGTGATCAACAGGCTTCTGGACATGTCAGCAGTAGTCAAACGCTGACCAGTGTGATGGTGTAAGGACAAAAAAAGCTGTGAATTGCATAGTAACGGCAGCCAGTCAGTCACACCCGTGTGCGTGCCTACGGCCGGCAGACAAAACACACACCTCCCAGAATAAGAAAACCAGAAAAGACGGCTTTCTGGAAATAAACGAGCAAAGATGCACCCAGCACAAACTGCACGTATTAGAGAAAGCCAGTAAATAAATACAACTGTAAGGTGTTAATACCTGACAATCAAACACTTCAAAGCACTGAACATACATTAATTAGTGAGGGGTGGGGGTTCCTCTGCCAGTTATAAACAAAGGCAGTGCTGTCCAGTTTCAACAGGGGCAGAACTGGTTTTTTCCCTAAAATATACGTATAATGTAATTAACACAATTCTTTGAAATCAGTCCAGTGGCAGCACACCTACTTTGTAGCTCTCATACATTGCATACATGTGATGGCTAATGGAAGCAAATAAAAGCAGCTCAGATCTTTGCCACTCAAAAGTCACTCTTCAGACAGTATTATGCATCATCTATAAAAAACAGAGGACTGAGTCTGAGTACCCAGGCCTCAGCAGGCAGCGAGCATCGGGCATACGTTACGCACAGTGTTCAATACACGTGGCAGCATCTCCTGGCCCAGCAGACATCTCTCATGACGGAGAGCTGCTCTTTTGGTGCAGACTGCATATTCTCAGCGAGCCTCAGTGACTCGTTACACTGTCAGAGCTGACAAGTGTAATCATACACTGCAAAATTAAAAACCAAAAAAAAGGAAAGTGCTGCCAGTGAACTCTAGTCCCTTTCTCTGGGCAGTGTGCAACGCCACAACTCTGGTTCCACAACTCCTTCTCCGTTCTACGGCTTCAGCACTTATGCCCAGTCAGGAACACAGAAGTAATTATAATAGCTAAATACAAAGCTGGTAACTTAGCTAAGAATCACAAATGACTGTGGTCTGGTAAAAGTGATAATAAGCTGGGTTTTCGTGTCCCGTGAGCTTCAGGAACACAGGACATTAAAAAAGCCGTAATTTGTGTCAGATTTCCTTTGAACATCTCACTGCTTTTAATGTTTTCAAATCTCTAGATTCTACCTGTCTTAAAAGATGTGAAAGACTTTATAATTGATTTTTTCCTTCTTTCATAAGCAATGTGAAGTTTTCAAAGGCTAACAGTGTTGTAGCTGTTTCAGACACGTTTTCTGAAATGTCCTACTCACTTCTGCCTAACTCGTATTTCCCCTTAACAGGGTAAACCTTGATTTTTAAACCTTGCTTTTTAAACAAACTTTTTGGAAGATATTCTTGCTACTAGCAATTGTAGCAAAGTCACTTCCTACTATCCGTGCTGCCCGAATAGTGAGTTTGGCAAAAGAATATGAGCGGTGAGTAGATGATAATGTGAGAAGCCAGTTTAGTGTCGTTCATATTCACAGAAGAATAGGTTAGCAGGAAGTGTTTAAGGTTGGTAAGGCTTACCTTACCATCCCAGAATAATAACAAAGACACTTTTAAAAAGTCTGCGAAGATTAAAGGACAAAGATTTATTTAATGAGTTTTAAAATTTGTGGGCTCTCTAAGAATTAAGCAAGTTTATTTTGAGCGCTGAATGCCTTTCGCACTATGAAGATGGTTGATAAGACTGGGCTAAGGCATTTCAAATATGAAAGAGAGCAAAGGGACACCTCAGGAAACATGGTGATTAAGTCAGAATTTCAGCTGTGAAGGCAATATACAAATTTCACAATAATTTCATAATCTGAAAGTGCTGCTAAGACCAACTTGCAAAGGTGCTGAACCTATGAAAGGATGACAACAGGCAATTTTGAATCTAGACAAGCATGAAAGAAGCATGTTTTTCTCCTTCTGTGTAGTTATGGAAACAGAGAGATATAAAACCCCTCCTAACTGAACAAGGGCTTTTTTCCTCTCTCTGCTCCCATCCGCAACTTTACAGCTGTCATCACAAGTCATCCTGCTCGCTCCTGCAAGCCAGCAGGCATCTAAGGCGAGGAGAGAACAAAAGAGACTGCGATACAGCTTCAGTTCAAATGACAGCCTCACCAGGGCTCCAGCTTGCATTGGGAAGACAAAGTTGTAAAGTTTTACGAAAGAATTGAAGTCAATTTCTTTTCTAGAGATCTATTTTAATTTAAGACACTAGCAGCTTCTCTTGCTAATGACCAAAATAGCTCCCCAACAGTCGTTTGCAGGTTGACAGGGGTCCATAAAGCCACTTGCCCTGTTCTGAAAAGCCATATACAGGGTAAAATGTTAACTGTTTCCAGTTCTGGATCTAAGTGTTCAAGACAGTGAAAAGCAAGAAACGCTGAAGGCTGGCAGGTATCTTCCAAAGACACTGACGCTATACAGATCCGGAGAGGGGACATATCATGGATTTAGAAAAATCTGACAATAATGGAATCTAATTTAGTTAGAAGATTATGGATGGGAATCAATTTGTCTGTCCACAATGAAAATTAGAAATGCGCTGGTGGGGGTGATGTAGAAACTTCCTCTGGTACACTGGACATAGTCCAGTCACATTCCCATTGACTTGCTTCTTAGGCTCAAACTAGAACATAATCTAGGGCAGCAAACTGAAAATGAAAATCATAGAATCATTAGGGATTGGAAGGGACCTTGAAAGATCATCTAGTCCAGCCTCTGGTTGGTGACACACTAAATCAGGGCTTCCTACTGATTAGGGGAAGAGGATTGTTTTCAAGGTCCTCTCAAAGGGCAAATGCTTTCTTGCAGCCTTAACTTCAGTGATGAGAGCTCAGAAAAGCAACACAGCAAACTGGAAATGAAAGAACAACTATTTGTTGTCTGTGGTCTTCTTAATTTTTATTTTGCATTCTGCAGGGACAAACCAGTTGGGGATTATTTACTTCAGTTTCAATGATATTTTGCCCTGTGACACACAGTAAAACCTGGTGTATGTAACCAGTGCAAGCTCTGTGTCTGAACTGCTTTCAGGAGAGATAATTATTATAATTTCGTTTATTATTTCTCATTTCTCTAGACCATTAATTTTCAAATATCATATACATATTTATGAAAATTGCAATACTTTTAATTAACTACATGGTATTAGCAGTTTATACGTACAAATGAGCAACTCTGGGAACAAACTCATTAAAAATCGACGGCTAAGCTTCAAAGGCTTCAGGATTTCACCTCTCATGCTCCTGCCCTCTCCCTGCTTTGGCAGCAGAAGGCTAACACATATTTAAAAAGAACAAATATCTACCTGTGCAAAAGTTGCCCTTTACGTTTCACAGAAAATGTCAGTATTTCAGAAGTTGGTTTTGTCTTCCCAAGTATCTGTGACCCTTTCTGGGGAGTGAAAATTTGATATCCAGGGTTTTAAAAATGAAAAAAAGCTTCTCAATTATTTTTTCATCTGTACCCACATTTGTACATTGCTTAATAAAATGTCATTAAAAGTGACAATATGGCACAACTGTCATGTCTCGCTGCGCTGACGTCTTTAGGATAGTTTGGAAGCATTTTTCTAGGTCATTATTTTTAATTGATACAACGAATTAGTATATTTTTATTCAAAATGTCAAACTGTTTTAATCATAACGCAAATATGAAACATTAACCTAGAAAACAGGGATGTTTCTCTGGTACTAAATAGCAACAACATAATTAAAAGCATGACATTCTAGAATGAAAACAGAGTATTTGACCATTTTACCTCTTAATGAACGATCACATCCATTTGCTATCTATATTTTATTGAACTGGATACCAAATATTAAGTACATTTTGAAGCAACATCATCTCTCATAACAAAATCTGGAAATATGTATCTTGTTAATGATAGTTAAATGACTTTTCTAATTAGTGTGATTTCGAAAAAAATGATTGACATGGTGTCTTAAAAGAAAAAACCAGTTTCAAGGATAATTTATTTCAGTGAAGACTGCCAGTACCACTTTGGGTAGTGTACGGTAGCATAGTGGGAGCTACTTACCTATAATCAGAGCTTGCTTTAACTCAGTTAGGGCTGTGATGGCACTAGTACAGTTGCAATGATACAAAACCCTTTTAGGTGACACTTCTAAACCAACACAACACTTTAACTGAGAACAGAATTTGGTTTCCATTACTGCAGTCTAGGTGACATACAGCTATATAGACACATGCTTGCAATGCCATCAAAGCAGCCTTCGGATTTCCTGACATTTTTTAATGTTAATTCTCTAATTAGCTAAGCCTATGTCTTGGGTTTTGTTTAGTTTTCCTTTTTTTCCCCTTAACCGTAACATATTTATTCTTAAACTCCCTCTTGCACACTTGTGGTTTTCTCCTAGTGGTAGTTTTTGTCAAAGTAGCAGTATATCAAAGAATATCAGGGATTGGAAGGGACCTGAAAAGATCATCCAGTCCAATCCTCCTGCCAGAGCAGGATCACCGAGTTGCATAGAAACATATCCGGGTGAGTTTTAAATGTCTCCAGAGAAGGAGAATCCACAACCCCCCTGGGCAGCCCGTTCCAGTGCTCTGTCACCCTCATTGGGAAGAAGTTCCTTCTGATATTTATACAAAACCTCCTATGTTCCAGCTTACACCCATTGCCCCTCATCCTATCACTAGATAACACTGAGAAGAGCCTGGCTCCATCCTCCTGACAACCACCCTTCATATATTTATAGACATTAATGAGCTCACCTCTCAGTCTCCTCTAAGCTCAAGAGACCCAGCTCCCTCAGCCTTTCCTCATAAGGGAGATGTTCCACTTCCTTCTTCATCCTCGTTGCCCTACACTGGATTCCCTCCAGCAGCTCCATGTCCTTCTTGAACTGAGGTGCCCAGAACTGGACACAATACTCCAGATGTGGTCTCACTAGTGCTGAGTAGAGGGCAAGTAGAACCTCTCTCGATCTGCTAACCACCCCCTTCTGATAAACCCCAGGATGCTGTTGGCCCTCTTGGCCACAAGAGAGCACACTGCTGGCTCATGGCCATCCTGCTGTCCACCAGGCCCCCCCAGGTCCCTTTCTCCTACACTGCTCTCCAACAAGTCAGTTCCCAACCTATACTGGTTGTTCTTGCCCAGATGCAAGATTCTACACTTGTCCTTGTTATATTTCATTAAATTTCTGTCTGCCCAGCCCTCCAGTCTGTCCAAGTGTCACTGAATGGCAGCACAGTCACACCCATTGCCCCTTGACCTATCACTAGATGACACTGAGAAGAGCCTGGCTCCAACCGCCTGACACCCACACCTCAGATATTTATAAACATTAATGAAGTCACCCCTCAGTCTTCTCTTCTCCAAGCTAAAGAGACCCAGTTCCCCTCAGCCTTTCCTCATAAGGGAGGTGCTCCACTTCCTTCATCATGCTTGTTGCTCCACGCTGGATAACTGAAGAATGTGATTAAGATAACTCAGTACACTCCTAAGGACATTGAAGTGCTAGACTGAAGTATAATTTGGGGTAGGCTGCAACTTTTTAAAAGAAATACATAATGCTGTCCGTGCAAAATCAAACTGAAGATGAAGCAGCAGCTCTGGGGTTCTTATTTCTAAGAACACTAAAAAATTTGAAAAAAAACAAAACAGAAGAGTTGATTTTTTTAAAAATGCCTAAGCAACTTTTGAGCCTAGGACCTAACAGCTCTTGACAGCTTAACCTGTCTATAATCTGTCATAAAGAGAAAACAGTGATTCCTCCTGAAATAATAGGGTTAAATTGTCTTTGACCAACCTAAGTAATGTCAAAGGTTAAAAATGTAGAGCTGGAAGGGAAGTACCTACTCTATAAAACAGCCATTCAACAGACCTGCAAATCCCTGCTCATTCTGCAGGAAACAGTTTACAATGACAACTTCACATAAGACTGAGACATCCCTTTTTGTAGGGGCCTGTGCAATTCATGTCTTAATCACACTAATTTTCACCATTTTACTACCAACCTTTAATACTAGTCAAGTAAAAGAAGTCAAGGTTCAGAACTGAGAGTGCGAACTCCAGATATTCTCAAGTTGTTTCCTCTCTGTAGTTCCCCTATCCTCTGCAGCTGATGGACCCCAAAAATAGCTCGAACTAGTTTTTTTCCACAGTCTTTAGCATTCAATCTATAAATGAGAAAAATCCCTAACTCTTTTGAAACAACTGTGAAGGATGAAATAGAGCTTCTAGAGGGGAAAAAGATGTTCAATACATGACTCAGTCTTACTCTACTTGAAGAATGACCTTTTCCAGGTAGTTTTTGAAAGCAAAAAGAGAGTATGCCTGCCGTACACTCCCATATTTGGTGGCACACTGAAACAATGTCTTCTGTATGCCAACAATTACAAAGCCACAAACATTTCTAGTATGCTAAACTTAAAGTTTATGTGCTTCTTTTTCAATTTGTACCTAGTCAGCTGATGTACATTTGTACAGAATCCACTGAAAGAGAGTGCTGCTGATTATATTTTGAGGTTCTTTTCCTTTATTCTTGAAAGAAAAGAGACCAGTAGACATAGAGGCTACATTGAGAGAAGCGAAGCTAGGAGTAAGCTTATTTAAAAGCCATCTTGGAGCAGGCTCACCATAAATAAATTAAGATTGTAAAGAAAGAAAATTATATTTAAAAAAACCCAAACAAAAAGAAAAGACATGGAGCTTCAAGTGACTGTGCTGAGATTCAGAAAATGGAAGGCATATTTTTAAGTGCCAAAGGTAGAGATCAAGACCATAATGAAAAATCTCGTACTATTAACTGTGGAAAGCAGAGTTGTTTGAGGACTGTCCCAGTGGCAGAAATCAGCCTGCAAACAGTCAGAGAGGTTGTTTTATGTCTACGAAAAACAGACACCACCCCACAAGAACATACTAAAAGTGGTGCAGGAACATTAATACCTGTTATGCTGGAGTTAAATCCTAATAGACCAGTGCAAGTACAGAAGATTTCAAAAAGTTACATGACTTCTTAAGTGACAGGTATGAAGAAAGAAGCCCTCTGCTACATTGGACCTTCCTCAAAGAGACATTTCTCCTCCCATGAAAACACAATTATAACTATACAGCTGTGGCAGATGTTAGCATATGAATATTTATACATCCAGAGGATATTCTGGTCTACCTCACCGGGCATGTTAATATTTGAATAGATTAATCAAAGAACTTAGCTCCTGAAGCAAACTGCCCCCTCACCTCCTCGTAGATGGATGTGGCTCACATTCTGAATGATGTAATGTTCCTGATGTACTCACCCCCAAAGCTCATGCCTATATCACCTAACCTGGTACCTTCAGACCACAAATGGGAGCACAGGGCAGGAGTGCTGGGTTTTGAAAGAACCCAGGGCATGACAGAAAACAGGCACAACACTGCATGGTTGTGTGTGGGCATCACTAGCTCAGGACCAAATGTAGGCTGTTTAGATAGTGCTGTGCTTAAGCTTGTAGCTCATCCTTTGAGGAAGGACTTCCAGCTGTCCCAGTGGTTCACGGGTGTAATGCACATGCACTTGGACCAGTGACAAGAAAGCCATCCCAGCAGAGTTTGCCTCACTAGCTTATGTCTCCTTTCAAATTTATCTAAACCACCGCTCTGCCATCTAAAGCAAAGCATCACACATGTCCTGAAGCACTGGCCATGATGGGTTATTGAAAACTTCAGCAATGACCTTTAAGTGCATTTTTCTCATGGAGCTATAGAAAATTTAGTTTGTGTGAACACTGGTAACACAACAAAACTTTTAAACCAGAACAGAATCAAGTTTCTTTTTTAGAAACACATTCTGTAGACACACACGCACACACAAAAGGCACTGACATTACCGTGGGAGGAATCTAAATGGCATTAGAGTGAGACTACACTTTAAACTGCTTTTCACGCCTTAAAAACCAGCCATGGAGAGCAAGGTACTGTACATGCCTGTTGATTTCTACAAGAGTGGAAAGCAACACAACTCTTGCCCTTTTATCAGTTTCAATCTGAAGTATTTGTTTTGTATCCCCATTTTCAAGTTTATAACGTCACAGAGATGACACCCGTGCCATGGCAATATATATTGTGAACTCACTCTTACTTCCTGGTACTAACGGCCTCCTATGTGGATCAATGTTTTTAATAAGAACTCGGTGACGGAAAAGTAACTGAGCTGTCTTTACCAGCACCTTCACTCTTTTTTCTTTTTTGTTTTAAAAGAGAGGAGGGAGACAGATACACATAGGAGGCAATTTAGTTATTTAAAAGCACTCAGGAAAGGCTGTCTTTAACCTGAACTACTTCTGCCAAAAAATAGTAATTTGAATGAGCATCGAATGAAGGGCAACTTAAGACTTTGATCACTTTATATGTATGCACTATCCCATTGCTTGATGGCTTCACCACTCCCTGCCACATGCTGCTGGCTGATTTTCTTAGGAGCTGCTACTCATCCCCTGTGATTCTCAGATGCTGCTATTCCAGAGCCTTCTACCCTGCTGGCCCTTCCTGCAAGATTTCAAGGATGGAGGCAACCTCTGCTGCTTCATTTGATGGTGAAGTTGACAATATGTTCACTCTGGAAGTCCAAATGTGCCCTCCATGATTTTGCCTTCGAAACCATGAAACCATGGTTGGAAACACTGGGAGCCTCAGCCAGGCTGGGACCTGGTTCTACAGCATAGCCCTGCAACTCAAATCTCCCAGCTGACAATGAAATGCTTCATCGCTGCTCCGCCAGGACATAATTTTCTTTCCACCCAGCAACAGGCACAAAGGCATTTGAAATCACACTGTAACCCTGACAGGCACTCCAAAGCTTTTCAAGGCCAGCAGAAAGAAAAGACAGAGAGGCAGTGAAAGACAGACAGAAAGAGTATGCAAGGATGGGGAAACTATACTGAATTAGAGTTAATTAAACCCAAGCTTTGACAATGTTTAAATAACAGGATTTTACACCTAGCCCTGGAACGCCTGTACGAGCTGTCATTTAATTTAAAAGAGCACAATAGTTAAATGTCAGTCTCCAGGCAGATCTTCTGCATCTTTCTGATACTGTATTAAAAAGTTATTATAAGGCAGAAGTTCAGGTTTTTTTTTTTCAGTTTGATAATGGCCTTCTCAAACTTCACATCACAAACACTTGATACGGTACTTGTTCTTGTGAAACCAAGAGAGTTACCCTGAGTAGTGCTAGGAAACAAA
The DNA here is from genome assembly GCA_013400115.1 of Rhinopomastus cyanomelas. NCBI lineage: Eukaryota > Metazoa > Chordata > Aves > Bucerotiformes > Rhinopomastidae > Rhinopomastus > Rhinopomastus cyanomelas. Next base: position 725,096 of record VXBP01006168.1, on the reverse strand, counting down.
AACCCACAATCTTGAAATTTCCTAAGCTAAATCTCAGTCTACTGTGAAGACGGTGCTAACGCTGTGGTTTAGCAATGGGCTTGGTACAGTTGGCTAATGGTTAGACAATGATTTTGCATGTCTTTTCCAACCTCATCATTCTATGATTCTATGAAAAAAAAGAGAGTATTTTCCAAGTATGACAAACCATCTAGTAGTTAAATGTCCCTATAATAAAATAAGCTTATAAGAAAGAATACCCACTACCATTTATAAAAAAATTGATCAAAAATTAGTGAATATTGTATTGCATCTTTTTAAAGAATAATGCTAATACTCGTCAGTGCTTTATCCAGCTTTTCATTTGCCGCATGCTGGAAGAAGGATCTCATTAATTCTCCCCTATCCTATTCAGCAATGGTTGCAGATTTCTTTTCAACTGCAAGTTTTCAAAACTGTTTTCTCAGCTTGAATTTATTTGAATTAGCATTTCTAATCAAAAGCAAAACAATCAGAAATTATGTACCATATTTTAATATAAATGTTGATAAAGAAATCTTTCATATTTTAAGCTACTTCCTTAAAAATAGTGTCTCTTCAACAAAATGTAGCTACTTTCTTCAGCTATTCAACATTTAATATTTTGCTACAGTCATATTTGGTTTTGGTATTTAATCTCATGACTCACAAGATACTTAAAAGCACAAAAAGGCAAAATGACCTAAGTTGTCAAATCAGTGCACAGGACTAATATGGAAGAAGAATACAAAAAGCTAATATTTAGTCTTTCAGTAGTGATCTTGATGTCCTGTAGTCCATTAAGATAAGTTTCAAGGGCTCCTGATGTCAAACCTGACTCTATTTTTGACACAATTATTAGAAGAAAGGAAGATCACAAAAAAATCAACAGCAGAAGGAGTGGTTTAGAAGAGATGCTAATTTAGAAGCTCCTTGCCCTCAAACAGCAGAAAATAACCTTATTTTGCACTACTCAGCTGGAAATACCGCACTGGTAGGAGTACCTCCAGATACAAAATCAAAGGATGGAAGTTGAGCTTCAAGTAATCTTGGCCTAAAAAAGACAACTTGCATTCAGACAAAGGCACCCGCAGAAAGGTAACCATCAAGGACAAGAGTCAGGTTGGCCCAGGACACAGGCAGACACAAGCTTCAGGGTAACTTTGAAAGGTGTGTATCATCACCACTGCCTGACAGCAGAACACCCAAAAACTCATTGGGCAACTCCCTTGTGAGACTGCAGCTCTTGGGTCACCAACCGTCCAGCTCTCAGTCTCAAGTTCCAGTCCACATCAAACTCCACACTGCAGAGCAGACTATGGCATTGACCCTGCCCCAAGTGCAGAGGAGCATAGTCTGGGAGACATCTTCTCTAAAGACAGTGAATAATTGCTTTCTGGCTGAATGCTAGATCCTGAAAGCTACATTCAAAGGTGGGACAGGCTGAAAGTAGGACTTTTCTAAGGGCTGTTTTAAATAGTTTAAATACTAGTAGAAATCAGCCGAATGAGGGTAGACTGCCCAACCAGCCTGTCTCCCTCTCAGAATGCATTTATGGGTATGGAAAATCCTACCCTCCTTTCAGAGGCTGTCCAGTGGTAAACAAATGCTCAGCTGAAATACATGGGAGAAATCTTCATGGGAGGATGCAAAACCAAACTCTTCTAGCTGTTTTCCCTCTATTGCGTACCTCACGGAATTGTGGTGGCATGCTACAGTATGGTGGGGTTGCTGAGACACAACACTATTCACACTGCAAAGCACGGAGCCGAGCAAAAGGTGCCAGGAAATCAAACACTGTGATGCAGGACAAATGACATCTCTAAAGAGAACAAATAACTCTTTATTTCAATCTGATGGAAGCAAAAGCAGAAAGGGACAACACCATGACAAATACAGGAAATGAGAAAAGCCCGGGCTACTAATAATTTCGGTACAAATTAAACCAGCACAAAAACATTCATTTTCTTCTCTCTTTTGGGCTCTAGTGCCCTGCTAAAAATCTTCTCTTCAAGCAGTAACCTTCATGGATCCTAACATGGGTCTAGATTTCCTTGTGTGCCTCTCTCTTGCTGAGAAATCTGTCCCTCCTACTTACTTTTAGAGTAAAGTGACTTCTAGTAACAAAAACCTTGCTGATCTGACCAGACAAATTCTGGCAAGTAAAACATTTGGAACTGTGACCATGAGCTTGCCGACTGCTGAGACATGGGGATGATAACAGCACTGCTGATAACAACAAAAGGGACAGAAGGAAGGATGAGAACTTAATTTTTGGCCATGTTCCATTTAAGGCAACTATAAAAGACATCTAAAAGAGATGTCAGAGGCAGAGACTCTGACAAGACATCTGAGAGAAGATGTCAAAGAGGCAAGGGGCCACTTACAGAAATTTCAGTACCTGGCTGAACTTACACAAGCTTCCTTCTGGATGGTCTCCCCAGAGACTGAGCATAGCTATAATGATAAATTATTTTATTTTTTAAATTGAGAATGACAGACAATTTTAAGGATCACTATATTCAATATATTTTTGCTATAAAGTCCCATGTTAGGGAGTGCATTGCCATCAGAAGCAAGCATACTCTCCCTTTTTTTTGAGGAAAAGCTCTGTGGTTTGTGGTGGGCAGATACACTAGAGAAAATGTTGTGGTGTTTTATTATTTATTTTTTAAATATAAAAGATAGTTCTGGGCCCCTCACTTCAAGAATTATATTGAGGTACTGGAGTGGATCCAGAGGAGAGCAACGATGCTGATGAAGGGGCTAGAGGGAAAGTCTTATGAGGAGAGGCTTAGGGAGCTGGGGTTGTTTAGCCTGGAGAAGACTCAGTGGGGACCTTATTACTGTCAGTAACTACTTGAAGGAAAGTTGTAGACAGGTGGGGATCAGGCTCTTCTCCCAAGCAACTAGTGGTAGGACAAGAGGGCATGGCCTCAAGCTGCGCCAGAGGAAGGACTTCCTCACAGAAAGGGTGATCACCCTGGAATGGACTGCCCAGGGGGGTGGTGGAGTACCTATTCCTGGAGGTGTTTAAGAAATGACTGGATGTGGCACTTAGTGTCATGGTCTAGCTGATTGCGGTGATGTTAGGTCATAGGCTGGGTTTGATGATCTTAGACGTCTTTTCAAGCCTCAATAACTCTGTGATTCTGGGATAAATTTCTATCTTTTTGTATCTCTGAGCAGCGAGTCACTCATGCTTGGTTTTCTCTATTCTACAGTCTGTTGTAGGATACTCAAATACAGGTCCTTCTCGTTACAGAAGCCTTCAAAACTTAATTCCTCCTTCATTTCTTTTCAGAGGCATCATTGCTGATGTCACTTGAATACTGACAGCATTTTAGATGATTCATAATGCTAATTGTTCAAGATCATGTCTCTAATGATTCTATGAATTTATGATTCTGTGATTCCTATTTGAAAACAAACGCACGAGTATCTGTCTGAATGGACTTGCTGCTCTTCCAGATGACTGTAGCTATCCATTTTGTAGATTATCCCCTCCTTTCTTGTCAGTTGTCACTGGTATGGGGTAACTCTGGAAACATCTTGACCTTTGATGAGGAGAGAGATCAGGGCACGGATATGAGGGAAAAGCATTAGAAAGGCTGTTTTTGAGCCTCAAGTTTATTGCAAGAATCCCTCACTAGCAGGAGACTCGGGAAGGGCTTGACTGGAACGGAGAATGGAATTTTTTGCTGCTTCTGATTTTGCTTCCCAGAATTAGACACTTCGCAGTGACGGGTGACTTTCTGCATAGCTGACTAATACCTGTTCGGGAGATTTTGAGTATCTCTTTCATGCATTTGTTCTGTTCCCAGAATGAAGGTGATGCCTTCAAAAAGTGCAGGGTAAGCACTTTCTGCACAAGAGATGCTAGTACAACCTCACATCAGCATCTGTGTGCAGACTAGACTGATAAGCATCAGTATCAGAAACAGTGTCAATGACAAGCAGAGCAAATGTACCTTCTGGAGGATAAGCTGTTAGTGATACGAAGCTACACCTTCTACATGACTATATTTATAGAACCACAAAATAGTTTGACTTGGAAGACAGCTTTAAAGGTCATTTAGTCCAATCCCCCTGCAGTGAGTAGGGACATCTTCAACCAGATCAGGCTTCTCAAAGAACCATCCAATCTGACCTGGAATGTTTCTAGGGATGCGGCATCTATCCTCTCTCTGGGCAACTTGGGCCAGTTTTTCACCACTCTCAGCATAAAACAACTCTCTTTTAGTTTAAAACCATCCCCCCTTGTCCTGTCACAATAGGCCTTGATAAAAAGATTGCCCTCAACTTTCTTGTAGGCCCCCCGTAAGTACTGGAAGACCTCATTAAAGTCTCCCTAGAGCCTTATCTTCTCTACACTGAACAAATCCAACTCTCTCGGCCTGTCCTCACAGCAGAGGGCACCAGTCCTTGCACAATTTTTATGACTTCCTCTGGACCTGCTCCAACAGGTCCATGGCTTTGCTGGGTTGAGGACTGCAGAGCTGGATGCAGCACTTTATGTGAGGTCTCACGAGAATGGAGTCGAGCACCAGATTCACTTCACTTGACTTGCTTTCCAAGCTTCTTTTGATGCAGCCCAGGATAAATCCAAGGGAATCTCACCTGCAGTACAGAGCCTGTCTGCGTCCTTCATATACCTAAGGCAGGAACTTCTTTTTCCCTGCTTCTAAATGGGCGTTTCTGTGTAATTTCAGTTTCAGCTTGTCCTCTAGAATTTCTACTGTCTCGGTCCTTCACCAAAACCCTTTCAGGCAAAATGTTGATGCCTGCTGGACTTTTCTGCAATGATAGTTATGCCAGGAAGAACAAATTACTTAGAAAAGCCACAGAAAGCATTCCTGCCCTTTGCTCTGCTGTTGCCAGAGGTCTGCCAGGTGAGGGAAACCTCTAATTCCCATTCAACTTGGCCCAGCAGAGTTTTGCATATTGCATACACGATGATGTACAGCATGCAATTTTGGCACAAAACTGCTTTTATTTTCAAATGCCATCCAGGATTTAAAAATATGGACCCACTTAGCAGAATTTCTGTTACTACCCATATGCATGTGCATCACATTGGGGAGCATTGTATCACGTTTCTTGTGTTCTTCCTTTTCAGTACGTCTGCAGTTGCAACTGCAGAGAACCCAGTATTTCAGAAAATGCAAATGCTGCTGAATTACTGCGTCTGTGGCACTTAAACCCCCCTGAGCAACATAACTGAGAGAACCCCCCATGATTTTCAGTGACTATGTTTTACAGCAAATGAGTGATAAAACATACACTGCTTGGATTCTTCCCTTTGCTAATAATTTCCAATATACATGGAGAGAATGAAACGTTTAAACTCAGGGATGGGGGATTAAAGGATATCCATGATGAATGAGCTGTAGAGCTGAAGAGAATTTGTTGTACATCCTGACCAATATAGCAGTGAAAGTAATCAATCCATTACCTCTCTGCTGAGAGAAATGGCAGAGAGATAAGAGGATAATGAATGCCAGGCACAATACTGATAAGGAAGACACTTAAATGACCAGCCAGAATATATTCCATAGTTAATAGTGCTGACAAAAACAGTGACAAAGTAATAATTTATTCATGGAATAAGAGCCATTCCTGTGAGAATCCAGGTAGCATTTTAAATTAAGGCAACCATTGAAATCAGAGTAGCCTTATTAACCAGTAGCCATTAATGAAGCATTGTCGAAAAGAATACTTCTAAGGTCTCCTTTTGTCACTAACTTATGGGCTAAATTGCAAAATCCTTTTACTTACAAATGCAGATTTTTTTTTTCTTCCCTGCCAAACCTTTTCTGGCTTTTTCTCTAACCCTTTTCTTTAATGCAGCAGAAATTCATATGAAGCTCTGCATATTCACATGCAGCCTGGATGGACAGTGCTTTTGCCCAGTGTCGACACACCCTTATGTCACAATCTGTTAAGGGGCTGACCTAGATTTTGAGTCCAGTAATAACACTGAGTACTGCCAAGACTGAAAAGTAAATATATTGGATGATTCAAAATGCAACACTTAATCAAGAAACCACACCTATCTAAAACTGCTAGTTTTCCTCTCTCTGCGCCTGGAGATAGCACTGTATGAACACACTGTGTTAACATCAAGTCTTGGAGACACATAAGGAACAGCAGTGACTGTGTTGATGAAATAAATTTGCTCTAAATGGCTAAGGTTATGACTAAAACCAAGACTGCTCCATCCTCATTTTCCTTTCATATGTCATGATATAATTTCCTAAGTGTTTATACTGTTTCTATGAATGTTTGGGGTCATTAACTGCTTGGAGACTGAGCCTGCAGCCAAGCATACTGTTTTTTCTGGTACACAAACAATCTAACCACATAACCTTCTGACCTAAAAGTCTATTACTAAAACTTTTACAGATTTGTTTTCAACAAAAATATCTGCCAGTTATTCAAAGAATCTCTCATATTTCAGTTCTGGTGCCAGACAGAGATAGGCTTAATGGGTCTATCACTTCCCGGATGTAACAATTTTCTCCCTGTGTGCCCATGACAGATACAGAGACGTACCGTCAGGTTTGTTGTCTCCTCTGAGACACAATTAAAACAAAACAGAGACTTAACAATATTTTGAGAATTCTAATTTCATATAAAAGTCATTTTATCTATCTATTACAGTTAGGAAATGATCTATGTTAATAAATGTGCCTATGACAAACCCTAGCAAGACAATTGATCCTGCTGTTGCAGGGGGATTGGACTAGATGATCTTTCGAGGTCCCTTCCAGTCCATAATGATTCTTTGATTCTATGATAATTACATATTTCCTCCATCTTTCTAATAAGGATGGTGAAAGATTTTAATAAGCTTCAAAAGTACTAATTTCTGAGGTCCTTTACTAGAAGGTGTCTGAAGGAGAAAAGAGTCACTATATTAGGCAGAGGTTTCTTTGGTGGGCAGCACAGAAATGCTTAGGGGACAAGGAAAGTAGGCCTTTAATGTACACACAGAGTGTCTTCTGTTGTGACTGAGCACAGAGCAGACGGCTTCAAGACGGAGGAAACAGGCGTCAAATCCCCCAGCTGCCTGTATTAACCCACAGCCACTGACAGCAAAAAGAGGGATCGCTCGGTACTCTGAGCACAAAACAGACTTTTATTCAATTCCATCTGAGCTCACGCAGAGACAGTGACAGTTTTCTCAAAAGGGAACACAACTTGCCTTCTCAGCTCCTGAGCGTCAGTAACGAGCCGCTCTAATCGCCTTAGAGTGGCTCTAAATAACCGGGCAAAGGAAATACTGCTAGAAGGTCTACTGAAGTAACCCCTGTTTTATGCTGAAACTATGCTGGTTTGTCATGTGCTGTTCTGGGCTTTCCAGGTGCAATTCTGCCACGCTCCCATGGGTAGACAGAAAATTTTGAGACACTTCACAATTCCTTTAGACTCTCAATGTCCTGAACCGATCACTGGCCTCTATGGCTACAGAGTCTTCAAAAGCAAGCTCAACACTGGGGATTCAGAAAACACATGAATCACCCCTTCCACCTTCCTCCCCACATCCTTCTTCTCTACCTTCTCCGCTGACATTCTTTCCTTCCTGCCTATCTTTCCCTACTTTTTTTCCAACAATCCTGTATCACTTTTGGAAGTCTTGTTCTGTCTTTGAGTTGGCAGTAGTGGATTCACTGGATTCCTGGGCGAACTCCATCAGGTTTCCCTTTATTGTGGGATTACTCTGTTTTGGTTCTAAAGATGCTGCAACACAGCACCATGACTGTTGTATGGAAATTCTGGCAAATGCCCACAGCGACTGTCTTCCTAATACAGAGACTTGGAATAAATCTTCTGTTTGGGGATTATTTCAGTTCATGAGAAATGAAATAAGTTCTTTAATGGACATGGTCTTTTTAGGTATAGTTTGAACATAAGGTTTGGTAAGACTGGAGGAGAAGGATATTTAAAACACCAATCCAACTGACAATGTTTTCCAGCTTACACAGCAATACAAGGAATATGAAGAATAAATTAAATGAATAAAATTAAAATGTCAGCAGAGAAAGTAACTAATCTCTATCAAGTCTCTTATGTAATCCAGACCCTTTTGCTGCTATTATTCAAACGTCTTAAGGAACTAAGGATCTAGGTCATTTGCAGGATAAAGTATACTATCCAGGAATCAATATTCACAGTGGTAAATTGAATTATACTCCTTTCCATGCAAAGAGTTTTATTATTAGAAGGAGTGTTGACAATTTAAACTTAACAGGAAAAAATCAATCTATTGGGTAACGTTTTACTATGTTGCATCCCTATATGCCATGCTGTCACTTAGACTGTCAGCAATTCCTTAACTTTCTGTGAAATAAAATACTGCACTTTCCCAGGGAGCATATGGCTACTCTAATGATACAACTAGATAAACCACTGCATCTGTTGGAAGGGCTATGTTATATTGCCATTAAAACTACAGAAACATCATCCCCACCAATGAGGCATTTGAGACACCTACAACATGCAATTGCCATTTGCAGCGGGATTTTTAGCCACAGTCATGTGAGAATAGAATTTCTAATGCCTAAAATTTGATAGAGAAGTTGATTTACAGAAATGCTGGTAAACCAGACTTGCAGCCTGAAGAGCTGCCACTAGCTGCTGTGTCTTGGTGCAGTCTCCTGCTGTTTCTACATGTTTTGGGTGTCAGACTGTCTTTACTTACGACCGACACTTGAATGTAAGACACTTGTCACATAGAATCATAGAATCATAGAATCATTACAGATCGGAAGGGACCTCGAAAGATCATCTAGTCCAATCCGCCTGCAACAGCAGGATCACCTAAACCAAGTCACACAGGAACCTGTCCCATCTTAAGATAGTTTTCAACCTAACTGAAGGTGACTTTTAGACATTAGGAAAAAATTCTTTCCTGTGAGGGTGGGGAGATGCTACAATGGGTCACCCAAAGAAGTTGTGGCTGCCCTATCCCCAGAAGTGTTCTAGGCCAGATTGCATAGGGCCCTGAGTAACCTGATCTAGTGAAGGTGAGTTGGAACCAGATGATCTTTAAGGTCCCTTCCAACCCTAGCCATTCTGTGATGGTGTATGATTGGCAACTGAATGTGACATATACAGTTTAGCTTAGCAGTCACATTTCTGTTTTTAAACCTCCATCATAACATATTATGAGTTGCATTCATTGTGTTAACTAATGAGGAAGGCAGAGTAGTTTGACTGATTGCTCAGAGTGGCAGAACTCAACTCAGCTGGGTGCTCCAGAGCACTCACACACTGGTCTCTGTTCTGTGCTGGGTGCTGGCACAGACCCTGCAGATCCCCTTGGGAAGTGGTGCAGGTAGAAGAGACAGATTTCACTTCCTACTTGTAACAACATGCTGTTTCCTTGTCTAGGACTAGATGTGACTTTTTTTAACTCAATTTCTCTTTGTAATCTGGTGAGAAAAAATGAAACAGCGAGATGAAGGAGAACTGTTGCTAAAGAAATGCAGCACTATTCATGTAGGAGAATCAGCTGATCCCTTTTCTCAGATGTATATAATCACACACAAAAGGCTCTGTAAAGCCACATAACAATGCTACTTCGGGAAACATCAGAAACCTAACATTCAGAAAGCTGTGCAAGTAAAGCATTAAGACCAGAACTAAGGAAAGAGAGAAAGAATAGCTTTTTTTTTTTAGCTCCACGGTCATGCAAGGTTCAGGCAAATCCAAACACTGAAGTCACAGTTTGCTAGTTTATTACAGAACATCCGAGGCTCAGCTTGCGCAGAAAATTAGGAACGTTTTCCTTAATTGTTTCCCGAGTGTGCAGATGACAACATGTAACTACAATTAATATATTCTTCTGCTTAACTTGGGAGACGGAAGGCGTTATGAGTATGAGCCAGTGCTTCTCTTACCAAATGAACCAGCAGATGCAGCAGGCCCAAGAGATGCTGAACCTGATCCCAAAGACAGCCAGGTTGTCATGATGCTTCAGCAGCATCAGATGCCTTTGAGGAACACGAAAGCACCAAGCAGAGCATGCTGACACTTGAAACGAGTTTTCACGTGCCACTCCAGCCAAAAGTGTTTGGGGGAAAAAACATGCACTTGTCCTTCCAAGTGTATGTGACATCTAGGTGAGGGGAACAGATCTCCTGAGACTATCACCTCACTCTCATTTCTGTAGTGCTCCTCTGCCATTCATAGCCAGAGAAGTCTCAAAATCACAGGACCTACCACACCTGTCAGAACAAAAGGCTTCTCTCAAGTGTCTCTGCTGATCGTAATTAAAGTGGCATAAAAAAATATATTTAGAAAAATGGAGGAAGGAGGGAGCAAATGGATGGAAGTAGGAGCTTTCACCTTTGGCTGCTTCTCCTTAGCAGTCAAATTGCAGCAGCAACAATGGGCTTTTTTCCCTCATCCTATCCTAGCCAGATCATTAAATACCCCTTTTTGTTACCGCAGTCTCCTGATGACTGAGATCTCCTCTGGTTATAGATGAACTATTACTTAATCGTAGTGAAAAAACCACAGAAGCTGCTGCATTCTGTAGCACTCTGTGTTTGCCGAGAGCAACGCAAAAAGAAAGAAAAATTAAAAAAAGCTATTACAACTTAGACTGCCTACCTGGCCCAGGAAACAGACTTGGAAGACTGTTATAGAGGACCGTTACGATGCTTGAGCATGCAGCACAATGTATTGCTAGAAGACAATGGATGGACAAAGCTGAAGAGCAGCCAGATCTGACCAGAATCCAAATCCTACCCGTTTTATCTGCTTTATCAAGTCCAAATCACACTCCTTCCAGTTCCTCTGCCTCCCTGTCTCTACACACACTGAGTTAACAAAAAATTTCTTGTAGCTGTTAATGAAAGCTCATAGCCTGCAATATATTGTTGAGCTGCCCTGATTCTATCTATTACACATTTTATTATTTCAGGATTAATAACAAGAACAACGGACAACACTACAATATACTTACATGGCACCTTAATTTGAAGATTGCAAAGGATAAAAGGCTGAATAACAATATGTCTGAGTCCCTGGCTAGCAGAAAGCACTGATATACACACAAACAAAACTCATCTGGGATCTGAACAACAAATCCTCAACTCTGAGCGAGGACAGTGCCCATAAGCCTACTTGCATGCGTGACTTTAACTAGGTATTAAAATACTCCACTGCCCCATGACGGAGCTCAGTATGCCATGCCGAAGCTTAAAGGCAGCCCTGGGTGGGTTGTGGGTTGTGTTTCACCGCAGCAGTACTGTCACTCTGTTATACATGGGGTTCTGTGGGGGTTACACCGTTGAAACCATGGCTGTAACATGGTTCTCCAGCTAAGGGTTAACTGCATTACATTCATTTATTCTTCTGTGCTTTAGATTTTATCAGAAAGGTCTGATTACTTATCAGTGCTGATGCCATATGAATTACATCAAGATGAAGAATTTACATGAAAATAAGTCATCAGCACTTCACACTGAGTTCCATATGACTTCAGAGAAAATTATAACCTTTCTATATAGTTTAAAATTCTTCGTTTAACATCTCTTTACAGTATTCTATAGGAGGGATGAAAATCTTTCCCCTTTCTCCTCCCACTCTCCCATCACAAAAATCCAGAAAGGGATACTATTATCTATCAAATTACGTATCCAGATTGGCTTACAAAAGCCAAAAATAATGTCATAATTGAGTTGGACTGCAATAATCTGTAACTTCTTAGGCCATATCTGTATGAACTTAGGCATAATTTTAAATGCACCAATACTTGCAAGCTAAAATGACCCTTCTGGGTGCACCATCTGCAATATATTAGGACATGCTTCAATCACAATATGGCCAAACTGCCTTCTCATTCTCTGTGTGTAAAACAGAAATGTAATTTATGCTCAGGATTTGAGTGCAATGTTGAAATGGCCCAACACTAAACTGTACAGATGTATCCAAACACACAGCTTCATTGTTTTGACAGTGAATTTATTCAGCTCTAACGACATCTATAGAAGGGTTAAGCCCAGGTAATTTCTGAACATTTGGAAAGAGTCTCCAAGCACTATGAGACTGAAATGTGTTTAATCATGTTTTTTGCAGTCCACTTTAAGTGAGCATTTAAAGCCATTGTTAATTGTGGCTACTCCTTGTTAAAGCTTCCCATCAGCCGATCTCTCTCCAGTTTCCAAAGGGAGGCAGTACCATAAAGCACAGGCCCATTGGCTGCTCTACAGGACACACTGACTATGCGCATAAATCATCGCAGGATTACGGTCCAAGTCAGTTTGGAGTTTCTGACTGAAAGCTTTCCTTTCTGCAATAAACTCAGCCCATTGAAAATGAGCCCAAACCAGACAAACCGCATTTGGAAAAAAATCCAGCTGGTGTAAACCAGTAGTACCACAGTATGATAACTCTAAAATGGCCATAGAGAACATAGCAAATTTTAAAATGCACCACCATAAAGCAAGCAAGTACTCGCTCTTCTAGTCCAAAGCCCTGAAGGGATGTATTTTTTCCCGAAACAATTATAAATAACTAAAAAAAAAGTGATTTGGTATGAAAATGCCTCCCACACAGCCATCTCCACAGCACTGCTAATGTGCTGCTATAATGCTTTCTGCAAGTGATTATATGTCTCAGCTTTTGCACACTCACCAAGTTCAGTAATTTACTTTCATTAATTTAAACACAGGAACAAATATGCATTTGAAAAGCGTAGGTAAATTGTGAATTTATTTTATTTTTCAATTTTGTGCTTGAAATCTCCCTTTATTCATGCCTTCTTGCTCGTCCCCTCTCCTCAGTTTGCAAAGATGAGCCCTGTCACTCTATTACATTTAGTCTGAACCCAGGAGATAATAGGGTAAATTTGACAAAACCTGTGCACGAAATGAACACCCATTCATTTATTAGCGAGTCTCACCGGGCACTATTACAATTGTAACAAAAACAGTTATCGAGGGGAAGAGAACAAACCTACTGAATTAGAAACCCAGATGTTGGTGATGTCTTCAGCTTTTACACTAATTCCCAACAGGTTGTGAACAGGCACCATTGTTCCCAGCTACAGGAAACAAAGGAGTTAACGCTTAAAGCTGACAGGAAGAACAAATTATTATCCCACTGTACAACATTACTTGCTCAGTGTTGCTGTCAAGGGGCAGCAAATGTTGGGGACCAGTGCACTAATCTTACTGAATAATTATGATATTACCTTTCAACCCATTTCTGTGAAATCTTGAAGCTCCGCACAAAGTGTAGGTGACTACAGCACTCCGGTGATAAGCAATGCTGACTTTGGGAGTCTCATTTCCCTCGCTCAGAAGTGATTACACAGGATAATTGGAGATGGTTAGTGGAGGTGTGTGTAACTCTGGTAAATTCTTGACATGGTACTTTGCATCCTGCGTTTTCAATTTATGGGAGAAGTACATGAAATACTGAGACTGGGTATCTTGGGAGATTTTATGAATACAAATAAACAAAATATGCTCCGGAAAGAAGCTTGAGAATAGTTTTCACATTCAATAATAAATTACTTTTCAAATGTTTATGCATTTGATGATTAATGCTATTAGTTGTTAATTAGCTAAATAAATATGATTACCTATGTGAATGTTTCAACCTTCCTCTCTGTTGCTTAGATAAACAGCTACATAGAGAACACTTTATTACAGACATAAAAACGTCTCATGTTATAATGCCTAAGTACATATTGATGTTACATTTCCTTGCTGTGATATATGTGTGAAGTCCCAGGCCACTTTGAAAAGAAACTACAGATCTTAATAATTTATGCTCCAAGTTTTAGCTGGGATTATCAATGGTAGCTTTTGAACTTTTTCTTTTGGTAACATAATATATCATAGTAAAATTGCACAGACAAGCGATGTGTCAGTTTGATTTTTTCCACCTGATTCAGCAACCCAAAATTCAGACACAGCAGTTTAAGCAGAGTTGCACACTGAAGAATTTAAGTCTAAGCATTTAATCTGTTCTTTCCATAAATTTCTGCTGCTTGTGCTATTATAATGATGTTACCACAGGAAGTTTATTTATATCGCAGATTTTCGGCATCAGCACATTCAGAATACAACAGCAATCATTCATTCAATAGCTAACAGCAGTATAATAACATCATCGCTAGTGCTCTAAATATCAAAAGAACATTTAGAGAAAAGACAACAGAAAATAAAGTAACTTTGAAGAATCTACTGGTTCACTGCACAGAATTCACTGAACCCAGGATGTATCTTTTAAACACGCGCACACAAGCCAGCGCAGGAATATACAGCAATTATGCACAGCTATTTTGCAGCAACAGGTTGCATATAATTAAACAACAATAAATAAGGGGATCTTTATGGGCCCATTAATAGCAACATACACTCTAGAGAGAAGCATTTTAAGATCTTAAGCCTTGCACATCCCAAAGCACCTAAAGAGATTTTGTTCATGAGCAAACTGTAGTCAGCATGACTGTAAAGCAGCAGGAGCAAACCTGACACTGCTCTGTCTAGACTATGCACAACACGATCGCCATATGCAAACCTGAAATGCTGAGACTGATGGCAACAGGTACGAACCCCTCCTTCTTTTTTTGACACTGTGCACCGCAACTTTTTAACAGCCTTAGATCTTCAGATCTACCATGAAAGCTGTTCTTCCTGCTGTTCCTAATGTATATTGTACAGAGCTACCAGCACTAGCACTTTAAGGGGTCACTTGTCATTCTCTCTTCACTCCCCTGCCTGCTTCCCCAGTATTTAGATAATAATGGATCTGGTTACAATCACATAGTCCAAGAACATACTGCAGAAGGTTAAAAATGCTAGACCTCTAAAAGCACAGATAAAGACTTCTATTGAAAATGATGTTAACAAAGCGATGCTCTCAAAAGGTGAAGAAATGGTCACTCCTGTGTGTACCCGTGCTTTAAAAGAAAAAGTAAATGACTTCTCCTTATTTTTGCTGTGTGTGGGCATGAGTGTCTGGTGGTGGGAGAAGTGCAGCTTCAGGAAATGAATTGGTGAGCATGGGAAAGGCAATGCAAGCCAGAATAAAGTTTTATTGAGCAACAGGAAATGCGAACACTGGACTCATAACAGGGTTTTACATGGCTTCAGTCAAAATGGAAGCAGTCAAAATGGAAGATGAGGACAACTGCATATATGGCCAAAATGCTGCTGGGGTCATGGGGAGAAGTCACGATGACTTTGCTCTCCCAAGGGCATGAGCAGCTCAGTGGTACCACCGTGTGCATTAGCTGTGGACGTGGAAGCATCTCTGGGGACACAGCTTGTGTTAAAGCACACATCTCCTAGAGCTATCTATGAGCCCAAGCTAAACATGAGAAAGGAGAGTTTTCCAGATGTACTGAAAAGATAATGACATGGTGCTTACAGACATACTTTCCCAGCATGAGGAAGCACCGGAAAAGCACTGTATTGAAAAGGATGGTCTCCTAGACAGATACAATGTTTCAGGATTGAGGGCTGAGCACAGGAGCTTCTTCAGTAGTTAACAATACTGATAAAAATCAGTAGACAGGAAACACAGCTTTTAAGGACCCTTAGAGTGAATGCAGGAGACATATGTGATGAAGCAGAATGAATGAGAGTGATAGATAGACTCATAAAGTTGGGTAATTTGAAGACAGTCTACAGTCTTTCCTCTGGCTTTCTCCAAAGCTCTGAAAGGAACAGGCCTGATCATGATGTCAAAACCACGGAAAATAAAGCTATAGTGGCAGAGATGTGAGATGATGAGAGATGGGAAAAGAACCTTGGATATGAGCATGACCTGGAAAGTCTGTCTCATGGAAAGACAGAACATGCTGCAAGACATTCTGGGGACATACAATCATAGAATCATAGAATCTTTAAGGATTGGAAGGGAACTCAAAAGATCATCCAGTCCAATCCCCCTGACACAGCAGGATCACCTAGACCAGGGGTCCTCAAACCCCGGCCTGTGGGCTGGATACAGGCCCCCAGGGTCTCAAATGCGGCGTCTCCCCCGTCTCTCTCTCCCGCTCACGGGCAGGACAAGCCAGGCAACACAAACGATAGCCTGGCCCCTGACACTGTCTGAGGGACCGTGAACCAGCCCCCTGTTTAAACGTTTGAGGACCCCTGACGTAGACCAAGTCACACAGCAACACATTGAGGCAGGTCTTAAATGTTTCCAGTGAAGGAAACATTTAAGAGAGACTCCACAACTCCCTGGACAGCTCCTTCTAGTGCTCTGTCTCCCTCACTGTGAAGAAGTTCCTTGTCATACTGATGTGGAACCTCCAATGTTCCAGCTTACAACCATTGCCCCATATCCTATCACTAGATGACATTGAGAAGAGCCTGACTCCATCCTCCTGACACCCACCCTTCACATACTTATAGACATTAGTGAGGTGACCTCTCGGTCTCCTCTTCTCCAAGCTAGAGTCCCAGCTCCCTCAGCCTCTCCTCGTAAGGGAGGTGCTCCACTTCCTTCTTCATCCTCGTTGCTCTACGCTGGATTCCCTCCAGCAGCTCCATGTCCTTCTTGAACTGAGGTGCCCAGAACTGGACACAATACTCCAGGTGTGGTCTCATCAGGGCAGAGTAGAGGGGGAGAAGAACCTCTCTTGATCTGCTAACCACCCCTCTTCTAATCCACCCCAGGATGCTGTTGGCCCTCTTGGCCACAAGAGCACACTGCTGGCTCATGGCCATCCTGCTGTCCACCAGGACCCCTAGGTCCCTTTCTCCTACACTGCTCTCCAACAAGTCAGTCCCCAACCTGTACTGGTACCTGGGGTTGTTGTTGCACATACATGTATATGTTGAGTACAATAGCTGGAGAGACTAGGTAACATGATACTCTTGAGCACAGCAACTGACTAAAGGAGTTTCATGAATCATTGACTTCATGAAAAAGGAGCTCAAACTGGTGAAAAGACACCTGCTGAGTTACCGGCTAAGATTTTCACAGGGTATATGGAGTGGGAGTGATCTGAGCTGGTGTAGATGTCTGCAGTCAGGCCTGTTTTTCGTGGCTCTTTCAACAGACAGCGGAGATGTAAACAGAGTCAGAGGAGTCACACGCACAAGTCACATTTTCAGTATCAGACTAATTGTCCCAGACTCGGTTGATGTTCTTGTCTCTAGATCTCTGCTGGCTGGAAAAAATGCCCATGACAACTATCTCAAATGTCATCATCTACCTGTAGAGTGCCTGAAGTAAGGCAAGATGAATCTTACTCCAGGAAACAGGTGTGGAGAGACCCGAAAATCATCGGACAAAACGTATCTTTCAACACAGTTTTTCAGCCTTGCTCCAAAGCGGAGAGTTACGCACAGGCTCATTTTTTGTAGAGGCCAAAAAGGATAATATACAATGTCAGAACCTGTGGTTCAATACATTACCTGTTGTGCCTACTGAAATAATATGAATAAATCAGCCTGGCCTAGCCCAGGTATCCAAAACTATAGAGTAAAGCAAATAAATATGATTGTGGACAGAGGAAGCAAACTGCCTGGAAGGTACAGCAACAGCCGCGCTGAAAAATGCCACCTCATAGAGGCAGTAATCTCTCTCAGACAGATCTTCATTATAGCTAATCACTATTTTGCCAAAGGCACTTACGGCAACATATTTCTAGGGGATGGAACCGACAGGCAGTGGGGAAAAGGAAGAAATTTCTCAAACCCCTGCCCTCTCACCCCAAAATTGCAGCCCAATGCAAAAGTCAAATATTTCGCTTCAGCTGGAAAATCCTAAGAAAGAGTTCAAATGGAATACTGTAGCAGGTGAAATTGAAAACGGGCCAGATAAGTGGTTGCAAGGCATATGCTTCCCTCTGGCACTTTTTAATCAGGAATACAGGCCTCTTAGGTGGAGGCAATATCACATACTTACACTGGATTATATGGTCCAAGTAATAACCTTGCATTGGTAATAAATTAATTTTTTTTCCTATAAAAGTTGGTTTCATTTTAACACAGATATCTCCGCTGAGGGGTATGGTTGGATGTTTCCACATCAGCACACAAGCTTAATGCAAAATGAACAACTGTGCTCTCCCCCTCCCTCCTGATGAAGAAAGATAGTTCAAGACAAAGCCTGGTTAATAAACCAGTTGCAAACAATCAGAGGAGACAGGCAATGCACTGAGTTGTGAATTGTCTTCATACAAACCAGGGGATTGCAAGGTAGATATGGAGTGAAAACCATCTTAGAACCAAAATAAAAGAGACAATAAAAAGCAAAAGACAGAGGTCAGCAGACACACTGAAAGCAGCAGGAATATAATTTCCTTTAAAAATAATTGCATTCAATTTATGCTCTTACCTTACACGCCCAGTACTAGGCAATCCAATCGGACGCATATGGTTTTATTCTCCACGGTACACACAAAACATGCAATAAAACCCCCATAAAACATGACCTGTGGTGACTCTTTGCAGATTTAAGAGGATACATATACTTTTTCTTCTCCTCTTGCTCTGCTTAGGAAAGGTCTTTCGCAACCTCATGATCTCCTTCCTCATACCAGCTCCCATGTAAATCTGGTTTTAAATACATTTTTGCTTACTTGCTCCTGTCATATTTTTGGTTTAGGGGTACTAGAGGTGAATCTTCCGCTTTTCTTCAGGCAAGAAGGTCTATATGGTAAACTTCTGCTTACTTCTGTGAAGCAGCCATCTGCATCTTAATTTTGCACAGTTTCCTATGGCTAGCTATTTACAACACTGAAAATCCCCTTTAATTCAGTCTTAATGTGGGAGAACATACACTCATTCTCAAGGGTCTAGCAGCATCTGTAAAACTTTCTTCATCTGCTTTGTCAGTGTGAGCGGGACACTCTCTTCAGCAGAAACAGCAAAGTCCTGAGTTAATGTTTTCCATCAAGAAAGCTGAGCAGGTATTTCACACATTTGATTCAGAAGCACAAGAGCTTGCAAGCAGCCAAGGCAAGACTTACATTCTGTGGAATAAAGGCAATGATAATTTTAGATTTTTTTCAGTTGGGCAGGGACACCTCTCACTAGACCAGGTTGCTCAAAGCCCCATCCAGCCTGTCCTTCCAGACAGGGATATCCACAAGTTACCACCGTGGGTAACCTGTTCCACGGCCTCACCATCATAGTGAGAAACTTAAATCTAATCTAAATCTGCCCTCTTTTAGTTTGAAACCATTCTCTCTTGTCCTATAACTAGATGCCATCATGAAAAGTCCCTCTCCAGCTATCCAAAGGTCTCCTTTAGTGCTGCAGAACATAATCATGTAGGGCATCCTATTTTTCAGGCAACTCATACAACCTCATTCTTCCAGTTGGACATGCAGAAAGCTGCAGCCCCTTCCTTGTGTTGCTTCGCAGTTATCTTTGTGAGTGGCCCCATGTGTTTGTTATTTATTAATTTGGGTTATTTATTAACTTATAACTCAAGAGACCCTAACTTTATTAATAATATAAACATATATCACATTACATTAATTACAAAATATATATAATTAAGGCAAATCTTGGCAGGCTCAAAATTGTCAGTCCTGTAGGATCTCAGCCAGTCACCTAGTAGTCTGTTTCATCTTCCAGAAATGATAGTCTTAGCATTTCAATCAAAACTTTCTTGAACACATATTGAGAATATCACCAAGAAGTTCAGATAAAAGAGCAGAACAATTTCCAGACTCCTCACAGACTGTCCTGCCACCTTGATTTATGACAAGGGAGCTTTACAGGCACATCCAGCAGACAGCGCAGCATGAACCAGGGGGCCGGATGACCAGGGTGAGGTTAAAAAGTGAAATAGCAGCACAATTCACAAACCATTTCATGGGAATCAGCAGAATGAGGGTGCCTGGAAGGACACCTAAGCACTCTTAGGTCCTGGATGGCCAATGGAAAAGCCTGCTGGCTTGACTGATGGATGCTTCGCCACAGCCATATACTGTCCCACATCTCTCAATTTCCTGCTTTCTTGTCTCATCATTCCACAAGACACTTTGGCATCCGCTGTTAAATCAAGCCCCATGCTTTTCTCCTTTGAGGTCAGCTGGGTACCCTTCTCCTTTGCTTCTCTTGTAAGGAATGTCCTGGGCCTACACTTTCCTTATAACAAATTTTCCTTTTTACAGAACAAGTATTTATTATCCAATAGCTACAAAGAGGGCATCAAGATAGAGCCTGTCTCCTGTCCTCACACATGATTTAGTGGGCCGTGATAGATCTTGCTCGATCCTCCAGCTACATGACAGCCATGCAGAACAACCTAACTTCAACAGATGGCATCCACAGTAAGACTCCTAAGCTTGGCTACTTCCCTGAGAGGCGCGAGACCTGAGTCTGAGTTCCTAACACAAAGGAGGGAACTCAGTCTGGGTTTCCTATTTGTCAGGCAAGATGTCAACCCAACAGACTGTTCTTCCATGCCATTCATGGAATCAGAATCACAGAATTATTGAGGCTGGAAAAGACCTCTAAGATCATTGAGTCCAGCCTGTGACCTAACATCACCACATCAGCTAGATCATGGCACTAAGTGCCATAACCAGTCTGCTCTTAAACAACTCCAGGGATGGTGACTCCACTACTGCCCTGGGCAGTCCATTCCAGTGTTTGATCACTCTTTCCATACATCTTGTATATTTGCCTTCTACTTAGTCATAAATCATAGAATCAAAGATTCACAGAACATTAGGGATTGGAATGAACTAAAGGTCTAAATGATGGAGTTTCAGTACTTAAAACCAAGTTTCCAAAAGCAACCCAGCTTCTCAGAAGAGGTAAGATTTTAGCTGTACTAATTATTTTGAATTTTCCTATTTCCTGTCCTATTTCACGTGGGACTGCTGTGCCAGCTGCTCCTTGTGATCTCTGTTGTTAAAGTCTAGCTCAGAACTGCTAACTGCCTGGCTTGAGTGCACTGGTGTGTTAATACCTAAGCCCCTCTGGGGACAGATAATAGTCTTAAAAAGGAAATGAAAGCAAGCAGAGTGGACTGTAGTGCCAGGGCTGGAGGGCAGCAGTAAGACAGACTGAGGCTGGTAGGAAGCTCAAAGAGATTTCTGAAGCATCATGGTGAAAGGCGTGGGAAGGCTTTAGAGATTCAGGAAACAAAGGAATAAGCAGTAGGGTCTACTTCAACAGCTAGACCATGCAGAGGTACTGTATCTTCTTTGCTGCTATAGTCTCAAGTTCTGCTTTTTCATTCTGGGCTGCCTCAGAAAGACTCGGAGGAGACTGTGGCTATCACCATAGTGAACTGCTGGAAAATACAGAACGGCAAACATCTCTTTCCTACCTCCATCCTGTGGGGTAAGAGAAAGACGACCACTGAATACCTGAAAGAGAGCTTTCTCTGAAGCAGACGGTGGTAATGGGTCTAGAATTCCTGAGCAGTTTATAATTCAGTTCTTACATTAAACAAAAGGAGACAGCCAAGAGATAATGAAAGGGAAACCCCATGAGGCGAGCAGCCATTCCATGGACACGACTGTCTACTTTGTACTCCTGCTGCCCTCCAGTAAGAAAAGGCTGCATTGTTTTGAACTTCTGAGCAAATATATGTACTTGCAGAGGTTAAACAAGACGCTGCACTAGAACCTGCAAAGCTGTTATTTATACCTAGCCAGGGGACAGGGTAGGCAGTAACAGGACAAGCATATACTGACAACCTCTTTTAATCCAATCACAGAGAGACCACCACAGGAATGGAAAGTAATTTAGCAGTCAGGCTTGTCCGACTTGTCCTCATTCTCTACAAAGATTTTTTATTTATTGTGGGTTTAGGATAAGAATATAACATAATACACTGGCAACTAGTGCAATCTCCAGACAAATGCAATGTGGTCTCAGTGGGTTATTTTAGAAGGCAGCTTGAATCACTCAATCAGTGAAATCATTAAGTGCCACCTACTTCAAGTCCCTAACCCACCATAAACATAGATGTCCTGCAAAATTCCCACATATCAAGTCTGAACATACCAGAGCTTCAGGGTTTGATGCAGGACTGTACTGGTGAAGAACCCTGTCCTATAGGAGGGAAAAAAAGAGCATATGTGGAATATTGGGCAGGAAAATTGAAACTGTGCTGATTATTCAACATTAGAGTTTGCAGTACAAATGCATATGTGTGCCAGCGTGTGTTGCTCTCATTTCAGAAGGGAGAAGGAGATTGCAGAGACCAAGTACTACAGTTCAAATCTGTGTGACAGATATGCTCTGGCAACCTCAACAAGTCACCACAACTTTACATCTAGACATCCTTGTCTTAAAGGTGGAGGAATGAGTGGGAAGGGACCCAAGGAGTATGTTAGGGCCATGCACAGTGTCATCCCTGTCAAGCAATTTGCCACCTAAGAATCTGATAACAGAATCATAGAATCATTACGGATTGGAAGGGACCTCGAAAGATCATCTACTCCAATCCCCCTGACACAGCAGGGTCACCTAGACCAAGTCACACAGGAACACATCCAGACGGGCCTTGAACATCTCCAGTGAAGGAGACTCCACAGCCACCCTGGGCAACCTGTTCCAGTGCTCCGTCACCCTCACCGTGAAGAAGTTCCTTCTCAGGTTGATGTGAAACCTTCTATGTTCCAGCTTACAACCATTGCCCCTCGTCCTATCACTACATGACACTGAGAAGAGCCTGGCTCCATCCTCCCGACACCCACCCCTCAAATATTTGTAGACATTAATGAGGTCACCCCTCAGTCTCCTCTCCTCCAAACTAAAGAGACCCAGCTCCCTCAGCCTCTCCTCCTAAGGGAGGTGCTCCACCTCCTTCATCATCTTCGTTGCCCTACGCTGGACCCTCTCCAGCAGCTCCACACTCGTCTTGAACTCAGGAGCCCAGAACTGGACACAATACTCCAGGTGTGGTCTCACCAGGGCAGAGTAGAGAGGGAGAAGAACCTCTCTTCATCTGCTAACCAC
>VXBP01006168.1:533122-701622 GCA_013400115.1 Rhinopomastus cyanomelas | reverse complement strand
ACCTATAGGCTTTCTTCTTCCTCTTTAGTTTGCCTAGTAGTTCCCTGGTTAACCACGCAGGTCTTTTGTCTCCCTTCCTTGACTTATTCCTTGCTGGGATACTCATTTCTTGTGCTGCAAGAAAGCGGTCTTTGAATGTTGACCAGCTATCCTGAGCTCCCTTGCCTGCCAGTATCCTGTCCCACAGGATTTCCCCTAGCAATTGCTTGAAAAGGTCAAAGTTGGCCCTCCTGAAGTCCAGGGTTGTGGTTCTGCTAGCTATTCTGTTCCTACCACACGAGACCTTGAACTCCACCATCTCATGGTCGCTGCAACCAAGGCAACCCTCAAACTTCACTGCTTCAACCAGACCCACCCTGTTGGTGAGTACAAGATCCAGCAGTGCTCCTCTCCTAGTGGGCTCCTCTACCATCTGCATCAGGAAATTGTCACCAATGCACTTAAGGAACCTTCTGGACTGTGGGTGGCTGGCCGAGTGGGTCTCCCAGCAGATATCTGGGTAGTTAAAATCCCCTACGAGAACCAGGGCCTGCAGCTGTGAGGCTGCTGCCAGCTGGCTGCAGAAGACTTCATCAACTTCCTCACCCTGATCTGGAGGTCTGTAATAGACACCCACAACAGTGTCACCCATGCCAGCCTGCCCCTTAATCCTCACCCACAAACTCTCAACTCTCTCCTCTGCTGCCCCGAGACAGAACTCAATACATTCCAGTTGTTGTCTCACATAGAGGGCAGCTCCTCCACCCCGCCTTGCTGGCCTGTCCCTTCTAAAAAGGACGTAGCTGTCCATGACCACATTCCAGTCATGCGAGCTGTCCCACCTGGTCTCCGTAATTGCTATCTGATGGTCCGTACAAGGGTAAAATATTTCCTTAGCAGACACTTAAGTAGCTTCCTTAGCTGTAATTTCTCTGGATCCTTGCAATTAATTGTATTTTATGCTCATTAGTCAACAAGCCAAAGGCCCCAGTTATATCAGCATAATGCAGCGGAGAGAGACATTTGGCTACCAGACATTCATCCGAGAAAAACAAGTAAGTCTGTGAGCAAGCAAGGATGGTTCCCCTGGGGAGAGAGTCTTTAGGTTGCATTTTCTGGTTTTCAGGAAGATTGGGCTCTGCTAGAAAAATCGAGTTCTTCCTAATGCTCATGAGATGTTGTTCCACAGTTGTTCAGTGAAGGGACTGTAGAAGCTTCCCTTCACTCACAAAGCATTTAATGAAATTGGGAGAAAAATCACAGACCTTGAGAACAGGAACTCTTCGCAAAATTTCCCTTACATGGGTTAATCAAATTAAAAAATAGTAGAACAATGACAAGACCTACTGACAACAGAACCTACTGACACTTACAAAACTTCTGGAATTCTCAGTTCTATACAAGCTGAATTGCTTTTGGATGAAAGTGAATGGGCTGAAGTGACAATAACAGAAAAATCTTTGTTAAAAAAATCAACCAAATCCTCCCTACTCCCAGAGAAGCTCTACTTACCTTTCCAGCTACCTTGCAGAAAAGAGAAAAATCTTGTTATTCTAATACTTCTGCCATATGGTTTTCTTTTCTGTTTCAAATTATGAAATAATGTAAAGAATGAGATTTCAAAAGAAAACAATGAGCTATACAAGCTTAGGAGATGTCCCACAAGTGCCTCCTGCAGAATTTCTCCCACTTCTTCCTAAAAATCAGATCTAACTACTGTAGAAGACATGAGGGCAAGGCAGGCAGCTCAGAGCACTCTAGCTATTTTTACTCTCCTCCATGTTTCTATGTGAAAGAACGTTTGTTTAAATAGATGGGACAAACACCCTACAGTACCCTCTAAGAATCTCAATTCCACAGTAATAGGAGTCAATCTGGTTGCATCATAGTATGAAAACTGTGTCCAAAGCATCGGTGGATAATTTTGTATATGCAAAATCAGGACCCCTTAGGCCTTTAGTCATCTGTCACAAGCATTACTATCAAGTTTACATACATAATTGCTCTAAATCATGCATCCATTTTTATGCACATCTGTTTCTTAGACTCATCCCCATATACACCTTGCTTCCTTCAGCTAAGCAAAAATAGGAGAAGGATGAGGAGGAATTCACTGTCAAAACTTTCCAAATTAATTCAGGGAACATCCTGCCATGCTCCTCCTGCTGTGCTTCAGAAACCTTCCTCAGGATGGGGTAATTTTCCTATCCCAGGACCTACAATGAGCTTCCAGGACTGGTAACATTTTAAAAATATGTCTATAAAAGCTTTTCATCCACAGTAACAAGGCAAGCCATGGTAGCAGCAGAACGGTCTCTCTGTGACAGTATATTTGGATTTCCAAGAATCTGATTGCCAAAACCAGATGGCAGATGCGTCCCATCTCACCATTTACCTGTACTTTTCCAGTCACTGCATGACTATAATAAACACTAATACAACTGCTGATACACATTCATTTTCTCTTAAGTCCTTAGCATGTTGGCCCAAGAGAGTAAAACTCTCTGTGTTTTAAAATCAGTTAGGTTTGCCTAATCGTATTGCAACACCCTCAGGTGGCCCAGCCTTCTCAAAAGTTCTCTGTAATTTTCCCAGCTGGAAATGGCTGTTTATTTTAGACTAATGGCTGTCTTGAAAGCTTAGTGGATGGGGAAAGAAAGATGTCTGGGCATACGTGCAGATTACAATTAGTTATTCACAGTGTATTTTGATTATAGAACATTTTATGCTTTATGTCATTAAAGCAGCAGCTTTGCTTATTCTTTTCTCATGTACCCACAGAGAACCCAGTAAAAAAATGAAGCTATTTTCTAAAAAAATCTAATTGCTTCAGGAATACAGATGACTTTTTTCTAAAAGAGTAGTCTTGATCCATAGCCGTAGAATGTTCTTAATATTAACAAGGAAAATTGTTCTTATGAAACCTTTCATTTGTCTGATATGAGGTAGAAGATTATCATACTGCCACTAAAGAAACCTGAAGATGTTCTTCAGGGAAATTTTTAGAATTAAGATAAAGCGAAGACAAGAATTACTTTTTTGGTTCAAGTGAAAAGTCAAGTTAACCACAGGAAGGGAAGTAGCAGGAGCTGTCAGAAACTGCTGTATTCTGAAGTTTAGGGATAATCCTCTAATGACCCTTGTAAGTAGAGAGGTAATAAAAAAAGAAACTTTAATACAAAACAAAAGCGAGAGTTAACCCAGAGATTCAAAGGAATAGTCACGAAAGGGGTTCTGAATCTATACTGAGAAATTCCAAGAGATGCCGAATCTTCCTTTCAGATGTAGAGAGATCTGAAGGTCTTTAAGGCTCTATGATAAAACCTCTTTGTGAAGATGAAAGAAGTGTACTTTATATTACATTTTGGTTTGTACATGCATCATCATGGGCCATACTGTGAAGCTGAGAGCCCTCTGAAACTCCACCACACTTTCAAATGACTGCCTTGAGTTTTAATGAACTGGGTGGACTTTAAAAATTTGTTTATTATCCATTTGCCTCAAATAACTTGGGACTAACAAATCACAAGCCAAGCTTGCAGACTTTTTATCTATCACCAGCACTAGCCCAGGGGAAGCAAAAGAATGTCTTTGAACAAGGATTGATAAGATGTCTATTGACTGAGGATAAAGCCGAGCCATGCTGAGAAAGCAAAGCAGTTCATGGTGATTTCATTACAGCCAATGTCTGATTGGTGGAAGGGTGCTTCTGAAACATTCTAAAATTAAACATGTCTCGGTGGTATAGGTGCATGCAAAGTACCATTAAACACAAAATCCAATCCAAGCAATGTGCTCTCATAATGGTTTCTATAAAAGAAACTACAGGCTAAATACATGAATGCTTTGTCGTAGGTCAAAATTATTGTGCTTTCAAGCCCTGTATTTTCAAGATAAGTAAAGTACCAAGATTGGGCTGGGATCACCAAGCTGTTTGGACTCAATACTTTTGCTCTTGAGAACTCATGTATTTGCTATTAAGCTCTGTTAACTTGAGTATTTATTGAATATACAAGTTCTCAGATGCATAGTGTAGTCATTTACATACTTTAGTTTTCACTGGTGCTGGCAAACAGAAAGAGGCCAAGTGCTATTTTTGATTTTAGAATATGATAGGCAGTAGAGGACAAAAGATAAATTGAAAAAACGTGTCACTCAGGACATGCTCTGTAGCTAGAACACATAAAACTTCCTGACTTCAGGCTGTCAGTAACCCACTAACTAAGAGAAAACTGAGTCTGACACAGACATGAGACAGACTTAACTTCAGGGACAGTCACATTCAAAACTTGTAACTTATTTAATTTCTGTGCAAAAAGAAAGCCCAAAGGAACAAAGCCCTGAGTGGTGACCAAGGTACTCATGCTGAAAATAGGTGTTGAGAGCTAAAAGAGACATTTGAACATATTTTCAAAGATAAATTAATCCAATAAAGACTTTTAAGAAAGTCTATTGAAGTGTGCTGAAAAAATCAAATGAGATGTTAAAACACAATTTTTTCCTGTAGAAAAATGCCCCAGATCTCTTTTCTCTAATGACTTTTTCCCACTTCCTCAGGGTTGGCGCCATGGTACAGTCAGCAGCCCCAGTGCTGGGAAAAGAAGGGAAGACTGTACCTGCTTATATTGTGATGTAGGCACTGAAGAACATGCCATGCAGGACAAGACTACCTCACATTCCAGTTCCCTCAACCCTGGTGGCAAATTCTGCTGTGTACTTAACGTCAATTTCCATGTCCAACTTGGGTTTCACAGTATCACAGTTCATTAGGGATTGGAAGGGATCTCAAAAGATCATCCAGTCCAGTCCCCTGCCAGAGCACGATCACCTAGACCAAGTCACACAGGAACACATCCAGGCAGGTCTTAAATGTCTCCAGTGCAGAAGACTCCAAAAAACTCCCTGGGCAACCTGTTCCAGTGCTCCTTCACCCTCACTGTGAAGAAGTTCCTTCTCATATTGATGTGGAACCTCCTATGTTACAGCTTACACCCATTGCCCCTTGACTATCATTAGATGACACTGAGAAGAGGGTGGCTCCATCCTCCTGACACCCACCCTTCACCTATTTATAAATGTTAAAGAGGTCACATCTCAGTCTCTTCTCCAAGCTAAAGAGACCCAGCTCCTTCAGCCTTTCTCACAAGGGAGGTGTTCTACTCCATCATCTTTGCTAAAGGGATGGTGAGAATGAGAATGAAAAAAAAACCATCTTCAGCCGTTTGCTAGCTTTAAAAATATAAAAACACGACAAATGAGACAGGTAGGAGTAAGCAAGCCAAGTCAGTCCCCATTCTGGCCTTTTATTGCTAGGTTTATTGCCTCAGTATTTCATGAAATGCTTTTGAAAGTAGTGTACTTTAAAGTATAGCAAAATAAAAATGCTAATCAATAGTCTCTCCATAGGAGCAACTACCTTATGCCAATTAAAGTGCCCTAGAGAAAAAGAGACTTCTAAAAACCAATTTTATATCTTACAGTGGGTTTCAAGAGGGGAGAGGGGCTGAAATCCAATTTCCCCTAAGGGAAGATTAGCCAAACACGATTTAACAGCAAGGTCTGCATGTAAAAGGATGCAGCTAATATGCCTGTCTAGCTGCCATGTTGTAAGCCAAGCTAACGGCATTATAGAATCTATTAGGGCGTCACACACGAGTGTTATGGTTTGATCAATTCCCACTGCTGGCAGTGTTTTTTTACTTTTGAAAGCATAAAAAAGTAACAATCCTTACATGAAATAACATGTTATTGCAATGTTTGACTGCCCGCTTCTGCTGCACTTAAAAATACCAAGAAGGAATGTTTGGAGAATTCTGGCTACTAAAATGAACTAAAAAAAATCCACTATTTCATACTATGTGAAAACAGAATATATTTTGTAAGCATAGTTCAGGTTTACTGGATGCCTCATAAAAACAAAATCATGACAGCGTCTGTGATGAACAGCCCGTAACACATATCCCAATCAGGATGCAACAAGTGAGGGTTGTGTAAGAATTGACTTTAGTTTTTGGAAAAGAGAAGTGCTACAAAAATGTCATGTTCAAAGTATATAAACTTGTGCACGGTACAAAGTCTGCAGAAATAAAATGATCTAAGTCTGCCATGCTTGCCTCTAGAAGTTAAGTCACAGAGAAGACAGCAGTCAGGCTACACTCATTTATTTAATTTGGGCAAAGAGCCAGGATTAGAAGTTAAAGGTTCAGCCCCTCTACTGGCAGATGATATTACAGAGTATATTGTCCTTCTGACGCTGTCTGTATGTGGGCTGAAGGAACAGCATGCTGTCCTTCCTAGTCCTAATGAATCAGAGGGTTTGATGGAAAGCACTACAGAGACTCTATGAAGTAAGAGGTAATAGGCAGGATTTACAATAGAGCAAAAATAAAACATTTTAAGAGTGAATATTGGAGAAAAACACACACAAACCTCAACAATGAAACAACCCACAAAATCATGCCCTGAGAAGAAGAAAGACTGCATTTACTTGGATCTTATGAACAGGAGTTTGCAACCATAGGCTCTCTGAGGGGACATCTGTACCAGTAATTTCAACATTGCCAGGGGATACTCTTCTGCACCAGAACCTGGTTGTCTCTGCCGCTCATGCGGGTACGTTTTGGGCCAAATAACACTCTTCCAACAGGACAAGACCTGTTCCCAACAGACTACTTACACACAGGCACCCTCTCTTGATGAGCACGTAGGTTTAACATGAAGGATGTAGGCTATTGTGTGCCAGCTGGATCCCCGTACCAGGGACACATCTCATACATAATTAGTGAAGGTACGGTTTGAGAGGCTTGATTCACCCAACACACCCAGGGAGTACTGACTTCATCATCAAACATACCAGATTGTCCTATAGGAACATTACAATGTCTAATGGGCTTGCAGATGAGAAGAGAGTGTCTATTAGATTTGTGTTCTGGACAAGAGGCCCAAGAAAATAATATTCCCACATTTTCTTCATATCTCTAAGAACCTGATTTGCCAGCAGAGAGCAAATGGGTCCTGCAGGGCAAACTGTGCACGATTCAGACAGCAGCCAAAGGGAAGCTTTCAAAGAAGAGATTTAAAGTAGCTCTGTGACTAGTTGAAAGTTATGCTTTTCCCCACCTAATTTTAATTTTAAGTAACTGTTCAAAAATTTAGACTCGGAGAAGCACAGCATAATTTAGGTTGGAAGGGACCTCTGAATTGTTCAAATAACTTCCAACAGAACTACAGAAGCCCCAGTCTTGCATTTTGGAAGAACCTGTGTAGCGGGTTGGGGATTCTCCACTAATTTTAGCAAGTAAGGTCTCGATGACATCTCGGACAAATTTGCCAGACAATGAATGGCTTAGGATACTGGATAAAAGTTTATTAACCTAACTGTATACAGACAAAGAAAAAAGGAAACAAAAAGAATAAAACAAATAAAAACCAGCAAGTTGGTGCACACAAACCTAGAAACTGCGTCAAACATGCCATTACACTATCTGAGGAAAATACCATGGGAAGTCACTATTGTTTGGGCCTTGGGTCACGACAGAGATCTGGGTAACTACAACTCAACTACACTACAACTACAAGCCCCTGTCTCTGTCCTTCCGACCTAAGAGATCTGGGCAACTACAACTCAACTCAACTCAACTCAACTACAAGCCCCTGTCTCTGTCCTCCCGATCCAAGATTTAAGGAGTCTCAAATCCTTCGGCTTTCCAACTATGCACGAAGGGACCTCCCCCAAACTTAAAAGCACCCCCAGTCTTCCTCAGCGGCAGGAAATGACACACAGCTTCTCTTCCCGTTGACCAGTCTCTCCAAAATGGCAGCGGTCCATCGCTCAGTCCCAGTCACGTGGGGGATCCAAAATGGAGGCACGTTCATCGCTGGATCAACAGGGCAACGCCCACACTCCACAGTAGGCCGAGAGGATTCTCAAGGCCCTCTCCTCTCTTCTCTCCTCCTGTCTCAGCTCCAGGGGGGAAGAGGGGGCACCCCAGCATACCACAACGTTACCAAAATGCTGAAGCTGCGCTGTGGGAGGTGGCTGCACTCAGTCTTGCTTTTCCCAGATCGCCCGGATCATGGTGTCAGGTTCAGGCCCGAGGCAAAAGGGCTGCGCGGAGCAGGGGGCACAGCGGCACAAATCAGGGTCTTCCCACGACCACTGAAGAACCGCGGCAGACGCGAAGGCTGTCCATTACTGGACGGGGAGCGGTGCAAACCGGCGCGTCCTCCATTCCAAAAGCAGCGGAGCCACTGGAGAACCTGCGGCAAACTTCACAGCTAGCGCCGGGGCGGGGAGAGCTTACAAGTGCGTCTCCAGACCGCGGCACATCGGCGCTACTGGAGCCCGAGGTGAATCACAGCTGGCAGTCCGGCCGAGGACATGGGGCTACGCGAACACGGGGCATCTGCTCTTCCCGCAGTAGCGGCTGCAATCGCTGAAAAGCCGCGGCCGAGCCGCATCCCGTGCCCTTCCCCCCTCCCCGCCACCGTCCCGAGAACGGACGGGGCGGGGGAGCGGGGGGCGCTCGGCTGAGAAGCCGCAGCCCAAGAGGGCCTGCAGCACACACGAGCGGGCTACATACTTCCTCCTTCTTCTTCTTTTCTCTACTTCCTCCCTTTTCTCTAAACAAACCGCCCGCTCTGCTTTTTCATAGGCTAACCCAACACGGACATCCGGGGCAGGTCCAGGACCAGAGACACCTTCCCCCAGGACAAGTCCCCTGCGGGGGAGGAGTCCTCCAAAACAAAACAACTCCTTTTCTTTTATTCTTCATGAAAGCAGAACTGCTGTAAGTTTGAAAACGCTAGCAATTTTCAAACCACAACAACCTGAAATCCAAAATAACCATAAACCTCCTCTTTCTCTTAACTATGATTAAGATGAATGAGGAAATGGAGACCTGTAAGGCAGTCTGCAATAAGTACCAGCCTTAACACTCAGCATCCAAACATCACACCCCTGTCCCAAGCCAGTTGCTAATGGTTGCTCTACAATCAACAGAAAAGATGGCTAGCCCTCTAGCAATGCCTCTTTCTCCACTGATGACAGATGGACACTGACTGCTGAGCTCTTCAAGGGCTATCAGTCTGTGTGGAAAAAATAAGACTGGCACTTAGAAACAATTTCAAGACCCTAATCATAATTTACCCTGCTGCAGCTGGAGTAGTTGAATTCTCACGTAACAGTGTGGGCCTGGTTCTGTAAATGCTTTTGACCAGGTATGGCAATTAAGGAAAAATGCAGCCCCACGCATGTTAGTGAAAAGCACTGTTCCTGGCTGCAACACTAGGGAGACACTCATAATTCACAAACTGCTTGGTGCAGCAACCTTTTAGATTTCTTGTTCTAAATGTTACCTGTGAAGTACTTGTATGTAAATAACACGATGACACTGTGATGGAGCAATGACAGGGTGACGGAGCAGTTCTACAACAAACCCAGGTCACTCGCCAGCAATGTGTAAAAGTTGGTACACGCCGCAATTGTAGGGATCCTGCTAGTGATTGTTATATTGAAGTTTGTTCGAGTGGCTTCATACTAAAACACTCTGGTTTACTAAAGTCCTTGTTACCTGGTCCTTTACACCTGGTTCCATGTATAAAGCTGTAACTGAATTCTTTCTGATGTTGTTCATGGGGTCTTTGAGATGATTATGTTGGAGAAAACGGGAAAGGTTACAACTAGGGAAGTTAGATGCCAGCTGTTTCACAAATATGCAGGCCAGCATCCAAGATCCAAAAAGTCAACCTTTTTTTTAAAGCAAACTTGTGAGAAAGATAGCAAAAAGCCATTCTGACGGACTGGGAAGTATTTTACACATGCTAGAATTCAAGCTGATGAATCAAGCTTGCAAAAACAAACAAACCTCAAATGGATTTATTTAAGCTTCTGAGCAGACAGACACATGCAGGCGCATCTGACTCTGGAGGAGCAACAAACCAGACATTACTATGATTTGCATATGGCACTGCCTTGAGGTTCAGTCAGGGATCAGACACCCACTGTGGGAACTGCTGTTAGGACATGCGGTAGGAAGGTGGTCCTTTCCTCCTAACATTTGTGATTTATTGGCCCAAACTTGCAGCAGATGCTGAGGTTGTGAACAGTGAGCATGATGCCTGCTCAGCAGTGCCCAGTCCTGGGCTTGGATTATGCTTACCAGCAAGGTTAACACAGGGAATGAGGTAAAGTGATATGGCTGCTGTATGTTAAGCCAAGGAATCTTGATTTCCATCTATACGCCCTTGAGGTATAGAGGAATACCCTCCTCTTGAGCTCTGGATGCTGTCATGATCGCATGGTCAAGAGGCAGTTGGTGAAACCCTGTATGTGGAGCTGGGGCCAGAAGGGATCTGTGTGGTGTTGTGATGCTCCTGTCACCTGCAGATCTTCTGTGTCAAACCAAACTCTGAGCCACATTCAGAACCAGGCTAGTCTCTCTCCTTGCATGCTGTTTCACACCTGGCCTGTTTTCCCCTCTTTCTCAGCTTCTTTTTTTGTCTCCTGTCTAATTGATTCTAAGCTTGACCAGCTTCAGAATTAATTTAACTGCATGATATCATCACCACAACAGGCTTGGCCAGCTTGAGCTGCCGCAGCCCTGTGTGAAGGCAAAGGGGTGGGAGGAGAAGACAGCCTGCTGCCCAGATGTTCTCCCAGAACAGAGAGGCAAGACAGGGCCAGAGTCTGTGCCACACCTGTGTGCCGTGAACCCCTCTCTTGTGAACGTGCGCTGCACACGAATGAAGCAAAACAGGAGTTTCTCCCTTCCTTCTTGTTCTTTCCTCCTGCCTTCTTTTGTTGCGTTTGTTTGAAGAACAGGAAGAACCTTCCAATCTGTAGCTGAGCCGCCTCAATTCCACATTGTTCTCTTTCTCTGCAAGGATGTCTGGCACCACCTGAAAGGTGGTTAAGCAAAAGGTTTGGCTTTTTTGTTCCTTTTTAGCAGTCCTCCAGCTAAAGCAAAAGGAACACTCAAACTCTTCAATAAAGAGGCCATGTAAATGCCTTGGTGAAATTAAAGCACTGCAGATTATCAGAATGAAAAATATTATCTTTCAGGTTGTCCTTCCTTTTGCTTTAGTTACTGATCTCAGTAGAAGATTAGAGAAGATTGAATGTCCTTTTTAAACGCCATCTGTGCTGAAGCTGTATTGCTCCATATTTAAGCTTTTCACAGCAATTTTTGTTATTAAAAGTACTACAAAGAATTGAGTCAAATTAAGGACAACACATCTCAGCAACTCTACATGACTCGCAGTGAGAGCAGGACCCTCACACTCTGCTCAGAAACATTCCAGAAGTGACACCTGTGAATATTGTCATTGTGTGTCTGGCGTTATCTGGGGCTGATGTAGTGTGCGACTCTAGGTGCAGCCATGGACAAGGGAGAAAACAGAGGGTGTAAGAGTCATGATTATCCCAGGGTCATTTTCAGCAGGAATTTTCATCGTGGCTAGATAACTGTCTCCCTCTTTCCCATTCCAGTTGGATGTGGCATTCTCCATTTCCTATATTTAACCACTACTGCCTGGCAGCTGCTGCCTTTCCCCCAGGAGCCAGTCAGCTGTGCAAATTCTAAGAAAAGTGTTTAGAGCTCAACAGGTGCTGGATCTCGTTGACTCACATCCTTTGGTGCCAAATGGCTGCAGGCTGCTACCCAGTTCTCTAGTATAGCCTCTCACAGAGCAACTTTGATTTATAATTCTCTTGATCTGGCTTTGGTTTAGGTAGGCAAGTATAAAAACCAAAACTAATTCCCAGGTACACAAGCCGAAACCTCAGAGGCCTGAAGCTGCTGCTGCTTTTGAGTTTTCTTCCTGTCTTCCTTTGACACAGCACAGCTATGACATTCTGTCTTTCACGCCAGGTCACGAATTTCGGAGAAGAAGTAATATGTGGCTACTGGTACGTATTGTCACATAAGGCAAGTGATCCTTGGACTCTCTTTAACTACACATTTCACATACAGTTACCTGTGATTTCAGAAGATTGGACACAATGACTTGCATTTTTAAAACTTACTGTAACCCAAATGAATAGAAATAATAACTTTTCAATCTTGCAGTTTCCTCCAAAGGTAAACAAAACCAGTCCCAAACTGATTCTTGTACCCTCCCTGTTCTGTTGTTTTGACTGGATCCCTGTTTATACACCTACACATTTTAATATGGTCTTTTAATGAAGACTTCTGTCCTTCAGCCGATTTCCTGCATCTGCATGACGTTTCCCACAGTGCCACCAGCTGCCTTCCCAGCTGGTTAAAAGCACACGTATTTGGGGTCACCGCAGCTATAGTCCTCCTGGCCGTTTCCACCACAGGAAGGCAGTGGCTCCAAGTATTTGTTGGTTTCTGAGATGCTACATAATAATGGAAACAAACCATCCATAAGGGTCATTTGTATGAACATTGTGAGGTTCAGAGGAAAGTTAAGGCCTGACGGGGGCAGTTTCACAGGGAATGATTCCTGGAAGGCAAACTGGGGAAAAGGAATTCCAAGTAAGATGAAATATTTTTTTCATTATTGAACAAGTTAACAGTAAAGTATAGCCTTGGGACAGTGTATGTCTGAACAATTTGGAACAAGCGAGAGTCTCAGTGCAAATCAGTGAAGGTTCATTGCTTCCGTTATACTGCTGATGGTTTACACCATGTGAAGAGTTGCCCACTGTGCATAATTTGTCTGGACCAGGGTGGAAAAACCATTAGGTTACATGCTCTTTTAATTGCTAATGAAACTGCAATCATGACAACTTCCAACCAGACTTCAAAATCATCTGGTTCCTTTTTAAAATCAGCAAAGAGCTGGACTGGTCTGACACCACTGAGGACAGTTTTTTATAGCACAGGTAGTTTATACGCAACAGGTATTACAGCCACAGGAAAGGTCTATAACTCTTTGAGTTAAAAGTCTACCATCATTTAATAAGAAGGCAATTGTTACTGTGCATACTGACTACAGCTCCTTCTGCAATGCTATAGATAGCTACTGTACATAAAGTGGACATTAATGTTAATTTACAGTGAAACGCTGGCTGAGTTATGTATTGCATCCCCATGAGATTGTAATGAACTCCCCATAATTAATATTATTAATCACAGCCCTAGTGCAGGGGGCACATATCAACCATTTCATGTCAAAGGTTCTTATTAATAAACATTTCCATTTTCCCAGCTGACGGGAGCTAACAGCCTGCCAGAACTCCTTCTATCATGCAAACCTATCCCAGCTTTATAACCCCTACTAGAGCTCAGCTCCACACAGGTATCTCTTCTCTCGGACTTGGGGTGGCCAGCACTTTGCAGGAGTCACTAGGCAACCTGCATGACGTATCAAAGCTCTGTTTTCACCGAAACAATTCTACAATACATCAACATGGGGTCAGCGGGGCCCTAGAAGTGACCCCTACAACCCCACGTGGCGAGACATGAAACACTGAAGATCTGAGTTAAATGCTGTAGAAAAAGGAAGTTCAGAACTGGGTTCTGCTTTGATTTTAACTCTCGCTGATACGCATGGTTCTGCGCAGTAAAGTCAGTGGCCCCAAACTATTGTGTCATCATGGCTATACTCTTTTCTGAGATCCAGTTTTAAACTGCTACTATCAAAATCTTTTAATGCCAAGAACTGAGCAAACTCCAGATCTTTTTCACCCCGCTGCCTATAGCTTCCATCAGAGCTGAACAATATTTCTCATGTAAAGCTTTTCATACTTTATCCTTCCTCTGGCTTCCCTTTTTTTACTTTTTAATGGTGATGCGCTGTTAAATAATAACAATGTCACTGAATTCCCTGTTCTTTTATGAAAAATCACAGTAATGTCTGCTGAGGATAGCTTTATCATTGACAAGATAATGGTTTCATTACTGTGTGCTCTGGGGTCCTACACTTAGCATCTGTGGCATGACTCCTTTGGAGTTGTCATGGTCTGTCTCAATGCCCACTTGGATAGCTGTGACTCTGTGGAACTCAGAAGAGTTCTGTGCATCAAGACTTTTTCCTTATATAAACTATCCCATTTAATAGACTAATTTTTCCCCCCAGTTACAGTCATTATTCCAATATAGTTCCTAGCTTGTACACAATTAGGCCAGTTTACAGGTATAATCATACTGTAAACCTATCGCACTACCACTCTCAATTTTGCTTCTTTACTCCTTCCAGAATAAGTCACAACATCTCTATAACAGTGTAACTGCATCTACCCTGAGGAGCTGCACTTTTCTCACTAAACAAAGATAATGAATCAAAAAATTCTAGAAGACAAGTCCTAACAGCTCTTCTCAGCACTTGAATGCCAGGGTTGGAGGAAGTACATTTTTTTCAGTGCACAGACGAGGAAGTATCACCCAAGGTCTTACCCGAGCTGCAATAAAATAACAACCAAACAGATTATTTCATTTCTGAGCTCTTTTTTGTGTCTGCTATCCCAGCTTTAAGAAGTTATTTTTTAAGCAGCTGAGAAAGGCTCTCTGGCTCTGCTTCCCAGTCCTAGTTTTAAGTGACAAAAGGCCCTCTGCTGAGAAACTGGAGAGCCCTGATCTCAGGCCTGCTCTATCATAGGAATCTGCAGTGGTTGTTAAGTGCTGGGACTCCTGCATTGGTGCTGAAATCAATCTAGCAGGATAAAAAAAGGAGGGCTAGAGTGCAGGCAGGGCCAAGGAAGTACAGCCAGTGAGGCTCAGATTCCACCTCAGGCATGCATTCTCTGATGGTGTTAAAAATGGCAGCAACCCAACGCACAGCAAGCAAAACTGTCTCCATGAGGACCCACTGACAACAGCTGTCACCCTCCTACAGCACCTGCCTGCCTGTCACTACTGACCAACACAGTTTGCTTGCAAGTTTTTGGGAGTATTTGCAGGTTTTCAAGTCTTCAAAATGACTAGTTTCTCTACGCTATACAACCTTCCAAAAAGCCAAACTGGAGAATAGACTAAAATCTGCCAGAATATGCGGAGTTTTCTAATCTGTCCTACATCTCCCAAAATGCCTCGCTGAAATGAAAACCTGTTTAGAAGGAAAAAAAAAACCCAAAAAAGGAGTCCAAATGTTGGCAATGGAAAGTGTGAGAAAAGGGAGGCAGAGAGGGAAGGGGGTGAAGACAGGTTGTTTCTTAAAATGTACTACTGTTATTCCCTTTCCCTTCCTTTATCCTGTCCTGTGGGTATGTGGGCTAATTAGCATGCCTTGTACATGCCTGCCATCCTATCGCATAGGATTTATTATGCACAACTCTTTCTTGAGAATTGTGCCTGTGCGGGAAGCAGCTGAATAGAAAAAGAAATAAAAGAAGAAAGTCACAACTACCA
Organism: Rhinopomastus cyanomelas; assembly: GCA_013400115.1. Lineage (NCBI taxonomy): Eukaryota > Metazoa > Chordata > Aves > Bucerotiformes > Rhinopomastidae > Rhinopomastus > Rhinopomastus cyanomelas. The sequence continues at coordinate 686,329 of VXBP01006168.1, read as the reverse complement.
GAGTCTAACTTTTCCTTTGTACCAGGAGCCAGCACCAGCTGTACAAGTCAATGAAAATTAACCTTTCCCGCTACCCCTTCGATATCCAGTAAACTCAGATTTGATCCGGATGTTCTGATTTCCACGCAGCTAAAACGCAATCACATGCTTGATTTTGGGGGATAGATTTGCTTAAATTGTATTAATTCACAAGGATAAACACAATTAGTAGAGCTCATTAGCTTGCAAAATGTAATTTATTTTCTTGAATATACCCATTTCCTTGGATGAAGAGCTCCATTAGCTTTATTATATTTGCAAAGCTTATATAAAAATCCGAACCATGGCAACAAAGAGAAAATTGTTACTACACAGTCACAGCAGTCACTTTTCCATGTTAAATAACTTTGGCATTTATTTATATTTAAATGAGGATATCTACCACTATCAAGACCAGGATATGGGGCAAGTACTTATGCAGATTGTAATTAAAACTAATTCAAGCAACAAATGTGGCCTGAAATTAAAAATATCCCCCCCCAACTTCTTTGACTAAAAAATGATCCAATGTTCTCCCTCAAACTCCCTGTTTATAATTGTTTAATTATCATAACCAGCAATAGTAGTGGGGCTCTAGCCATTTATACTCTCGTAAGATGGAGCTGCATTCAGGCCCGTCTGGTTTGGTTAGTGCTGTGCTTTAATTTTGCTATAATATAAAGTCTAGAGAGTGGAGAAAATGAATACATGGCAAAGTACCTGTCATTACTTGTATCATATCACTGAGGTATTCTACATGCACAATATAAAAGCGGCCGGTGCAATTTTCATACCGTTATCATTTTTGATATTATACTGTCTAAAAGCAGTGACACACAAAAGAAATGCTTTTATCATTTTCAATGCAGGGATGATACTAATTACATCATCTGTCATCATTACACAGCTAAACAACACTTTCTTTCATAAAAAACTGCCATTTAGCAAATTAACGGGTAATGACCCATAATATACAGAAGATTGAAATTTGGGAATTACATTCACATTAGTTTGTTTTCTGCTTTCCCCTCAATTTTATTCCCTGACACATCACGCAAAGGAAGAGGGATGGAGAATTTCTCCAACTGTCTAATTTGCCAATAGCCCTACTGTCCTTTTGGAAATTGGTGCAGGATCATCTCCTTCCACAGTGATGCGTAGTTTGCTTCTCCTTAATGATACAGATTCTCTGCCAAGCCAGTAAAAGCCAGATGTTAGCATACTGATGCACAAAAACTGCTGCTGGGGCCAGATTTTCAAAATTAGACATGAAACAATAAGCCTACATTCACTTTCAAACAATGGATGGATGCTTGGAAACCACGTACTGGAGCGTGTACTGCTTCTAAAGCCTGGCCAGCTCATGTAAGATGATGGCACCTGGTACGAGGTACCAGAGATGTTCCAGTAGGAGACCCAGCAGTAAGACCATGTGGTGTAAACACCTCTCTAAAGGTCCTCCAGCTGACTGGACATTACTATGAGCCTGGTTTAACACTGCAGCAAGCTGTGTGGTGGGAAACATTCAAGTGCCACTATTGAAAGGGAGATCTACAAGGATCACAAAAGGCACAAACCATTGCGGACAAGCCCTTAGCGTCGATTGGCATGCTTTGGGAAAGAAGAATAAAAAGATTTAATTTTACATTGCATCCAATCGAGCAACATTCCTCAACACAGAAGTAGAAATAAAATGTAGGACAGCAGATGGATAATATTACAGACTAGGTGTGAGGTACTTATTACCAAGACAGCGTAGCAAAACCATGTTAAATCCAGAAAACCATCATATTAGCCAGACTGATTAGCTCAGTCTGAACTCATGTGGCCCAGACCATGACTACAATGCAGGAAAAATTAAAAGCAAAATGCAATGGTGAATTAAGAATGCAAATAATGGTAAAGACCAGCAAATTTCCCTTAAGCTAGCCATGTCAGTGGAAGCTTCAGTCATCAGTAGGTGCTTCAGATACCCATTAAGGTCTCTAATTCCCATTGTCCACACTGGGGTGTTTAGGACTTTTTGCCTGTCAAATGATTTCCTGAAATTCTGACCTGAATGTATCTGTGAGGTAAGGAGAATTTCAGTTCCAATTTATCATTGTTAAAGTGGATTAAAGGATTTTTTATTAGTAACACTTAGAGCTCACTTGTTCATGCACCTGGAGACTTCTACCAGAGGAAATCTTCCCCAGCAGACAGCCTGGCCAAATCAAGAGCTGAAAATGAGCGTGTGATGAGCACATTACACAGGCTGATGAGGACCATGATGAGCTGGGAATTAGTGAGGAAACCTTTGAGAAAAGACCAAGTACTGGTGAAAACAGTGCACATGACACTATTTTTCTGAATCACTGCTGAAGGAAAAAATCTCAAGGACCCTGTGGGACACTGCAATGCTGCAAGTGATGTCTTCTGAATGAGGTATGTAAGCCTGTCTCTTAACCTTAACCCTCTTAGCAGAACCTTAATATATTAAACAATTTAGGACAGCAGTGGAAATTATGTGAGATAATACGTGAGTTTAAGCAGCGGTTTAACAAGCCATGGATCGAAACTGTTAACAATATATGCCCAAATTAGTGTTAGTTATGCTCATGAAAATGATGCCTGGTAAAACACTGCATGTATGACGTTCAGAAGTAGTTTTCCACGGGCAGCTTGATCACAAACAGGGACAAAACTAGATGTTTGCTTACCCCACCTATATCAACATGTTTTAGTATTAATAGGTAAATATTGTACACATTTGGGTAATTGGCCGTCACGCAGATGTTGCATGATAGCACTCAGGATACTTTAAAAGACTCGGGGTTCTTTAAAAGAAGATCTTGGTTTTGAATATAAATGATCCTTCTTACTTAATAATCACATAATAACACACAAAGATGTCAACATGTCTTTTAAAAAATATTCTATTGTGCATTTAAGATTTTAAGTGAAATTTATTCTGCTGATTTAGGGAGGTCACTTGAACTCTTCTGGTTCTGTGTTCATGTATGATAGACAGATACCAATCCAGCCAAGCAATATCTCATTTTTCATCCCTCCAAACTTGAAATATTAATTTCAGTGTCTTGGCATAGTTTCAGAATATGTAATTATAAATTATATCTTTAAAGCCACCTCTCTCATTTCATTTGGCTACCTCTTTTTCTGTCATAAACACAGCGTGGTCCCACTCTGCAGCAGGACTGGCTACCTCCCACTGTACTGTGAAGGTCTCTCAAAAAACCCAGTGTTGCTCTCAGTGTGTTCAAAGGGGTCAGAACCCACCAATGGTGTTAACTCAAAAAAAGCACTTTGCATTTTTGAAATAGGCTCCTTCTCTTAACTGTCCATGAAAATTTATTTTGATATTTAGAATTTGTCCTCTAAATATGTTAACGCATGATTTCCAGACACTTACACAGATCTTCACTATATAAACAGCTCTTCTCTCTTTAAAACCCAAGAAGATGACTCAGTCTCAGGACATACCAAATCTAACTGAAATGCTGAATCTAGCACTCCGGTATCCAAGAATTTGGACAAAAACATACGCTAACATAATTTCCTGGCTTCAGTAAAATTCTTGATTGAGTTTGCCCTTAAAGCCAAGTGATATTCTCAGCACCACTTTATCTCTATGAAAGTGAATTAAAAAATCCCAGCGCTGGCAGTGGGGTTGGACTAGATGATCTCCAGAGGCCCCTTCCTACTCCTAACATTCTGTGATTCCATTCTGTAGTTCTATAACACCTACATTCACCTCACGTCATTTGCCTATGTGGCAGTTTTGAGAGAAAGAAAAAAAAGAAGTAAAGGATGGCTTATCCAGAGGCATAAGGGCTTTTCCACGGAAGGGCTTTGGAAACCAAATTTCAGCTGTCACAACAGAAAATTTTACTGGTGTGAGGCTTTAGCAGACTGACTATACTTGTAATGTTCTCAGTTTCTACCTATGAGCAGATTTGACTGTTCCTGAATTCCTGCTCCTTGGACAAGATGTTATATTTGCTAATCATGTTATTCTGAAGCTGAAGGACCACAAGCCCCTGTTCTTGCTACGTTTACACAAATGAGAGATTCTTGTACTTCTTCAGAGTGCCAGGATTCTCTCCATTCTTACGGTTAAATACTTGCATCTGTCTAAACCCAAAATAATTTGACTGATTCCTGCTGGAGGCACGTGCTATCCATCTAGTAAAAGGTCTTCCGAAATGTTCCTGAAAATGTTTTCTATTTGGATGCTCAAGACAGCTTCCCAATCAGAGCTCTAACCACTCTGCAATTGTATTAAAAACCCCTCAAAGAAATGCACTGTTGATAGAATTTTACCCAAGCAGAGTTTGGCCATGCTAGGAGTATATCTAGCAGAAAAACTTCTTAACTCCAGCAAATTCAGCCACCTGGAAAATTCACATCTGTAACGAAGTCCGCACAGCAGGCAGGAAAAGATGAAGAGCAGAATCCCCTATTTCCTAGGTTACAGGCAAGCGCAATCCCCTAGCACTGTTCCTCCACCTGTTTTCCACAGGATGGTAGTGTTTTGTGCAAAATGATTCTTGTTTTAAAGAACATCCACAGCTTGGGGATGCAGGGAGCATTTCCCTCTTCATTCACAAGGAAAAGGTCACACAGAGGAGCTGGGCTTGATGTTGGATTTGGATACTGTATAAATCAGTCCAAGTCAACTGAAGTGTTAGCCCACATTTCTCTCAGGAACTCTTCCATTTTAGGCTGTTTCATTTTTTTCATACCCTCATCCTCACCCAAATACTGCAGTGTGCAGACTGATGGGCAACACAATTTTGTCTGCTCCCAAAACATCAGAACAATCACGAATAAAACCAAGATGTTCTCCTTAATCCTACATCTTTGGGTTTCTTTGATGTTGCAATGCCAATGAGCACTGTGCAAAACAAAAACCACCCCTCTCTCCAGTCATTTTTAGCTCCTTGGAAAGTACTGCAATCACACTGTGCAACCTTGGCTAAGTATCTTGGCACCTTAACTACTCAAATGCTTTTGACTAAATTGTTGGTACACACAGGGGTGTGTCGGTATTGCTGCCTATGTTCCTGGTCAAATACTTATCTTTAACCTGATGGGAGCTGGGCTGTTCTCAATGTCATGTAGTGATAGGACGAGGGGCAATGGTTGTAAGCTGGAACATAGACGGTTCCACATCAATCTGAGAAAGAACTTCTTCACAGTGAGGGTAACGAAGCACTGGAACAGGCTGCCCAGGGAGGTTGTGGAGTCTCCTTCACTGCAGATGTTCAAGACCCACCTGGATGTGTTCCTGTGTGACATGGTCTAGGTGATTCTGCTTTGGCAGGGGGATTGGACTGGATGATCTTTCGAGGTCCCTTCCAATCCGTAATGATTCTATGATTTTGTAAGCAGCCCAAGGACTTTCCCAGTACAGTCGTACATAGTACAAAGCTACATGCTGCAAGTTTCTGAACTTAATATGACAAGTTTTTACACCTCTTTTACTTGACCATCTAGAGGATGGAAGTTTTGTCTATGAGTAACCACTCTTGCAAGCTTATGTACCTCCTTCCTAGTGATGATTTCATGACCTCATGGTACTTTCCAGAATATTGAGTCTGGGAATCTAATGTAATGATTTGTAAATATTATGGTGGAACTATATACAAATACCTTGCTACCCTCACTTAGCACAACTAGAAACCCAAATACATGCGTAACACAAACCAGACCGAATGCAAGAAGCTTAACTGTCCTACTCTTAGTAACATATCTTTGTGACAATGTACGGGGACATGACACACAGACACAAGTATGCCCATTGAATGGAGGAATTGTCTTGCACATGCCATTCCATTTGTTGCCCAAGTTATTTTTCACTTAAGCAATGAAATAAAAACTGAAGAAAAGGAAACACTGCAACAAATGCTTGTGAACTTACAAAACACAAAGCAGTCTTCTCATTGTATGTATCCTGTGAACACAGAAGACATCTGAAACAAGTAGGTGTGGGACACTGGGGACACGGCACCACCATTAATTTTATCACTTGCTTTTGCTTCAGCCCAAGCCCTTATACCTATAGCCTTACAAAACAGGAACATCAGTTTTTTAAGGCCTAATACTTAATTGTTAAAAGAAGTCCATAAAAGCACTTTGAAGATGCAAGCTGTTCCATAATCTCATGTTACTATTACGATTGTTGTTGTTACTATTATTACTGACTGTAGCCTAGCCTTGCCATGGGACAAAAGAGCCTATCATCAGCAATCTCAAGGCACAGCAGAGTAGGAAAAGTACTATAAGGAAATGTTTGCATTTTGCAAATCTGCTTAGGTTTTTCTAATCTAACACGGGACAGATTCATTCTTGTTCTGAAAGCAATGAGATGGAAATGATTTTTTCATTCAGAATTCAGCCACTGCTCAACTGAGAACTACAGATTACAAGAAATGAGAAAGCATCTTGACTTGAAACCAAAAATAATTTCTAATTTAATACATACACATGTCTGGAGATCTCAGGAGATCACTGTTTTGGGAACACAGTCTGGTTTCCTGATGCACCCAGCTTGTCCAGTTTGAACTGAGTAGCATGATGTCCTGTTCCCATTCTCTGGTGACTCACAGTAGTTAATATAACTTGACTGTCGATTTTTAAAATCATATAGCAAAAGAAGTGGAATTACTCCACTGCTGAAGAGAAAGAAATCTTAGTCGGTAATTAAAGGAAAGGCCAAACTTGTGGAGAGAACTGGAAATTTAGGAAAGGAAGCTCTAAGGTGGCTTCAGGCATATGAGGACAGTGTGAAAGCGAACAGCTATGTTTACAGTTACATCCAAAGGGTTGGAAGCAGACAAGGGTTGCATCCAAATATGTGTCAGTAGTTGAACAAGTCAGAAGACCAAGGAGAGACAAGGTCAGAGAAATCAGAAATTAAACCTAAGGAGTTCTGAAAGGTGAACAGACTCTGCGAGTGGTTTTGACAGTTAACCACCAGCACATCCAAATGCTGTTCCAGCTGTCTGCGGGAGATTTTTGGAACAGCATGTGGATGGAGAGATAGCTAGCTAGCCTGTCTGTAATTTGGGCTGTATTTACAGAGACTTGCCACTAAGATACTCTGTGCCAAAACAGAGCCTAGGGTTTGGTTATCATTCAGGCCCTGAGAAATTCTGCACTTTGTGAGTATAGTGTTGTATGGATGGAAGAAAAAGTAGTCATTAAAGAGAACTCTGATGACTCTCAGACTTCCTTTGAATTCATCTGGTGGCCACTGTCATGGGTAAAACTATATTTGTTAAGAAACTACCTTCTAAGCAAACTGTATCTTAAGACTTCAGGGTGGGAAAAACTCAAGGCATTTTCAAATCTACCACTCTCTAATGACGTAAGTGAATCTGTAAGTGATGACGTAATATCACATGGCAGAATAAAATCAAACTTCTTCAGCACTGTACTTTCAAGAATAGATGAACTACAGTTGCAAATTTGGTGCTTATTTTAAAAAGGATATTAAAAGAAAAGCAGCTTGGACCAGATGACATTTGAGTGCAGTTTTAACTTCACCATTTTTTACAATATCTCTCATAAAATACTGGTAGTAGTGAGATGGTCCTGCCCCAGTTAAAACTTGGAAATCTCAGGTCTCTCACTTACTGAGAATTCTCAATCAAAAGAGAATTGAATGACCTTCTTATGCTGTACGTTTAGCAAGGCAATGTTCTAGGACTGTTAAAAGTCTGCTTTGACCCTTCAGTGCACTTAATCATTGTCTGTCACGACCTGACTGATGGTGGTATTAAAAGACAGGGCAGGAATTACTTAAAATACTCCACCTGGAAAACAAAAAGGTGAAACGTATTCCAGCCTTGCTTAAGCATTGGCTTTAACACCCTCAACAACTTTGCAATGATTCCATGATTCTAATTTGATTAAGTTTATTCTGATGACAGAAGACTGTAATTAATCTTGAAAAAGATTTTATTTTAGAGGACCTGTTAAAGAGGTTTGCTTCAAGTTCTTTACTGTGCATGAATACACTAAAACATGAGGCAGCGACATGCCCTTACAGCAAAGAAGGCTGATGGTATCCTGGGCTGCAAGCAAGGCAATCCTTCCACTCAGCTCAGCACCGGTGAAGCCACACTTGGACAGCTGTGTCTAGTTCCAGTCCAGTGCAAGAGAGACACGGGCCTACTGGAAAGCCCAGCAAACTATAATGAAGATAATGAAGGGTCAGGAGCGCGAGGAAAGGCTGATGGAACTGGGACTGTTCAGCTTGTAGAAGGCTCAGAGAGATCTCATCAACATCTATAAATGCTTGAAGGGAGGGTGCAAAGAAGATGGAGCCAGGCTTTTTTTGATGGTGGCAAGTGACAGAACTGAAGGCAGCAGGCACAAAAGGAAACAGGAGGTTCCCCCTGAATGCTAGGAAACACATTATTGCTGTGAGTAACTGAACACTTGCACAGAGAGATTGGGAATCCTCTTCCTTGCAGATGCTATGAAGTCATTTGGACAAGTTCCTGGGCAAAAAGCTCTCCGCTATTACCTCTTATGCATCATTACCAAGTTGAGCTTATAAATGATCATGGATTTTGGTACCATTCAGGCTGATCAAAAAATGAAGACTGTCTTAAGAAGACCAAAATATTAAGACAACCTTAAGAAAAATACAGTAAGAACCCATGCACAATGGTAACAGTCTTCCATACTGACTTAACTCTCCTGCGACATACAGGAGGTAGAATGAACTGTTATTTCTACTGGAGATTAACTTGCCCACAACTATATGCATATAGTTTATGCATATATATATACACACATATATGTTTATACATGCACATACAGGTACAAAATATCTACAATATCTGTAATTTATCTACCTACCTATCTGTATCTATGGATACATGACTAAAGGAGATTTTCCTAAGGTTGCATGTATTCTGGCACCAGGCAGAGAACTGCAAGCAGGCTTTCTAGAGACTTCATCACACAATATCCTTTAATTAACGCTGTCAGAATTCCAAATGCTAGGTTGCACTTTGAATTTAAACACCCACAGCCCCAGCGCTCATGTCTAGAACAAGGTGCACTCACAGAATTGTAGGTCAAGCTGAAATCCCTTTGATAATTCAGGCTTTTGTGAAGAAAAAGTTGATGGTTATTGACAAAATGTTGCAGTTTGCCTTGTTACTATTCATGGTTAGGGAAAGTAAATATTGTCTGAGATCTAATGAGAATTCCAATGCAATAAAGTCAAGTGTGAAAGGTGCAATCAATAAGTGATGATGCAACAGCATTCGTTTGTAGTTTTCTTATTATTTAGTTTGTGGTATTTGGCGATGCTTGAAAACGAAGTGTTAAGAAATCAGTGTAACAAGGATTAACATTCAGATTTTATTATGTTTCTACAGTCATTACTTTCTGAACACTAATTAGTGTCTGATTTCTGTTCCCACTAGTTAAGGACCACAAACTGAAGAATTATTAAAGAAACATCAACATTATCCATGAACATCCACAAATTAAAACCCACGATGTCCATGGCTAATTTTACACTGCAGGGCAAAGTACTGCAGTGAAGAACTGTATTTTCCTCATGTTTTGTGTTGGCAACTGCTTCAAAGTATATAAAGTTTATGAAGAAAGTGTCTTATCAAGTGTCTAACAGAGTATAAGCCATAACTTTTGTGTTCTACACATGGCAGGGCCATCCACCAAAGCTTCAGTTTTGGATTTACTACAGGTCTTGGATATAAAAAACCACACTGCCCTATGAAAAATGTAAGGACTAAATCTCAGTTACTCAGTTATTTCTGCAAGGAAACCTGTCTCTGCTAGTCCTTCATCAGACTGATTAATTTTTCTCTGCTTTGGCTCAACTGGGTTGGCAGGCACATAGACAATTGTCCCTCACTGTGCCATGGCATGGGATACTGGTACCTTGTGTCAGGAACTGAAGCGACAATTTCTGTCCCTCTCTCTTCTCTGCAGGCACGTTGTGCAAGTGACAACTTGTGCTGGCACATCATATAGCCTGAAGATACTGAAATTACATTTGCATATTATCTGCACCTCTGTTATTTTCTGAAGAAGCCGCATAACAATCTGGCTGCATGAACTTCAGTGGATCTTCAGTGAACGTGCTCATCATTAACACCTTCATGGTTCTGAACGTCTGGCTTTGAGAACTCCCCTGGCGCTTAATGTTTAGGTTACAGAGCAAGACTTAGGACATGGACAGAAACCAAGGGCTGTTTCTCTTCTAAAACATTAGGTGACGTGTGTGTGTGTAAGCTAGGAATATTTGGCATAAATCCTGTCCAAAGGGCAATTACAGGCCAAACCAGACACCTCTCAGAATTGCTGCTGATTGCGTATGGTGAAAGATCCCATGCATTTCATGAGCCAGTTCTACAGTTCTTCACACATTGCTAAAAGCAATAATTACTTTGAAACATTATTTATGTCTCTCATAATGTGACTGCTTTATAAAGTCACCAAGTAAATGGATGATGTAGCTGAGTTTAACATTCGCATTTAACATATTACAGAAGCAATAAAAAGTCCTTTGCAGAACACAACCCATCCAGACCAGGAAGATTCTCTAATCCATGCAAAAAATTATTTGCTTACAAGTACCTTCAATGGAATTAGGTAGGAATCATCTGCAAGACTGTAAAGAGAATGATGGCAGATCTGGTTCATATCTAGACTCTTGCTATCAAAATGCATTTTTTTTAACTTGACTTTCAGTCACTTAGGTGAGATCTCTTGACCTATTGCAAATGAGACAGCATACTGGCAGTACCTTTAGTTTTTGGCAACTGATTTCTTCACTTGTCTTTAGAAACAGTCAAGTAAGAAAACTAGTTCTGCACAAATACAACTTAATATGCTCCAAACAAGTACACAAACAAATCAAAGATAATTATGGGAAATAAAACATGGTATTTCAAATCAGCTTCATAATAGCTTCTAAAAATATAAGAATCCCTATTACATGCACCAACAAGAACTGCTCTTTCACTTATGGGATGGTTAGGTAATTATTCAAACTTGTACAAGACTGGATTGTCAAGTGAAATAATAGTACAGAGTATTTCAGGATAATGAGATAGATCTTAAGGCCATTAGCAGTGGCTCTTATTATAATACTGGCCAAGATTCCCCAAGAAAGAGAGAGAATATTTAAATGAAACTTGTAAAGAACTGGTTTGAACTTGTATATTTGAAGAGCTTAGTACTGTCTCCGCTCCTTCTCGGAGAAAAAGGTGCCCGTCATGTAAGACTGTGAAATCAGTCAGGCTTTAGAGACTGAAATCCCTGAGGGCAGAAATTAAAACAGAAAATAATTTGAAAATTGAGCCACATGAATTCCGTGGCATTTTTATTGAGAATCTTATCGTAGTGAGGTTTTAAAGTCGGGTTAGACACCCAGGTGTCTTTTTCCTGATTTTTTTCCTCATTCAATACAACCAAATCCAACACAGGTTCTCTGAGTTTAGATTTGACAAGAAGAATTATAGCTTCAGACATAAGGGCTTTTAAGGTTGGAAATGGAGAAAGAGATTACTTTTTCTTTATAAAAACAGGCCCTGCTTCTTAGCCACTCTTCTTACGTGATTCATTATCTTATGTTTGTTGGTTTTTAACTACTACAGCAATGGGAATAACTCAATAGCTGATGGCCATAGAGAAGCTAGCTAATCCCTAAGAAAACAGTTGTCAAGTGCAGTTTATAATGCACTGTATGGCTAATGTGTCAGCAGTTGTCATGGATTAGAAATACTGCTTGGGTTACTATTCTCCTTCCAAGGCTCTTCTAGTTACAAAGGCTTCCAAATACCAGACCAGAGCTAGATCTGGCATGCCTCGCCTACTCTACTGAGGAACTCTCCTCCTCACCTTAGCGAATGCTTCCTCAGTTACCCACACTCCATGGTGCTTGGATAATTAGACTACATTAGGGTTCACAGCAGTTTAAAAAAGAATGCTGACTAAGACTTTGCAAATCAAATATTAAAAGACTGATTAAATATTTTACGGTCTTTTTACTTTGGCTTTGATTTGAATTTTACTTCACCTGCTAGCCAGAAATATGCTGAAAGTTAATTGATGGAGGAAGAGTAAATAAGAGCTGATGCTGCTGGCCCTGTGTATGCAAGGCTTTTAAGAGTATTCCTAACCTCCAGTGTGCAGTCGCTGACGTGCTCATTTGTCTCACTAGGTTAGTGTCACTGGGGCTCAGATATGTGATCAAATTACCGCAGCAAAAGTGGTTTAAGCTTATGTGTTTTTCCTTGTATTGTATATTTGCACATGTCTCAGATGACACCAAGTAATCCTTTAAATTGTGTTAATTTGATCATGTATCCAAGTATCCAGTGCAGTAAATTGGGATAGGTGGCTATGAGAAGTGGACATGACGCCCCTTAGAAGATAAATAGCTTCCAATGAGAAGAGAGACATCCAGCAGAACAACTACAGCTCAGCCTACTAGGATTACGGCATAAATCTCTCCTTTCTCTTTCCACAAAATCAAGGGCTGGTAACTGGCACACTTGACCTGATGGATTGCTTTTGTGGATTTTGAGAAAACTAACAAAACTCTTCTAAAGCAGTATTTGGGTCGATCATTGGTTACCTGACCAAGCTGGCATTACTTAAAGCCCATATGGATCTTAAAGAAAAACTGACAAGGTCACTGTCTGGCAAGTGTTCTTATCGTACTTGAGCCTGGAGTTGAAAACTTCAAAGTAGCCCACATTTTAGTTCTAGCACAGTGCTGATGAGTTTGAACTCCTTTTCAAGAGATGTTTGGTAAGGATTTGCACATACCAAAGCACAATTTACGTAATGAGCAGGAAGAGTTATTGGACTAATCATTTTTAATGGAGATTCCTTGTCTTTAATACAGAGCTACACAACAGAACTTAATAGCCTGTGGCAAGTAAATAATTTACACGTGGATTGTGTCTGCATACAAATGTATACATAAAATATCGCAGACTTAATGAAGCCTTTGGGGTGTTTTTTTTAAATCAATTTAATTGATTTTGCTGATAGGTCTGCATTTGTATTTTTGTAAGCCACATTTCTCTTCACCTGCACATGTGGTTCAGGGAAAAGTCTGCAAATGAAATTATTCACTAGGTACACAGAATGTAGGTATTTCTGAGGTGTCTAGGGTAAGACACTCAGAAATAACACTCAAACGAGACCCTATGATGTGGCTCATTTAGAAACTACTTATCGGAAAAGGTCAACCTCTCAGGAACGCTCATGACTATTCAGGATGTTTTGCAGCATTTGAACCCAATGACGCTGGTAATGAAGAGTTTTCCCCTCAACACTTAATGTTTTGGGTTGCTCAGTTTCAGTCAGCATTTGGTTGGGGCTTCTACTAGGGTGAGGAGAAGACAATGACTGAAGAAGAAAGCAGTGTTGAGACTAATGTGCTACTGAAGCCTGAAGGAAAGTGGTCAGTGTTTCAAAGGCAGAAGGACGAGGTGATGGCTCCTTTACTACTGGCGGCACCGACTGATCTGATGAGCCCAAAAGCTGTTTTTCGCTACAAAATACACCACAACTCATACTCCCTCTTTCCAATGTGCTGCGCTGGGTGATGACTAACTCATGAAAGCTGAGCATTAAAGGAAAGCACTGAGACAGCCACTGGGGCTGGACAGCAGTCCCGAGGATGGTGGCGTGGAGACCTTTGGGTCTGCTGCCACCTTTGGCCTCAATGCCCACCCTTGCCCATGTACCTTGCAGAGCTGCCCGGCCGGCCTTACCTTTGGGGTGCCAGGGGTCTGTGAACTCGTACTTCCCCACGCCGATGGTCCGCAGCATCTGCACCCCGTTGGTGTTGTCCGGGCCCCCTCCTGTGTTGGGGGGTGGTGGGGCAGTTGCCTGCCCATTGGTGCTGGGCACGCTGCTGGGCAGGGCGGCTGAGGGCAGGGCTGGTGGTGGTGGTGGAAGCATGGGGCAGGCCAGGTGGCCATTGCCCACTGCCCCAGGGCCTGGGTGGGCCACAGGGCCCACACCACTCATGGAGGACATGCTGAGGGGTTGGCTGTTGGTGTACAAGGGCTGGCTCTGGAGGTTGACCACCATGTTGCTGAGGGGCTGGGAGGGCTGTGGCTGTAGCTGGTAGTGGGTCGGCATCAGCGGGAGCTGGGGGGTGACGTGCGGCGGGAGGGAGGGTGTCACGCCAATGACGGGTGCCTGGACGTTGGCGGCTGGGCTGAAAGTGGGTGGCTGCGTCATTCCATAGGAGTGCGTGATGAGGGCGGGCTGGCTACCTGCTGCCACTGTAGTCACCCAGGGTGCTGCACCTGTGGCATGAAGGAATGCTGGCAATGGTGGTGGCCTCAGCACAGGGCAGACCAGAACAGAAAGAAACCCCACCGGCCTTCCCCTCCTGCCCCCACGTTAGCTACCGGACTGTGCTGATGCACCCTTCTCCTTCACGGTTATCTAAAGCAGCTCAGGGTCTGCAGCTGTTCCCAACTGGCGAGTTGTAAAATTGCTATGGCGACGTGAGCGCCATCATTAAACCCCTCATCAGGTGATAGGCGGCACGTTTGCGGTTTTATGTATTTTGTACTTTATGCAGCTTAAGCACATGCTTCCAAGAAAATTAACCTCTTTCCCCACCGTGCTTTCATGGCTCCCTGACAAACACTCTGTGTGTATAATAACAGTGCTCCAGCCACTACAAAGGGATTGTAATTAGGCGTCTGGCATAGCAGCACAATGTATGATATGTGTCTGGAAGCTGGAAAACATCTCAGGTAGTTCTGGGGACAAAAGAGGTCTTAAAGTATTACAGAGTGCCTTTTCCTCTGGTGAAGCCAGAGAAGGAAGGAGAAAAAAACCCATTCTAATGAACTTGCAGGCATGTTAATACATTTATATTAGACCCAGCACAGAAGAAACTTAAGGGGTCTTTTCAGTGAAAGAAAAGCTCTGCTGAAGAATAAAGCAAGCGCTCACAATGAAGTCTAATTTACTGAGGTAAATGGTGATAGTGCATTGAATTTGCTTTGAAATATTTTCCCTTGTAGAATTACAAATAAGATTAGAAACATACCTGGGTTTTCATTCTCCCTCATCTGTTTAGATGGAGGCTCATCAGTGTCCCAGGGCGTGGACTGATTGATGGGTGTCTGTCCCCACCTCACACTTGTTGCAAGTCCTTGAGGCTGATTTTCAGTCTTGGAAATGCAAGGTGTCTATCAGAGAGAGGGAAAACGCAGAATAAAAATGTTTAGACTATTGGGAATAACTGCTATTTCTCACAGCTAGTAGCTTGCTCTTTGCTGGTTTGTTACAGTCCGAGAAGGCAACCTAAGGTCTTTAAATATTACTCTCCTCCAGGCTTGCATGACATGACCACATGGAAAATACAAATGGAAAAAACACACATGGAAAAAAAATATTTCTGGAAATTTAATAGATCCACTTTAAAAAAAGTCCACAGCAAACTAGCATTTTCAGAAATAAGTTGCTTCCTTTTGGTAACATCCATTCAACCACAGCTTCCATAAATTAGGAAAATCTTCTGTTTACTCAATCTCTTCCAAAAAATGGTGAGTTTTGTTTAGCTGAAGACAGAACAAGAGAGACTTATTTACAACCACAGGACAGATTACTGTAGAACAGTAAAGAGAAGTCTTAGTATTTACTGTCTGTCAACCCTTAAAATTGAATGCCAATAAAAAAAGCAGCTAACAGTCATTGGCTGCTAAAGCGAGTATGTTGGCAGTTCTTCAGAGATGTTAAAATAACTGTAAAGTAGGGGAAGGATTTGGACTGAATAATCATCAAAGGGGATATGATCTGAAAGAGTTTGCTTGTTAAAGAAACTATCACTTGGATTTAAATGCTAAGGCAACCTCCCCCACCGCCCGCAGTTTTACGGGGTCCTTCCAAACAACCATGCCTTTGCTGAGAGAAGGGCTGTGGAAAACAAGGGTGTTCCAACAGGTCTTGTTTCTTTAACTCTGCATCCTATTTCATTGCTGGAAGATTAAAAGTTTTTTTGTTTTGTTTTTACTGGTGTCAGAACCTCTAAACCAAGAAAACGGAACCAGCTGCCTATTGCTGAATGAGTACTGAGGACTGAAGTCATAAAGAACAGGAGACCAGTCTGAGTGATCACTTGTTTGCCTTACATCTGGGAAGTAATTTAGCTCTGAGACAGGGGTACAGTGGCTCCATAAACACTCTGGGTCACGTAGTGCCAATGAAAACTCTGTCAACACCAGCAGCTTTTTTCCTCATCACCAGTACCTCAGTCACCTCATGAAAAAATGTCATCAGCAGACCCATTTATGCCCCTGGAAACACATGCACACCTTTCCCAAAACCGTAAGTCACTCCTCATATCTTTAAATCCATTGGAGGTGCCTGCTTCTTCCTGCCCTCCCATCTCCCCTGCTAACAACCTCATTAACTCATCTGCCCTGCTCCAACACTCCCTCCTTCACCCAAGAGCCTCTCACATCTCTCACCCATCTGAGCTTTATCCTTCCTGAGCTCTGGGAGTTCTGGGTACAGACCTTGACAGAGGACAAGGTTTTGGTGGTGCTGCTTTCTCTTTGCTCCCAACAGCCACAATGGGAATATTTTTCCTAGCAGAAATGCTCAGTTTGCTTTTATTCAGAATGCTGCAGTTCATTCTTTCATGATTTGGGA
This sequence comes from Rhinopomastus cyanomelas, assembly GCA_013400115.1. Taxonomy (NCBI): domain Eukaryota; kingdom Metazoa; phylum Chordata; class Aves; order Bucerotiformes; family Rhinopomastidae; genus Rhinopomastus; species Rhinopomastus cyanomelas. The sequence continues at coordinate 669,622 of VXBP01006168.1, read as the reverse complement.
GTCTGGTTGGGTTTTTTTTTAATTTTATTATGTTTTTTTAAAATTAGCTTCTGTCTCCACCATTTCAACTATTTCTACCACTTCTGCAATTGAAATAAAGACGAGAATCAGGAAAGGGGAAAAGAGAAAGCACACAGACAAATAAGCAAGAGCTCTACGACTCGTTCTGTATTCATGGCAAAGAAAGGGCAGGAGGGGAAGAAACAAATCTCAGTTTTGAAAAGATTTCTATTTATAAACTGTCCGGAGAAAAGGCTTAATCTGAATACCTTTAGCTTTTACATTGTCCAAAGTCTTTGACACACAAGGATACAACACTGTTGGTGGTTTACCAGTGCATGTTAGCAGTATTCCTTTGGATCTAGCTAAACTGTTTAACAGTGGCCAAAGCATTCTGCAGCAGAAGAGAAGAGAGGAGCAAGAAGAAAGCACCACCAGCATTCTTTGCCTGTATCAGCTAAGATACTTCTCCCAGAAACATTGTTATTCAACCCAAAGTAAAGCTTTAAAAAAAACCAGTCAATGCAATATAGAGAACTGGGCATTTTTCTGAATCATCAAAGACAGATCAGGAAAACCCACAATTCAAACTGTTCCTGCACGTTCCACATGTGGCATCTGCATGTTGTGTTTCTTTGTTGTATGAACGGGGTATTTATTTTAAGTGGGTTTGAAACAAACATTTCTCATTACGACATGGCATTGCCAAGATGTGCTGCATCTTGTGTAATTTTGTTATGTCCCCAGGCTGCTTCAGAACAGCGTGGATCTGAAATAAGAAAAAAAGTTCCTGTACCTCAAACAATACAGGACCACACACATGCTGTAATTTTAAAAGAGCCCACATGCTCTGTGGAGAACGCGTAAGCAAGGGATCAGGAGACACAGTTATTCTAAATCCTACAAAATTCCAGTTGCCCATTTTGCAATGGAAAGTTTGATTTCCAAAAAAACCAGAGCACTGGATCAGATACATTTGAAAATGGTGGAGTTTGCACCCAAATCTGTATCTAAATTCCATACTTTGAGCATTCATAAAGATGAAGGAGGTTTGCAGGTTTGCTGACAATACATACTTCTCCTTTGCTTCCACATTGATATTTTTTGACAACTATTTCTATTTTTTCATAAATATGCTCACAAACCCCACTTCTCAGATACTCATTGGATTTAAGAGCTGAGGTCTAGCACGCTGTTTTCAAACTGCCCTGAGCTTCTATTTACTTGATCAGAAAGAGCTAGAGATTAGCTGGTATGAAGTCGCCACACACGTTCATGAAACACCGTTTAGAAAATAACGGTGGTGGAAATGGAGAAAGAGCTTAGCGAACTTGTGCTTTTTATACGTATACCTTGGGCCTCTGATCTAATTTCTGCCCTATTTTTCTTAATACATGAAGGGCTGCATTGCAAGTGTTACATGTCTCTGATCCAATTGCAGCAATTACCCATTTGTGTATCTGGAAAACAAAATTATTTCCAATGTTATCAAACAAAGGAACTCTCTGTCAGTGCGCACAGGCACGTGACAGCATTCTATTTGATGCTTTTAACGTACAACACAAATGACCAAAAAAGGGCCTGTATTATGCCGGTTGTGTAGGGGGAAGAGATGTGTTCCATTAGTGATCTGCAGACTTCACAGAAACTAATTGTACTCCGTTACACTTTTATCTTTAGCTTTCATGTTAGATGCTTGTTTGAATTAAACACGGAACACATGAAAAAAGGAATTGCATTACAAAATCTACTGGGTATACATTTTAAATGCTGCCAAATGTCTACTTACATGAAAAGACAAGAGGGTTTCTAAAAGGTCTGTTCAAGCTTGGCTAGTCCACAGCAACACTGGCTATTTAATCGCCTGAAATTTGTGGCAGACTATAAAGATTACTAAAGAAATCATCAGCCTCTGCAGCACCCCTGAAAAGTTCAACCTGTACTCTTTGCCACGGACAGAGGACCCCAAATCCAAATTGGAGGATTTCGTTAATCTTTTGTTTGAAACAACCACAAAGAAGGAGTAAAATTTTCAGCTGCAGCTTGCATTTCACCTCACGCCTGCCACTTTGAACTTTGGCAGCAAGCAATTTCCCAGTTTTAAGGAAATTAACTGCGATACAGATGTACAGGCAGAACTGAGCAAGATGGAACAATTTCAGAATTACATGAGACTAACACAGACGAGTTGCCAGGTTGTCGATTTTTTTGTAGCTTGAACTGCCGTAAACCATGGCCCTTAGGCAACAGTAATTGCTGTACAGCTGGTCCACTGAACCTTATTAAATTAAAACATTAAAAACCTTCAGATTCATGGGGCTTTTCGGAACATCCACAAGAAAGTTCAAGAGTTCACGGCAATTGGTTGATACTAAAGACTGGGCATTAGTGAATCTGTCTATACTGCTTTGCTTTACATGGTGGCTATCAGGTGTTCAGGTGGTACAGCTACAACTAAGACTGACTCTAAGTCCAAAGTTCTACTTATCTTTGATGAAGTAAGTCCTAAACTTCTAGGAAACCCTTTTCAACATCAGTGGAAACATAAAACCTACCATGCTACTGCCAGGATTGCAGTTAGTGGGATTCAAAAAAACCCAACAGAACAACCACAAAACCCTAACAATGAGAATTCCAAGACAATTTTCCCCAGGCTCACCACTACGAAACACTTCCTGGGGGGTCCTTATAAACACATTTGTGCAATTTCCCCAAAAGGCTTGTAAGACTGCTGACATATATCTTGCTATGGCCCAGCATGCTAAGACCTATTCAAACTGTTTCATGAACAAAAGAAGAACTAATTTGGATAGAGGGATCCTATTTGTGGTTCCCAGTGACCAAAATTATTTTACTAAGGCCTTCATTTACAGTGATGGATGAGAAGTAGTGATTCTCTGTTCCAATTATCCAAAAGAGATTGGGAATGGCAGCCTAATACTAAGATAATGTATCCAATATGCAACTCACTCTATTTTTTTTCTCTCCACTGAAAATAAAAAGGCTAAGACACATGCATGCATAAAGGCAAACATTCCCTCCCACGAATTCAAGTTTTATGGTTTGTCATGGGTAAAAGCAACTTCAGTTTAATGAGGGAATTCCTTTTAAAGCTGTTAGCTATGCCTTGTTCTAACAAGTAATGACTGGTGGCCCTGGCTGGGTTTTAAGCTTGAACGTGTCTGGTGCTCTAAAAACCTTAGTGGTCTCTGCACCAAGTAGTTTACGGTCTAATTTGTAGTTCATGCTGCTAAATATTGCATGAAATGGGTATTATTTGTGTGCATGAGGCAGGCATATAAATTCCAAACCACACAGGGGCAGATCTTCATCTGGGTTAAATTCCTATACTGTGTTGGACAGGATCCCAAACAAATTTTTGAATCCAGTCTGTGGCCACAGCAGCTCTTGAGGATGGATGCAGAGCTTTTAAAGTTGCAGCAATGACAGCAGTATCTCCCTAGCACTGGTTATGGGTTTAGGCAACAGAAACAAAGAGGTTGTTTTCAGAGACGGATGTACTGTAACGTATTAGAAATCTAAGAGGTATGGACAGGCCAGCATGCAAGAAGAACAGAACGAGCTGTCCTGCAGTAAAACCTCATTCAAGAACTTGCTCATGGGTGGAGAGAACTCATCTACCTTACAGTTCCCATCACCAGGCAATTCTGTGATGACACAGCGTTGTTTTTCTCTTTCCAAAGCTAATGTAGAAGCAGCGAGAAAGAGAATAATACAGTGAACTTACAGGAAAAATGTTGCTACCCTGAATAAAAGACAAAAGAAGTCTTAGTTCCCCTCTTGAGTGGAGAGAATAATTCAGTACAGGCATCTTTAAACAGCATCCAGCGATGAGCCTCCAGACAATGTGAGCTTTGGAGCAACAAGTTACAACCAGGCAAGACACATGACTCAGCAGTGGGGTGCAGACTGCATCCATTCCCATTTGTCAGAGCATTTAGAGACATTCCCTACCTTGAAGTTAATGACACTGGCTTGCAGAAACCCACAAGTGCAGTGAGGCCCATGTCCCAAACAAAGTCCAGCACAGTTGCCTTTTCCTGGCCCTGAACCTAGCTCTATTTGTAGAAGGAGCTTCTCACCACCCAGTCTATGAGCTGCCAAGAAGGCTAAGATGCACATTCGGTTTCTTCCCCCACCCTCAACACCAACCTCATCTTTCCTGGACTGAGACCCTTTGCCATCTTATTCACGCTTGTGCCCCAGCTACCTTCCTCAATAAGACAGTCAGCACAATTCCCAAGCTCTGACCATGCAAATGAAGATAACTCCACACTGGGAATGGGCCAACTGATACCATCTTATTAACCATTCCTGTTGCTCACTATCCACATTGGTAGCAGCCTGGGGAGGCAAGAGGAGGAATGAGGTTATGGAAAGGAAGGAGAGAGATGGGATAGAAGTAGGCTGTGTATTGATCATTTCTTTCTGGTGGCTGCATTGCCCAAGACAACTACTGCTCACACAGCAGTACACCAGTTAGTTGCTTGGCATTAGCTGAGAATGAATGTGGGACCATGGAATGGTAAGAAGAGTTTCATAAATGACACTTTGTATTCTGTCTTGGGAAATTTCACCGGCAGAGGCTCAGGTACTCACCCAGCTGCCTTCGTTTCTCAGCGAGAACATCAGGGAACGGAGCTGAGGTATCGAACCAAGGTCTCGGCTGCGACACTTGCTGCTCCAGGACACCAGGGACATCAGCGCACGACACTGGGTTCGAGCACAGAAGCCCCACTTTAGCCTGAGCAGAACCTACTCAGCTAACACGGTTGGCATGCAGATCAACCCCGAATCAGAGCAAAGCTATGAATGCAAAATCATCTCACAACGGAGGAGGAAACGCGCAACATCAGAAACAACGCGGCAGGACGTACTACAGAGAACATGCACCAGGCAACACAAGAGTGCTCTCAGAGATCCTGTAGGCATCCCACAGTAGGGACAGACAAATCCAGTTCATCATAAGTGCTTTTTGTCAGAGGGCAAAAGGAAATATGGATAATAATAGAATAAGTGCTTGTCCAACCAGAATCCCAAGGGCGTACAAAGGATGTAACCCTTGTATATTGGCAAAGCTGCTCAAGAATGAACCAACAGCAGACTGCTTGAAAATGAGACATTACTCTCAAATGCAAATGCTGACAGGTTCATAAGTCACTCCATACGGCGTGTTTTGTCCCATATTTCCCATAAATTTAATTATCTAGACAGAACTCTGAATTTCATTCTGGATTAGGGCCCAGAGCATTAGAAATCAAGAGGAAGACTTATGAAGTGAAAGCAGTGTCACTTTAGGCCCCTCTGAAAGTTCCCTTTTGTTGTACTGGATGCCAACATTTTACATGCAAGCTCTCTGGATTCAGTGTTTCAATTGTAGTGCACACTCTCTGGCAGGAAAATGCATGTTCTCTGCCTACACAGCAGGCACATGAAAAAAAGGGGGAAAAAAGAAAGGAAACCAAGATAAGCCTGTGAGTGTTGAACAGTGCTGCACGATATTACTGATTTATTAACTAGGCTTGATCAATAAGGCTATCATCAAGGGCACATTTAGTTTGCACATAAATGTCACTTTCTAACAAGCACTTTTGTGTGCTCACTTTAGTTTCCATAATCTGACCCAGGTCTCAGGAAGCTTTCTTTAAGGGAGAACAGAGAATTCTTTTTCTAAAAAAAGGATCAAAGCATACTTGGTCAACTCTCAAACAAAAAGACAGTTAGTACTGTAGAAACAGCATGCTTACCTTTCACAGCAAAAAGAAAAATAAGCCTAGAGGTCCAGATTTATCACTGCCTTAAGTTCATCAACATCAATTGAGCTATTAAATTGTGGCTGAATTTAGCTCATAGCAATTTAAAATTTTCAACTGTCTTTGAGAGTCTTCCATCAGTAAAATGCTAATTTAATGCATAATTTAAACTCCACTGTCCTTTAACTCAGCATTTGTAAATAATTAAAAAAGAACCAGAAATCCTTTTACATTTATAAAGCTGCCCCCTTTCCTACTGCAACACAACAAAGACTTTTCAATCAAGAATTTATTTATTCTTTAAATCTGAAAGTAAAAGCTGTGTAAAAGATGAGAAAAAAACTGATTTACAAGATAAAACAATTAGCTCTGGGATATGTACATTAAGACTAATAAATTTCACATCATATTTTAAAGGAGTGGAGGAGGAATCCCAGATATATTAGACTACACTCAAATTCTATTGAAATGTTCAATTAAGAGCATCTTATGAAGGTAAATTATGCAGTCGCTAAAATTAAGATGTGAAAAACAGGACTACAGCTCCACATCTCTTGAAGAGGCTACACACTTTAATAAGCCAGCCCTCTTCCTACACTCAAGGTAACATCTAAAATCTGGCTATTCCTGTAATTGCTCCAGTCTTGTTAAAAATTTGGGTTGTGCGGAAGCAACTCAAATGTATTCCACAGTAAAAGCCACTAAAATAATATACTGCGTTCCCTTTTCATCCAAAATCATGAATCTCAATGATCCTTACTACTTTTTTTTTTGTGCAGACAGATGAAAATGCATTTTAAGACTCAAACAAGTCTGTGCAGAAGCAGCTCAAACCCATCAATCTCCCAGTTGATTCTTAAAAGAAGCTAAACATTCACCAAGCTGTTCCGACCAGACGTGACTGGCAGATCCTTTTTGGGAATCAGGTCTCAAGATGCAACACTGCTCCCATTCAGATTCATAGCTTTAATAACACACCAAGTTCAGTGCAGGATCAGGCAGTTGGGGGGTCATTTAATTTGATTTACAACAGACAGTTAATATATGGTTTTTCTGGAAACACAGTCACCACTTTCTTCAATTTTTCTGCTCTATAGGTTTTACATCAAAGCATTCCTGCTCATTTTGTTTCTGTATCTCCATGCTAGCTGTAGGAAGCTGCCTGGTTCTCTCGCTTTCCTTTGGCAGACCCGATTTCTGGACTAGCACGAACGCTTCAGCTGCCTTGCCCATCCTTCTAAAAGATTTATGGCAAACACATCACATACCCAGCTATAAATCTAGGAAACGGCTATTAGACATACTTTGCTGTCCACAGCCACGCAATTTAAAGTAGAACAGATAATGGTGCAGCTGTGGATAACGTTTCTCGCAGATCTGCCAAAATTCTGCGACATTGCTACCCAGTTTTTTCCAGGCACCTCACTCATTTTTGAGGTGTGACTTCTGTGGCAATCTGTGATGCTAAATGGCCTTTCATCATTCAAGCATAAATGGGTACCGGCAAGACTGAGCTCCACTTATATGTCCTGCAACAACAAATTGCTTTATATTCCCTTACTTTCAATTCCTACATGCCCAGTTTAGGCTATTGGACTCTTTAAAGGAAGCCCAGCAAGTTTAGCCAAAGATTTTATGCTTTTTAAAATCCTCTGCTATGTATATGTTAAAGAAAATTTATGCTACTGAAACCATGAAACCTCCTACTCTCTTTGCTCCCAGGAAGTCAACAGAAAATAAACCACTTTTAAAAATAATCTCCTCCTCAAGAAACTTCAGGGTGACACGGAGAGGGAGGGGTTACTGTGAGCCCTAAATAATACAGGTTGGTTCTTTAAGCCATGTAGGGAAGGACAAGTTAAAATTAAATGACCTTTGGTAGCAATACTTCACCTACAACATCAAGTCATGATTTGATCTTCTTAATTCTCCTCCTCTGCTGTTGAGATTCATGATCCATTGGAAGCTACTGTTTCTGCTAGGATGGGTGCAGGGCAGACAGTGCCCTCGTAACCCTGCAGGATAAACTTCCAGGGACACCAGCCCAGGGTCTTTGCAGGTAATACCCCTTAAGAGGCAGCATGTCCCCTGCTGAACTTGCTGTGGCTTTCGGGAGAGGGAAAGGGAGTTTTAGCGGTTCTTTCATGCAGTCATTGCCTGCAGAGGAGAAGCGGAGCCTTGGTTTGCTGTAATAAAGCTTTGGCTGGAACACAAATCTATACATATCTAACAGTGCAGATAAAAATGGCCAGGTTTGGTCACAAGTATTGATCAGAGTGAGAGAAAAGTCAAAGCAGGACCAAACACCTACTTGAAAAATAAAAGGGGCACACTTTCCTTTCCACAAAAATAATCTTAGTTGCAAATCCAAAATCTCTCTTCCCACCCACAGTAGTTTTTGAAGTAACCATTAGCTTCAGACAAGCACTGGCTGTACAGCACACAATCCAGACTGTATTAGAACACAGCACAAAGCCTTATCTTGTTTTTTACATTTATTGATCACTCTGTGCCAAATCCAAACATAAATGACATGCTGATTCCCTAAAAATCATTGAGTCATTACTCAAGTAAGTTGAGTCATTAAACAACACTCTGCATCCAGCAGCTACCCAACATCTCACCTCAGAAAGGGTCAGTTTGTGAGATTAAGATGATTTGAGAGGAGATGTACAGTTGGACTAGACGACAGCTGCAGGTCCCATCCAGCTGAACTACTATTAATTCTTTTCTTTATAAATAATGAAATAAACATATGCATTACATGCACATATACATATGTATAACTCCTCTGGTAGTGCTGAAACATGGATGCTATCGAAATGACCGTCTCCGCCTCTTCCTAAAGGAATTCCAAACTCCATGTACCGATGAAGAAAAATCAGAGGTAACAGCTAACAGACTAGCCAAGGATCTGCTTTTCTAATGCTGCATTTGATTAATTATGTGATTTATTTTCAATGACTGGTTCAATCAATCCTGATCAAATTAACAAAGACAATGATCAGAAATACCAGACTGAAACACAATACAAATGATTTGGTTTCAGGGGATCCAATCAAATGAAACAGGATTAAATTAACCAGTGATCAGATTAAGCAGAAGTCGCTGTATCAAGTCAGAAATGTGTCAGTACTTCGGGCCGTTTGCTGTGTCTGTAAGTTGCCATTTCCAGCTCTTTCTAGAAATCTCAATAAAGCTCAGATTTCTCAGGTAATGTGGAAACAGTAACAATAATTATTAATAACAAATAATATTTCAATGTAGCAATAATAATAACAACAACCACTACTACTATTACTATAATTCTACAGTCCCACAGTATCTGGGGCTCTGCCACAGCAGAGACCCTTTAAAGATAAAAGTATACTCCCATATATAGCCCCCCCCAGCAGCCTGTACCTGAAGGAGTTTACAGTCTATGTGCATGTCACGGAGACCAAAAGGTGACAGAATATCAGGATGCAATCAAAAAAACCAGAAAAACCCATTTAATTCTACAACGTTAGCAAAGAACCAAGATGAAAAAGCTGCTGTTGAACAAGGAGTGTTAATGAAAGTTGCCAGTGATACAGCTGGAAATGCAGTTCTTACCTAAAAATCAAAGTAAATACAAGTATCACAGGGAAAGTACTTATATTTGCTGGAAAGTGACCTAAACCTTGAGCAGCCAATGAGGTCCTGCAGCAGTGAACAGAGATGGACCTCTAACTGCCTTGAGCACATGCTGGTTCAGCAGAATCCATTAGTAACCGCCTGAAAAACGACTCAAAGGGACTCTGTGTCCAACACCAGGCAAAAAACAGACTAGGGACATCAGAAGTCAGCTAATTTGGAAGTAAACTGGAGAATGTAAATGCTGAGTGTTAGAGAGTGAAAAACTCAATTCCTGCCTTTTTTTCCCCCCACTAATAGAATAATTTAAAAGATAAACTTGAGGGATATGGAGCAGTACTCCCTAAGGGCTTTTAATAAAGCTGCTTTAGGATGCTGGCAGGCAGCCCTGCTTGTAAATTCTGGCTCCAAATGCTGCAGCAGGATATGGAAGGACACTGGACTTATAACATGCCACCTGCATGGCAGCGGTGCTCAGGAACACCAGACAGAGGAAAGTTACAACAGGGGCTAAAGCCAGAGGGGTTTTCCCAGCTTTCAAAAAAAACCCCCCAAAGACTGTGCCCATAATCTGCATGGAGGCCAAAGCAGATATAAACAAGTCAGATGCAAAACAACTGCCCCACCCATCTTGTCCGTTATAGAAAAATTCAGGCGTTGTACAGGAAGACTCCTTCCCTGTCCCTTGGGCACAGGATTGCTTCTTCCTTGTGTACACTTCCCTGTAACAGTGAGCAGACACCATGCTCTCCCTGAGAACAGATATCTGTCTCCTGACAGGATTTAATCACTTGTGATCCCCCCTAGGATTTTTCATTCATGCAAGGAGCAGACCAAGGTAAGTAATTAGGCAAGCGATAGCTTATCTCTGAAGTGTAGGTTGGTCTTTGTCCCAAATGAAACCACTGGAGCCCTCAGACTAAGTTCTGATGGTCAGAAAGCTTGATGTTCACCCACAGGTTCTGGTTTGTATGGCCACAGCATACGTCCTATCCTTGCTGCTCACTGTTTGCACCACAGGGATTGATAGCGAAGGACTATCCTTGTTAGACTGAGTGCATGATGAGCTGCTTCACTTACTGAGCCTGAGAAAGTATTTAAGGAAACATTCCACTCTCCCTTCCCACAACTTAAAGACTTAATATTTTATCTTTGTTTTCATCTACCATGGTGAGTGTATTTTAAAGCACCAGCTCTTTTCAGCCAAAAGACATTTGGCATTATGATTAAGAACGTATTATTTTTTTATCTGCAGTCCCCCTTAAACAGTATCTTATTTGTATGTACAGGCCTTTTCTCATGCTCTTCCTTGATACAATTTTTTTCAGTCTCATTGCAATTTTTTTCATGAGTACTCTCAGTTTCATTTTCTTACTTTATTTTCCCCATGTCTCTATCTCTTTCCTCACTCTCTCCTAAGTGAAATGAGAGCCCAATTATACTCCTGTTAGAACTGAACTTTCAAATCCATCATGTGCTAGTGGGCTCAAAATTAGGCAAATAAATTCCCTCAACCCTACAAATTAAATTGAGTCTTTGCATATGTTCTTTTAAGAGCACAAAGATGTCAAGTATTCACCCAGCTGTCACAAAATACGATGAGCAGGCACTTTGTATTAATTTTCTAAATCATTTGTCACATTTAACAGAAATGCTAATGGATCCAAAAGTAAATTCTAATCTATCCTAAATATCTGGTTATTATTTGTATTACAGTAGAACTTAGAACTGTCAGTTGAAGATCAGGGCACAATGTCAATGCATTTCTCAACCGAAGACAAAGATCATTTGGGTGATGTGCAGGTATCATTTTGCACTTTCTCAGATTTTATTTCATTATTTTAATGAACACCCTCCTCACATTTTATATGCTACTTCATTTGAGAATAAAAGTACCATCACCTTGTAAGCACCACTACCTAATGCATCTGCCACTGAAAACCAGGTCTTACATTTGTTAAAGGCAGCAGGTGTGGATTTGGAAGAAAAAGAGGTATCATGAAGGTCAGACTGCTCATGCTTTGTCTTGGTCACAGCTCATGATGGACATGGGGCCAAGCAAGATCACCCTCAGTGCGTGGATGGGAATTTGCACAGAGCTGCCGACACTGGCAGGTTGGACATTACACAGTGAGCCTGTTATGGGTCTGTGTAGATCCAGTACACCTCAAATGTGTAGGATTTTCTGCCCCAGCACTAAAAGCCTGTACAGTATTTTTCATGTGTTCAACCCAACACATTCAGGGAACCTATGATGTGATGAACACATCCTGGAGGGCTGTTCTTTATGTACTACCCTGTCTAAAAACCTATTAGGGCACAGCTTAAAGCAGGAGGGCAGCAGATCCTGGCTGTCAGTGATAATCCACTGCCAAAATCAATACTGTTGGCAAGCTTGCTTCATGGATAGTTACGATCAAAGAGCACATTTTCCAAGAATGTGTTGTCAGTCCCATTGTCTTGGCCCAATTTCAACTCTGGTAATTACATTTCTGCCTGCCTAATACTCCCCTGCCGCTTTGAGGAGATGTGGAAGCCCTCTCATCCCGTTCCCACATTGCTTAATGGCATCATGGCCACGTTCAGTACCAAACCAGACACACTTCAGCGGTGGGCACGGCTTCGCCTGTACACAGTGTACACAGCAATTACTACTGAAACAGCTTTGTGATTCTTAAGAGGTGGAAAGTGTAAGACACTGTTGCTGCTGTTATTTTAAAAATTATTTATCTGCCTCTGGAAGTAGTCATCTTGAGACATCTTTTCTCTTTCATGAGTGAATGTGTACATTTAAATTATTTACCAAAGGTAGAACTGGTAAAGTATCAGTTTGTATTTTCACTAATAAAAGCAAAATATCTATTAAATGTGACTGTCTACAGCTTTTCAATACCTGGCTTCAGGGAGTTCAAGCCCTTTCAGATCAAGCCAGGAGAGCTAACACTACCAGCAAACCAGGAAAAAGTCTGCCTTTCTCAGTGGAATAAAACTCCTGTTTACAGCTGTACAGGGTATAAAATGGGAGGTTTTAAACTTGTGACATTTCCATCCCTAGAAAAGCTGTCACATGCCCGGCACATCTTACCTCAAGCCGTAAGCCCAGGGGCATTAACAGCATTAGCCCAGCTGTAAAAGTACCAGAGGGAAAGAATGGTGTAACTAAAACACTTTAAAACACTCCCCAAATCTTTCCTATATTCAGAAAACAGAAGTTTCCCCAATGGGAAGAAACTTTTATTTCCAGCTTGCAATCTTGTTTCTCAAAAACTTCTCCACTGGGCTCAACAGATCGACTCCTGCCTGTTGGAAATCCTGGCTCATGTTATTTTGGGGAGAGATCTCTGAATGCAGACTGAGAGGAAGCACTTTAATAAAAACATAAAAAAATTTCAGGACTAGGCAACTGTTGGAAGCTGCTCTGAGCCACAAACTGATCAAATCAATCCTGTAAACATGGTTTTGTAGGCAAAGGAAGATGTGTTGAATACAAGTCATCATCAGCTGCCTTCATCTGCATTCCCTGCTCTCCTCACACTTCCCAAAGGGACCATTTGGAGTGTTTAAACAACTGCAATTTTAAATAGACACCATTAAGCATATTTTATATTAAAATGTAAAAAGAAGGCCAAACAAAACAAGCCCAGGGAAAAAAAAGAACCAGAAAAGTATGCATATGAGAGAGACTAATAAAATACGAGCATATTAATGTATTCTGGAGCATTTGCATGTGTCAGAAGGAGTGGAAAAGGAGGTGAGCAGGAGATGAGAAAATATGAGACACAAAGTGACAAAGAAAAGCACCCGTTTGGAAAGAAAGAAGCAGGTAGGGAAAGGACTGTCTTGCAGATAAGTGAAGACTCTGTGTACAACATGAGGGGAATTTTTAAACATTGAGCTTTTACTAACATCAATAGGGTTATTATAACTAACTTGGTAAGACCTTGGGGCAGCAGTTAAACAATGTAATACAGGTACTTAATTTAGGTGTCATGCCTACTTCTCTCCGTCGGCTCTGTTAGAAGCTGGAGTCTGGCAGCCCTGGATAACAAGTGGTCTAAATTACTCATCACTCTCTGGAAGGTAGAAACCATTGTAAACTCTGTGACTATGCTCCCGTGCACACTGCAGCAGAACCAGAGTGAAAAAGGGGGAAAAAAAATGACAAAGAACATAATCCAGCTATATTACAAGCAGAAGAGAGAAATTCAGGAACTCTATGAAAAGAATGATGACCTAAACCAAAGAAGATGGGATATTGGAAGTTAAATTATCTGTGCAGAAAACTTAATGTAAAAAGATTCAAAAGAAAATACAATCTGTAGCTGCAGCCTAGTGATTCTAAATGAAAAAAGAAGGAAAAAGCAAAACAAAACCCAAGCCCCCAAAACCTAAACTAAGCTGAAAAGAAGCAAAGGAGAGATTATTTTTTATTTTGGAGTACCTAGTTCCTAATTTAACCTTAATGCACTCTGACCTATGTCCTCATGGATAATTCAGCACACAAACGTAGGGCAAAAAAAGAATCTATAAAAATAATAAAATAAGACCTGCTTGCAAGGGCAGTTATTAGTAAAAATTGCCCTTGGGTAAAAATAGTTCCTAATGCTTTGTGTTCCACCCAGCTTCAGGCGAGGAAGCAAGATCCCAGAAACTAGTTTTTTCCCCCCCTGTGCAATCATTTGCGGCTCTCATCCAGCCTCTGATTATGCTAATTGTATTTGATGGAATTTGTGTGTACTCTCCTTCGCTCTTGTCTCATCTGAACATACACAAGATGCATTTTTAATTTTTTAACTCTTAAAAAATAAATAAATAACATAACTTTCTCCCCAAGGTTGTGTAAATGTCAACCTTATTACTAGCTCTAAACAGCAAATACACAGCCTTTATTACTAGAAGCCAAATAACCCTTCCAATATTAATATGTTGCAACAAAGCTTTTAGTTAGTGTGAGAGGAATGTCATCATGTAGGAGCTTGCATAACACAGTCAGATCATGTCACCTAGACACAATTTTGTTTGCATTAAATTAAATCCACCATCCTAAGAAGTGCAACTTTAATAAAAAGATACAGGGAAGTTGGCTAGATCAAGAGCCTATATCGTTTTGAGACAGACACTCAAAACAAGAGGGACAATGAACTGCTCTAAAACCATTCCCAAGGGTTACCAATAAAGCCTAGGGCTTGAATTCCTAAATAAATGTTTTTTTTCCCTTTTAAAGATTTTCTTGACCACGGAACTAGATGTCAAACCCCACTTGGTTTTGGTAACACAAAACCAGATTACCTTAATGGTCTCAATACAGGTTCCTCAACTGTCTTTGAGGTCGCCAAACACAGTGGTGACTAGATTATTTCATACTTCATGGTGATTCTCTGAACCTCTAAATTATTCTTTAATTGTACTAACTGTCAGCTAAAGAGAAGTGTAATTACACTGTAAAGTGTAAAGGACTTCCCCTCCCTTCCCTTCCCTTCCCTTCCCTAACCTTCCCTTCCCTAACCTTCCCTTCCCTAACCTTCTCTAACCTTCCCTTCCCTAACCTTCCCTTCCCTAACCCCCTTCCCTAACCTTCCTGAACCTTCTCTTCCCTTCCTGAACCGTCCCTTCCTTTCCCTTCCTGAACCTTCCATTCAACTTTTTAGTCTCTATTTCAGTAAATTTTAGTCAAAACCACTCGAGGACCCCATGCACAGCAGTTCTGCTCTTCCACAGCTTAAGCATCCCACAACTCATGTCCCTCCCTGAGAGCCTCCTTGTGGGAGTCTGATAGCTCCCTCCATGCTGAACACTGAAGCAGGAAATTACTCACTCCTAGGGCTGAATTTTCAAGGGTATTCAGGTTCACCAAAGGGGTTTCCAGAAGTGCTGAGGCAGAAAAGGCACTTCATTTCTGACAAAGTCTGAAGACATGGAGGTAGATGGGCCACACCTGCAAACCAGAAAATCCAGAAGCACCTAAAGACTTCTGAATGCCACAATTCAGGGGCTTCAGTAACTTCCAAAAACAGGACATTTGGAAATGTGAGCTGTTCTCTGCATTGGCAGAAATGAGACAGTGAATTCAGGTCAGTCACCCAGCCTCCCTGAGAGGGATGCAGTCCTTTTATGTAAAGGACAGAAAGCCCATTCTTTGGCCATACAGATGCTGGTTAGATGAACCTTTTGCAAGGTGAGAGTTTCCTTAGCAAAGAGCTGAGGAGGAAAAGCAGAGCAGGCTGTCTAGTTGTGTGCCATTATGGCTGGAGGGGGTTTGGGGCACATCCCCTTTCTCCTCCCAGCCCCAATTCACATGCATACACACTTGTTTTGGTGGTGACATCTGAAGGAGGGCAACCATGAGCCATTACCCTGTAACTCAGTTCCTTGTGCTAGAGCTTTTTCCAGAAGTGTTCTGATTTTTCCCAGGCATCTGAACTGCCTGCGAAAATTCCTAATGTAAATATCAGATCTGCCATGAACAGTTCTGGACCTTGACAGGAGCAGTCAGCCCTTCTGAGATAGGCTTTTTCACATGTTTGCTGGGAGTGAGAGCTCTCTGCTCACCAGTATGAACAAGATGCTGCTGCTTGCCATGTGAATATATCCATGGGGGAACTGGCTCCTCTCCTTAGCCTCTGTTTCATTACTTTCCACCTCTGCACAATGAAATGACTGAAAACCACTTCTCTTACAAGGGTGGCCACACATCACCGGTAAAATGTATGTAATTTATTTGGAGATCAGTCTAAAATAACTCTATTAAAAAAAAGTAAAAAAACTCTATTAAAATAACTCTATTAAAAAAAAGATTTTTAAAAGCTCTTGGCATCTCTGACACACACTTAATGCACAACAGCACAAGAGTTACAAAACATAAATCATCGATAATAACATAAACACTTCTCTCCAGCTTGTGTCTGCCACCACCTAAATTCTTTGTGATTCTTCAGGCACAGTTGTTACATACATGCAAATTTTAATTAAGGGAAAACTTGGCTGAATTGTGGACAAAAATATTTGTTGTACAGCATATTTGAAAAGCAATGCATCATTCTAATAGATTACTCAATGGATATTCGCAACCTTCCATAGAAGTGTTTAGGTAATGCAAAAAAAAAGATTAATTGAATAATTTAATTGATGGACAACAGCATTATTAATCAAATACATTATTCAGCTAATAGTATTCAACCAGTACTAATTAAAAGCAGAGAAGCAATTGCTTTCAAGTACAGCTCATTCAGATCCTAGTTTTGGCTCCATTAAGAAAATAGACTTTGCAGGAGAGTGTGTCAATGCAAGTATAGATGGAACAGATGTTGTCCATGTTAAAGAAGCCACATCCTGCATCACAGTGTCCTTGACCTAAGACACATGCATGACTGTGGCAGGCTTTGCACCTCTTAATGAATTGCTGGGGCTCGAACTGAGCATCCGTGAAGGTATTTTACCTCATGGAATAGACTAAACTAGTAGATTTAATACATAACCTGCAGGGCAGATCCTACTTGCTAACTGCTTCAACAACACTCTGCTTGGCAGCCTGCAGATAAGAGAAACTAATCTGGTATCTTCTTTCCTACTTGCTTTCCCAAGTGTTTTCGAAACCCTTTCCCATCCTATGACTAACACCTGTTACCTCATAAAAGTACAACTGTTTCCTCACCTAGTCTGGTGAAACACCATGCCTGTGTTCCTCAGCCTTTCAGGACCAAAAAGCTTTATACACATTACTTACACAAGCCTTCGTGCCATCATGCGTGCACCCAGCAGACGCTGTGCAGCTTTGTCCAGCAAAGGGGACACCACTGAGACAAGCCAGTGAAACCACCTGTGCCTCACATGTGGTAGCTTCTTAGGCGACACTAGCACAAACACCCACATTACTTTTATTTAGCAGAACAATGAAGAACAATGAAGAAAGTTAGGTTTAACAGGGAAAGGCTGACAACAGATGAGTCCAATCCATTGAGGCAAAAAACAAATACTGTATCTTAAGTACCAAGTTATGATCTCCCAACAGCATACAGGAGCGAAGAAATGTTCATTATCAGACAGCGTCAGCCACCCCACAGACAGGCAAACCACCATCTCAATAAAACCAGTTTCATTATCATGGCAGAAGGCACATTAAGCAGGGCCTGCACATGACAAAGAATAAATATCATGCACAGGCTTTAAAGACATAATAAACCACTGCAAAGTTCCCATGGAATACACCATAAAGAAGTTAGCTACAATGGTTAGCATTTAAAGACCCTCTTAAAGTTTAGTAATCATTAAAATACATGATACTGTTTAACCAAAATACAATTCCTCTACTTTAAGGGGGTTCTAGGACAATTTTTGGGGAATAAAGTTCAAAACAGTAAAACAAGAGTTTGGAACACACTGACTAAGTATTAACTGAAACAATTTTCCTAGCTTATTTTACTTTACTATTTTAAGCAGAGTTTCTTTTAGCAATTCAAGACACATTTCCACTCTAATCCCCTACTCCCATTTGGAAGGAAACAGATGAATGTGATGAAATGCAATGAAGATGATAAATTCATGCCACTTGAAAAGTGGCAAATGACATTTACTGGTCTCTCAGTTCCCATTTAGTGATTGATATAGAACTATAAACAAGAAAATAAGTACTGTTAAAAATCTTTCTATACAGTGGCAAGTAGGGTTTTAATGGTAGCTTCCCTGTGCTTATTAACAAGCCATGGCAGTTGCTGCACACTGATCAGTAACCGCGTAAGAACTCAGCCTACTGTAGAAGTCCTGAGTCTATGTACTTTCAATTTTAGAGCATAACCATCATACGCTCCACAAACCAATGAAATTTCTAATAATACAAACCAATGATGTGTTAAATTGAGACACTTCTAGCTTGAATGCCAAAAACTTCACTGTGATGTAAAGGATCTGCACTTACCTTTCTCTATCAATTTACTGTTAATTTGCTACTATTGGAGCAATTTACAAAAAGAAAAAAAAAAGGCAATATTTTATTTAATTTCTAATACCAATCCTGGTCATTTCAAACATACACTGAAATGCCATTTATTGTACAAAATGCAATACAGTAATTCAAGAGGAGTAAGAGATGGCATGAGAAGTGTTGAGTGAGAGCAGGGAAAAAGAAATCACACTGTAAAATACCTGCATTTCGAGATAGGTGGCAACACTCACTACTCCTTTCAGAAGAGGAAGAGGTATTAACAGAATTTTAGGTCATTAATGTGTTCCTTTTAGTACAAAACCAGCACTACATATTTTGTTTACTATTTATTACGTGCTTTTGCTACTGTGTAGGTCATCATCACATCACAGCTTTTACAGATAAACTGTATCAAAGGACACAAGAATGTTCTGCGCATGTGGCTTTTTTTCCTTCCACCTTATTTCACCCCAACTCCTCAAGATGGCACCTAACCATTTATTTATGACACTGCACTTTATACCAAAACCACACATACAACAAGATGGTTTCTTTTTTCCTTTCTACTTCTACTCAGACACAAAGATAAATTGTAATGACCTTGCATGAATCATATTGACGTCATGCAGTCTTAGTCCATGAAATAATTATGAAAGCACTGTTCCATCTCAGTCTCCAGAGGCTATCTTAGCAGTCCCTTAGAGTCTTTGCCACATCGTTCCACTCTCCAGCAGGCTACTGGGGCAAACTCATAGCTTGAAAGAGAATGAAAATTGGTCAGGGTCAATTCAAGCACCTGTAATAATGAATATTTAAAATTGGGTTTGTGATTAAACCACTGCTTAGCCAGGTTAGACATGGCCTACAGTAAATTAGGATACACTGAAACCACTGTAATTCCTTCTGTGGCAGTTATACTGCTGGGCAATTTGAGGAATTTCAAGCTTTGCTACTAGACAACAGTTGAGAGTAGCACAGGTCAAACTGATCTGTAGTAGACACCTAGTGAAATGCAGTAGCTCTACTAAGTATAGATCTGGTCCTCAGAGTTCAGGTACAAGGTTAGAAATTGGTAAGTGAATTGTTCAACACCAAGACCTGCAGCAAAAGCTGTGGCAACAATTAAATGTTAACTTCATACGTCAAGGGAAAGCAGGAAAGAGACCTCACTCGTTACTATCTCCTACTGACCTCCAGTTGGCTGGGTATCATCGTGTTCAGACTACCTTGTTCTCTGCCAAACTCTGTGCACATTGAGTGAAAGGTTAATGAAACAAAATTCTTAGACCTCATTTGTGAATAGAAAGTGCTAAACACTCAGTTTGCCTTATAGGTGTGATATTTCCTGATCTGGAACACTGTTTGCCAACTCCCTCTATCTTTGGTTCAATACTCATCCCCTGCATCGCCGGACACGCTGTTAAATCAGCACCATTTACTGCAGGAATGTGTCTGTAGGCACTGTGGTGCCAGACACAAAAGGAGTACAGAAGAGACTCAAAACAGTTCCTGCGTACTCAGAAAGTCACACTGAAATGATGAGCTGGACTAAAGGACTTGTTTTTAAATTTTTGTTGACTTGTGGTTCACAAAATCACAGCATAATTGAAGTTGGAAAGGCCACCTTGAGGCCATGTGAACCAAAGCCTTGATCAAAGCAGATGAACCCCAAAATTAGATCAGGTTGCTTGGGGATTTGCCCTGTGGAGTTTGAAATACCTCCAAGGATGGAGATGCTGCGTCTTTTGTAGGCAACCTGCTTGAGTGTTTGACTAGCTCATTTTGTTCGAAATATCCAACTGGAATTTCCTTTGCTGCATCCTTTGTCTGTTGCTCCTTCTCCTTCTGCTGTGCTATTGCGAGAAGAGTCTGCTTCTGCCTGCTCTTTACCCTCTCACAGGCAGCTGTAAAGAACAAGAAGAACTTTCTCTTATCAAACCGTAACTCTCTGAGCTTTTCCTCCTATGCCATGTGCCCTACCTCCCTTAGCAATTTAGGGGCCTTTCACTGGACTCTAGTATGTCCCTTAGTGTCTTGTACAGGACTATTCAAAATTAGACAGGAATGCTGCGTGGAAGCAAAACTTTGCTGGACTTACTGTCTCCATTCCAGATTTAGGCTGAATGTGACAAAAAAGTTCTTTAATTTGAGGGTGGTGGATCCCTGGAACATGCTGCCTGGAGAGGTGGTAGAGGCCCCATCTGTTGAGACATTCAAGGTCAGGCTTGACGGGGCTCTGGGTAATCTGTTCTAGTTAGAGATGTCCCTGCTTGTTGTAGCAGGGTTGGACTAGCTGATCTTTGGAGGTCTCTTCCAACCCAACACATTCTATGACTCAATGAATACAGCCAGGATACAATTCATTGCCATTTCCAGAGAAGCACACTTGACATTGAATTTATCCTCAGATCCTTTTCTGCTTAGCTGACCTCTG
Organism: Rhinopomastus cyanomelas; assembly: GCA_013400115.1. NCBI lineage: Eukaryota > Metazoa > Chordata > Aves > Bucerotiformes > Rhinopomastidae > Rhinopomastus > Rhinopomastus cyanomelas. The sequence continues at coordinate 648,882 of VXBP01006168.1, read as the reverse complement.
AGGATGCCATCAGAATCACAGAATGTTAGGAGATTGAAATGGACCTCTGAAGATCATCTAGTCCAACCTGCCCTGCTAAAGCAGCTTCATGCCATGATCGCAATCCTTTAAGGATTGGACTGCTAGTCCAATCAATTTTCCACCCACCTTACGGCACACCTCAAATTTGTAAATAATAGCTCAACTTTGCATACAAGGGTACTATTGGAGACTTTCAAAAGCCCTGCTTAAGTCAAGTGAATGACTTTCCACTGCTTTCTCCTTGTCTGGTTCCACAGACTTGTACATGTCCAGATGATAAAGTGGTCCCTATGCTAATCTTGTCTACCATCAGTAGTACTTCGGTACTCCAAAACAGGAAACTAGGAGGTGAGCTAGGGAGACCTGAGAGCAGATCATCCTTGGACATTAACATCAGCTGCTCCAACCCATGCTCCAACAGTATGTCCTTTTGTAAGAGGTTTTTGGGAAAAATTTGAGATTAGGTTGGGCCTGATGAGCTCCCTGGTTTCTAAGAACACTACACCTTTCTGTAGAGATAGAAAACAGTTTTGTTTATAGCTGAAGCAAAGCACCACCATCTGCTGTCTGCTAAGGAGAAATAAACACTATGGGACACACACGATCTCAATTCTTTCAGCGAAGCATTTGAGGATAAGGCAAATTGGTGAAAGCTTTTAATCACTTGGCAATGTTTATGTCATGGGAAATATGGGCCCTGAGGCATAAAGATCCAATATTATCAATACTGTGATCATCAATATTGTGCTGTTCCTTCAGCAAAAGTAAAGCTCATCCCCCAAGGAACACTGGGGGAAAGCAGGCTCAGGACTGAATAGATGTAGTGGGGGAAATCTGAGCAGGAAAAAATTGCTTAACAGGCTTTTAAAATTGAGGTAATTCATAGCTGTGAATATTGTGGATGAGCTGATGAATTGCATTTTACATGCCTTTATCTGATCTTTCATGACTTTTTATGAATGCTCCAATGAAATGTTCCACAATTTCACTGAAGGTTCCTCTACCCCTTTCAAGAGGAAACGTGTTCAGTTCTCTGTGATATCTGCCATTACACTGCTGCAGACACATCTGAATTTACACATGCAAATGTACTTTGATAAACTACACTTTTCTACAGTATATAATCTTTCTTTTTCCATGACAAACTCACAACTACTAAAGTATTAATTCCAAACCGGTTTCTCAATATTAAACTCAATCATTGTGCTGTCCACATTGCATTTGCCAATTGACAAGCCTTTCTTTGGAGATGTAAAGATATGGAGAAGACAAAACCAGTCACCATCTGCAAAGTCTTATTTTACCTCGTATTTTCTTGTAGTTTGTGTTTTTTTCCTGTGGAACTCCAACAAATAACTTTGACTTCTTACAGGCAGGGAGGTGATGTTCATTGCCTACTATAAACTACGATGCAAGTGCATTAGGTTTAACTGCACGCTCTGCCTACAGCTAAATGCTGAGATTTTTCACAAACTTCAGCTTTTCAGATGCCAATGTTTGTGTTTGGACACACATTCCTTCAGAAGAAAGTTTAGTCACAGGAGTATAAACTTCTAACTAGTTTTACCTACATTATAAACTACAAAATTTGCCACTACAAAAGCTTCTGTATTATAAAAAGTAGTATCAGTGAAAATGCTGAGAAACAAACTGGTCATTGCATGGAATTCAACACTTCTTAGGTTTTAAAAACTGAAGACTTCTTTTTATTCCCAAGGATCTTTTCATCTATCACATGCCCCCATAAAATTTCAAAGTGACTTTGAAATAAAATCAGCCACACATATAAAAAATCAAATCTTAACGTTCTTTGAAAAAGGAAAAAAACCTCTCTATTTCCAATGTCTTCTTGTGTATTATTTTTTTAATCTCCTCTAAAAGACGTTATGAAGGAACATAGGTGTCCCATTCAGCAGTGATGCCTGTGCTGAAGAAAGAGTGAAAACAGCCAGTGCTTAAGGAGAAACACCCTGAGGTATTTCTTTGAGTGCCTTTCACATGTACTTCCATTAAATACATTTTCCTCCATTCAAAAGTAAATTGCCTTATAGCAGGTCTTGCTCTCTGCACACAACTAACCAGTTGCTTCACATTGTCCCTGTACTTTTTCCATCCCACTTCTGTAATAAGCTGCGAAAATGAGACCAGAAGACTTGGATGCACTCTACTTGTGTGCAAATCAGGTTCAACACTTGCAGTGCAAACTTCTCTGCATCACAACAGCATTGAGCTAAATTTTCAGCTTCATGGTATCGTTCAGTGACTTCATGTCACTGTGCTGTACTTCAGTATAACGCAAGACAAGATGAAGATCAGTAGCAAAGTTCATTTATACCAAACACAAAGTGGATGGCAGTTAACGCCCCTGTACTCATCACAGAACCAAGTACCATTTACATGTGGTAGATCTTGCCTGGATGAACACTGTTAAATTGCTTTCCCATTGACCCCCATGGACATTAAGGCTACCTCTCCTACTCCGGCAGGGGGGTTGGACTCGATGATCTCTTTGGGTCCCTTCCAACCCCTAACATCCTATGATCCCATGATCCTATGATCTGTGACAGTCAACCAAGTAGGGTCAGCTTTTGCAATGCAACTGGGAAAGGCTTGGGAGACATTCATTTGGGTCAAGAAAGAATTGCACCAAGAACAACTACTGAGAATTTCTGGGTGTCATGGAACCAGACTGTGTCTGTTCACTGACACTGCTTAACTTAATGGTAAACACTCAGCCTGAGCTGACTAAAGGAGTATCATTACAACAGGGTAGCTTTAGTCGCCACACACACAATGTGTTTTTTTCCACCACAGGTAATCAACTGCATTTCCCAGAACCTTACACAGAACACACAGTTCATCAGGGGTTGGAATGGACCGCCAGGGGTCATAGAGTCCAACACCCCTGCTCAATCAGGATCATAAAACCTAAGACAGGTTGCACAGAAATGCATTAAAACAGGTCTTAAAATCTCCCCAGAAGCAGACTCCACAACCTCCCTGGGCAGCTTGTTCCAGTGCTCAGTAACCCTTACAGCAGGGGTCCTCAAGCTTTTGAAACAGGGGGCCGGCTCACTGTCCCTCAGACAGTGTTGGGGGCCGGGCTATAGTTTGTGCTGCCTGGCTTGTCCTGCCTGGGAGCTGGAGGGAGGGACAGACAGGGGAGCCACCTGGCCACGCAGTCGGCAGGAAGTCATCTGCGGTTGCTCAGTTTCTGCCCCCCTAACCCCTGGTGGTGGGGGTAAATACCGGCGGGCTGCACTGAAGACCCTGGGGGGCCATATCTGGCCCATGGGCTGGGGTTTGAGGACCCCTGCCTTACAGTAAAGACACTTTTTCTCATACTGAGATGGAACTTCTTGTGGTCCAACTTACACGCATTACCCCTTGTCTTATCACAGGGAACAAGCAAAAAGAGATTGTCTCTTTCTTCTTGACACGCAGTCTTCATGTATTCATATACAGTGATTAAGTCCTCTCATAATCTTCTCCTCTCCAAGCCGAAAAGCCCCAGATCTTTCAATCTCTTCTCATAAGGCAAGTGGTCCAGTCTCCTAATCTCTCCAATCCCCCTTAGCTCTCAGAATGTTAGCTGTTGTTAAATGCTTAAAACGCTCTAAAATATATGTAAAAATTCAGCTTCATTTGTGGACTCTTAAAATGTAATGCGTGGACTTACACCCATCTGAAGTGACAACACCCAAGACACTGAAACAAACACCCATGTAGTCTCACTAGAGCCCATAAGGGAGAAGATTGTAGTGCTGGCACATCCAAGGTCAGGGCATTGAAAAAGGAAATACCCTGTGAGCCTAAGGACTGTTCAGACTCTCCAGAACAACCACAGTGCTGAAGAAGCTAAAAAAGGTTTTATTTTAAGCAGCTAAAGACTTATTGCTCTGAGCTTGACAATGTCTGCCTAAGCTGTACCAACAGATGGGCAGACAGTTTATACAGCATGCAACTGAAGACTAATTCCACACTCAACATTCTTCCCCATAGCCATTTCAGTGACTTTGAGAGAGCTATTTTGCCAAAAGTGTTATGAGAATATTTTTATTTCAATAAAATGGCTACCTTGCAGGAATTAATTCCGACAGATGTTTTAGTAATTACAAAATCACTTAACTAATTATCTCTGATACCTTTTTGGCCATCTCCACTATGATGAACACCTCAAACTAAATTATAGCCAGTAAACTGCAATGGGATTGTATAAAACCTTGGCTTTAGGAGAGACAGGGTGGAAGTTAGTGCTTGGCACTTTATGTCATCAGCATTATAATGATTCAGCTAGAGTATATATAATTTTGTTGCTGACCTTACATTATTATATAATTAAGGTAATTTAAGTAATTACTTGCTAAAAAGACTAATTTTGTTCATCAACGTAAAGACTCTCAAAGCACAGCAATATGAGGGAATTAGATTCCAATACAGCAATTTGGGGAGAATTAGAACCTCCAGTGAATAAAGTGAAACAGGAGTAAGCAGTAAAATGGAACAAAGGACAGAACAAAAACACAAAACCTGGTTGCTACTCTGTCTTCGGTCACAGACATCCCCTGAACCTTCCCAGTACTCTAAACATAGTAAGGATTTTCTTGTAACACGTAAAATATCCTCTGTGAGACTTCTAACTGTAAACCTAAATTTAATAAGAAGCTAAAACTCTTTCCCAAGCCAGACGAGCAAAAATCTTTCCTTAGAGACCCTGTAATCAGAGAGACTCTTCTGAAGACAATTTTGCCTCTCCCCTTCAAAATAAGATTATCCTAGAAGATCCTAACAAATTAACTGTTTAATTGAGTGCACCAAGTATTCTGTATGCAGCAATCACAGCTATTTCAAGCCATAAGCTCATCCATAAAAATAGCCTCCCTCATTCCTGCACAATAATGTAATTTTAAACCACAGAGTTTTTCCTTTGGAGACACATCTTATTATAAATGATCATGTGAAACACTGGCATCTTCTCCAAACATATCACGAATTAAAAGGAAGACTCTTTGATGTCAGACGAATGTTACATTTGAGAAACTTGAGGAAAAGTCTTTTGGATTACGGTCAATGTGTTACTTCTTTTAGAGGTGATGGCCTGCTTGTTTGTCTGTGTCCAGAAACTGTAAAACTATTGTTGTCTTTAAACTTTGTAAAAAAAATTAATTCCTGTAACCAAAAAATATTTATCCAGCTTTAAAGCTTGTCTGCGATTATTCCTGATGCTATTTTGAATTGGACAATGACAAATGCCTGCTTTTATAACACGATGAAGATTCTGTTACAAGTAATCAATATTATGTTTGTTTAATAACCGAGGAACTGGTTGAGTATATAACTGAGGACTTAATTATTTGGCAGGCCTATGAAACATGCTAATTAAAATTTTAAGCAACAAGAATCCTACAGAAGTATTTAATAAAAGAAGCTACATGTGAAGAGACTATTTTAGTACTTCACACAAGTGTGCCATATGAATAATAGAAACTTTCAAAGTACTTTATCTATAAAGGCAGGAGACTTTGATATAAACAATTTACATTTTTAATGCAAGTGAAAATTTTCAAGTCCTCTTAAGAAGTACATCAAGCTTGAGAATTTACAGGACTGCAATCATATTGTGAAGAACACAGGTTTTCAACACAAAAATTCAAAGGTGTGACAGAAGGGGATGCATTAAAAATGAAAACTACTGTCCAATTCAAAAGTATTACCGCAAGCAGAGAAACCCACCACTGACCATACATGTAAGAGAGATTAAGCAAAAGCAGAATCCAACAGCATTTGCAAAAAAGCTGCCACCCAAACTTAAACATGGAGAAATTACAGCACTTGCAGAAGTTTACCTGTTCTTGATGTCGCTTTTATTTGAACATTGTAATGTTGTTGTAACTTGAGTTTCAATAAAAGCCTGTTGCATTAAAACCCAAACAACATAGGCTGACTAAGGTAAGACAGAACTATGAGGGATTTAACTTGAATTTATGATACTTAATTTTCATTAAACTTTCTGTCTCAAATGATTCTTTGAGCAAACCTGAGGTTAAATGACATTGAAATTTTAAGTGAATGTTTTCTGAGCTGCTTCAGCAAGTAATTGAATTAAAGCTTTCCTCCAGTTACAAAGCTTCTTGGGATTTGTCTTCTCACAACCATTCTTACTTTTGCTATGCCAAGAAAAAAAAGACCCATCTTTTTAAATAGACTTGTCATCAGAACTAGCTGGATTATCTCTGATATTACCTGTGCTTCATCTTAGGACTCAACACCACTTGCTTCCATGATAAAAGTATGGTTTGTATGGAGCAAACCTGCATCCTTCCCAGCAAACAATGGAACTAATATGGAGCCTTACTGCTTTCCTTCTGACAATTTTTTTAATATGAAGAAAAACAAAAACCCCGGGTTTGTGATTAATAACTTCCATTTCCTTTGCTTACTTTTGTCAGGTTTTCCTTCAGGGCATGGCAAGAATCTTTACAGTATGACACTAATAGGACCGTCATGTCTCTGAAATTGCATCTCATAAACAATTACACGTAACTCAGTTCACAGTTTCCTCAGAGGCTTCCTCACAAGCCACATTATTTGGTTCCTGACTCTAAAATAGTTTCTCCTTGACATTTGCCAACACTAAAAAGGGTAAGAAGGGGCTTCATCAGAGCCTAGTGCTACCCTAAAATGGGAAAAAAACCCTTGTCATTCTTTAATGCAATGGACAATGTCTACAGGGATCCAGCTGCTGTGAACTGTAGAAGAGGGAACTGTTCAAACAGGAAATAGAATCATAGAATCACTACGGATTGGAAGGGACCTCGAAAGATCATCCAGTCCAATCCGCCTGCAACAGCAGGATCACCTAAACCAAGTCACACAGGAACCTGTCCAGTTGGGTCCTGAATATCTCCAGTGAGGGAGACTGCACAACCCCCCTGGGCAGCCTGTTCCAGTGCTCCGTCACCCTCACCGTGAAGAAGTTCTTTCTCAGGTTGATGTGGAACCTCCTATGTTCCAGCTTACAACCATTGCCCCTCGTCCTATCACTACATGACACCGAGAACAGCCCAGTGCCATCCTCCTGACACCCACCCCTCAAATATTTGTAGACATTAATGAGGTCACCCCTCAGTCTCCTCTTCTCCAAGCTAAAGAGACCCAGCTCCCTCAACCTCTCCTCATAAGGGAGGTGTTCCACCTCTTTTATCATCTTTGTTGCCCTACGCTGAAGGTTTTGGCATTAGTTAACCACCGGAACATACTGTCAAGGAACAAGGGGGATTGTCCCTCAGGAATCAAACTTAGTACAAAGGAAACTTTCAAATCATGCTCCTGTTCCTCCCAGTCATGATCTGTTCCAGGATCACTGGGTGAAATTCTGTGGGCTCTCTGAAGGCAATTACAGGCATCGTATATGGCCGAAGCAGTTATAAAGAAATAAAATGAGTCACAGAAAAAGCTAGAGAGATATTAAGTAGTAAGAGGAAAGCCACAATCTACTAATAAATAGCACTGACTGTTTTGAAGAGGGTTCAGCTTCAAGTAGTTTTAATTGGAAAAAATACTGCGTAAGTTTCAGGCTAATCAAGTACAGTGGAAAGTTGTGATACGTCTGTGGAGTAAAAAGCCTAGCGAAAAAATCCAGGAATACTGAGAGATCAACTTCTGCTATGGAAATATGACCTTTCGTTTAACCCCCAAATAAGTTTTAGCAATTCTAACATCTATGTGAAATACAATTAATTTTACTTTTTATAACCTAGAGAAGTTGTCTGCTTGTGAAATAGCATTACTCAACTGTTTCCCTGTGTATCACCATCACAACGTAAGGAACATGCAAATCCTCCAGAATCTATCTGAAAGGTGCAGCCTTTTCATGCATTAATGAGGAGCCTGTGCGGTTCAGGAAGCACAGCTGGGTCTTATGGCTGTGGATTTCATGTCAGCCACCCACAAATACTTTCATAGAAGTAAACAGTAGACAGCATTAAAGACAGCAACGAAAAAATTCTGTAAACCTACATACAGTGTAGGTTTTTGACGTGAGAGTATTACTGTGCTCATCACTCTTCAGATTGAGACACTTCCAGAGAAAGTTCAGAAATAAAATACAGTAGTAAGCAAGATGAAGTATTTCCAGTCATGAAATATTTCCATTGCACCTCACAACCTGGTTACATCTGCTGGATGAAAAAGTCATTTCCAGGAATAAAATAAAATAATATGACAAGAGGAGACAACGATTGTTGTAAAATATTTACTCCCACCTGTGAGCATGGAAGCTCTTGCTGTCCTTTGTGAGGATAAATTTGATAACCACTCTAACAGTGAATGCCAGTGAAAGGTCTATCATGTCTACTGGTGTGAAGAAGTGATTCTCATGACAGCCAGCCATCAGCACATGCTGATTTTTTTCAGCTAATCCTGTGATCTTTTATTGACTTGAAGCTTCCTTATTGCTGGAGGTATTAGCATCCTCTCCATGACTTCAAGGCTATATCCTGAAATTGTCCTATTATAATATTAGTCTGGTAGGACTAGCGTGGAATAAAATCCTGACAAGCAATCAAAGAAGTTGTTATTTTCGAAAGGCGTCTCTCTAGAGAATCAGGTCAAAAGCCTACTTCTACCCTTGAACACTCAGAAGACATGAAAGAAAGCTTTGTTTTAGAAGCTTAGATGTCTACACACAAAGTTGATAATTGTTTTGTCTTTTTTTCTGTTTATTGCTTTTGAAGAAATTCAGTCCGAAACCCAGGATGCATCAAAGAAAGATGTGTATTTGGATGAGCTTTGTTTGATGGCAAGAGCTTTTCCTTATTAAGTCATCAAAACAGCCTGGAGCGAAATGGTAGCAGAAGCCTTCTGGAAAAAAGAGTACCAGGCATCACTGAGGACAATCACAGGGCACAGAAACTCAAGAGCTTTTATGTTTCCTCTTTTTATGTGCACACAATTAGGGAGCTAGATGTCACATTGTGAAGAGCCAAGGTGGCTGATCCAAAACTCTTCAAATCAGTATAAACATGCCCTCTGACTTCAGATGAGCTTCGGATAAACCCTAAAAGATTCCTGGACTAAGAGTTAGAGCCTTTTCAGCATCACTTGGGTAGTCCTCCAGGTGGGTGTGGTGAGGTGTGGATTCAAATGCAGCTCTGTGCTCTGTGGGTTGGTTGTGTTCACTCAGAGAAAACACTTTCTTTAGCCAGACAGGTACTGTTATTCTTGTACTCTCTATCGTGCTGCAAAGTCATTTACAAGAATACCAGCACAGACTAATCAAAGTTCTTGCTGCTGCAACAACCCAGCACACTGATGAGGTGCTTCTGTGTTCAATTTCAGAAGAGGCCAGAATTTGTATAGAGTGCCAGCCTATGGATATTGCCCTTGGAGTACCCATAGACATGCTGCCTATGACTCCATCATCAGTGTATAGAAGGGCTATTCTATTCTATTCTATTCTATTCTATTCTATTCACTTCCACACTTGCTTCAGAACATTTCTTTTTGCTGCATTCAAACCTGAGCCAGCCCAGCTTGTATCACTGGTTTCAAACCCAGTCCACTTTAGGGGCAAGTAATGAAAATGCTAAGAGGTCCTGTGAGACTGTGTCCTTCCCCTGCCTGCCCCACGCTCACCCTTGCTTCTGTCTCTTTCTCACTTGCTGAGAAGTCACTGCTGCTGCTCTCTGACACTAAAGACTAGTGTAAATATCCTAGAGCACATTTAAGTTGCTGGAAACTAGACAGACAGAAGGAAGGGCAGGAGTGTAGATTAGACATGGAATGAAAGAACAACTGAGGTGCCACCTGTGCCATCCCTCTGCCCCTCCTTTTCTGTCCTTTTCTTCCATCCTTTTACTTTGCTTTGTCTAAACTAGATCTTTTTGGATAATGATTTTCAGTCTGTAATGCCGTGAACTCCAGACATTGCCTTTTTGAAGCTATTTGGGCTTTTACACTATTGCATTGACCACAAGGCCAGCGGCACCACTGTATTGTCTCCTCTGAGCTACTGTATAACAGAGCTGAAAGGCCAGTCATAAAGTGTTTGAATAACACTGCCCTCTTAAATGGTATCTCCACATACTTCTATTTTTGATATCTAAGATGCCATGACAAAATTTGTCATGATTCTTGGTAAATTTTCTCCCAAAATCACAGTCTTCACTATGGAAAAATTTGTTTTCTAGATAAATCCAGTTCAGACTCGGCTTTCCTACCCCAGCATCTCACAAATAATTGCCTCATAACCTGTTGAATCTCCCTTTCATCTGCAAGCATTTTAGTGCCCGATTTTCAGCTCAGTCCCTGGAGAGAGAAGGCGGCAGGAGGTCCTGGATACAGGCATGCCTTCTCTTCTCCTCCCTGTGAAGCCATCATAGTGTGGTCACACAGTTTTGTTCCTCAATCAAAGGTCTTTTATTTATTTTCTGATTTTGTTTTCATTTTTGAGAGATAATCTCCATTATCACATTCTTTCCTGTTCAATGCTTTTTAATGCATGTATTATTTATCTTACGAAGGTCCTTTATGCTCTTGTGTGAATTCCAATTGTTATGGCTCATTTTAATTTCCTTTAAGGCCCCTGGCCATTTTTCTGCTGGAGTATAGCTGGTTCCACTTAATAAAAAGTTTTGCTATGCAGATACAGGAAGCTTCTGTACCCCACCTCTGAATCTCTGAATAAACAAGACTACTCTATCTGACATTTTATACAGTCAAATACATGACAAAGCCTAAAGCGTGATCAAAGTTATGATTAACTCTACTATGTACAACAAACAAAAGAATCTGGGATATGTGTTCACAGAAAATCAAGTGATTTAATTTATGGTTTATTCTACTTTTGCCCTATTTGGATGCTCGCTTCTATTGCTGGTGAGGAACACGTATCTGTCACTACTAGTGACGAGGAACATATACCTGTCATGAAGCCATATATCTGGTCTAGATAAATCTTGCTTATCCTAGAAACTTTCATCAGAGGTACAATTAGAAATAACAGAATTACGCAGCAAAGAAAGATGCTTTTCAAACTCATCAAGTCAACCTGAAAAGACTTGATCTCAATGCTGCCTCCAAAGATTACTGTTGTCTGAATGTTAGATATTTTTCAAGCAAATGGCACTGTTTGACAACACCAATAGTAATTTCAAGTGTTTTCTCGTGTGTAATTTGTTTTTCTGCAGTTTATCATACTGAAACAATCTGAAAAGAGAAAATAGCCGTGACTTTTCCATTTAACCAAAACCTTGTTTTCTTTCATTTATTTGTTGCCTCTAATCATGACACAATAAAGTGAAGTATTTGGGAAAAGGCCCTTCCTTTCATTGTGTGTAACATCATTAGGAACTGTGTGATTTGGATTTCTGTGTACAAATAGAAATAATTAGAAAATATGATTAAAGTATTTTGTGTTTGGGAGTGATGCAGGGATAAATTCTGCATTTCTTCGTGTGAGGTGAGAAAAAGTAAATTGGGTGAAGGACTCTATAAAGCAGTGCCCAAACTAGTGCATGGAACAAATGAGTGGAAGCTTCCAGAATATGGCAGAGCACAAACCAAGACAGCATTCCCAACTCATGTGCTGAGAGGTCCATCTGCCACTGCTGCTCTATGCCCACAGAATTGCAGTAAGTATCTGTAAATGGCTACTAGCGTTTCGCATGGTATCTGTCTGAGAGTGTCATGTGTGGTACCCACTCAGTTAATGTCAGCAAGCCTACCCAGAGGCACAGATACCTTGGAAAGGGCAAGGTTTTATTTGGGCTTCTATGGGTGCCACAGGACTTAGCGGAAGGGAGAGAAGCCAGGCGCGCCTGTTTTCAAAAGTGCACACACAGGGTTGGGAGTTGTGTATCACCAAAGGTAAGGTCATTTCCTATGGACAGTGAATAGATTGACTAGAAAAAAACAGGGTCATGTTCGCTCAGTTCTTAGGGTAAAACTTGCATGATTTGAGACCTGACCTTCTTGCAGCCATATGTCTGCCTATGTGCAGGGAACCAGTCAGAAGGCAGATGCATTGCTGTGAAGCCTCTATTCTTTATCTAAATTTGTGCAAGTTTGGACTTTACATTTATGTTCCTCAAATCCACATCTAAAATACTATTACAGGTGCCCCTATAACCAGAAAACTGAATACATATTCTTTGTTCACCAACAACAAGAAGCCAAATTCAATTCAATGTGTTCTTTATGATCTTTGACAACCACAGTCATCTTGCACCAGAGCAGAACAAGAAAGAGAGCATTGTACCTCAAATCCTTGAGATTTCATCAGAAAGAAAAAGATCACAGCACTATTGAGAGCAACTTAAGCGTCAAAGTCAAGTAGAAAAGATTTCTCTTTGGGAGCCTTCAAAGCAACTGTTTCTCCCCGGTGGCTTTATAAGGAATTTACGCACTTACATTACAGGGGCATCTTCGCCAGCCACCTAAAATTTAGGTGGAAATTAAGCACTGACATTCCTACATACGATGCATCATTGAATAAAGAAACTTGCAAGGAATTGAATAAAATGGCCTGAAGGATGTACAAAATAGCTGCACATAAGATACACAAATAACGAAAGCAATAGCTATCTTCGCAGGCTTCTAATACACAACTGGCATTAGCACAAACACTCACAGGAGCCAGAAACAGGAACACTCAGATTCACAGTCAGACTGGACATACCTGTCTGCATCTTGCATATGGGGGTGGGACTCTAGTGACACGAAAAAGAGGAACAGTTCCAAACTAAAAGAGAGTAGATTTAGATTAGATATTAGGAAGGAATTCCTCACTATTAGGGTGATGAGCCACTGGAACAGGTTGCCCAGGGAGGCTGTGGATGCCCCCTCCCTAGATATGTTCAAGGGCAGGCTGGATGGGGCTCTGGGCAACCTGGTCTAGTGAAAGGTGTCCCCGCCCATGACAGGGGAGTTGGAACTGGATGATCCCTAAGGACTCTTCCAACCTAAGCCATTCTATGATACTGTGAACACCAAAGTCCCTCACAACACTCTCTGATAATTAAGTCCAGTTGCTGATTCTATAAGGTATCCAAAGACGAGTTACTGGAGTACGAAGGGAGGAACATGCCTCAAGGTTACCAAAGTGCTCTCAATAATAGGCTAAAAATGTGAAGCATTTCAAGTGTCCAATGTTCCTATTGATATTCTCTGGGCAATTTCCTAAATCAGCTTTAAATTTTACTCATTTCAGCTTTAAAACAAGCAGTGTCGCAAATGATTAAAAGAAACGAACAACAACAAAACAAACACACACCCAGATGGTAACTATTATCTGAGCCAGAAAACAGAGACAAAGACATCCACTTAGGGCAAACTAACATATTGTATTATACCACTATGATGTACTGTAATGGGATACAATTTACATTAAAACTTGTTGTGAATTAGAGATTTAACTTATGGCCTTTCTCCACAAATTACAACAAACAAGAGCATGAAATAAGCTCTAATAATGGCATGCATCCCATCATCATTTGCTGGATTATTCCTAGACCAAAGCCATGGATGAAATATTCAAAAGTGCAGTTCTGTAATGCTAGTCTAGAAATGTCATTTCAATGAAAATCCTGAATCCCCACAGTCGGCACGGATTTTGTGGCAATCTTGCCAAGAACTGGAGTGGTTTAGGTGCAATGCTGACTACTAAACCTCCCAGAACAGTCAGGCAGATGGTGTGACTATGGCTTATTACATTAAATACACTGGTCTAACTTGTGCTCCCTCCCACCAGCTTGCTCTAGCCATCTCTTGTCCTGTATCATATCCTCATCAGATATCTGTTTTAGGGACTACACTGCACCTCTGTAAGTTGAAGCATCCAGCACAAAAGAAGCCAGCACTCTGGACTTCCCTTTGTTAACACAATAGATAAACAACTTGTCACAGATGAGTTTGCCACACTGAGCCTCTGTAGCAAATTGTACTTCTAATTGGAGAAAGTTCTCTTCCTTGTGTGCCATCATCTCGTTTGTGACATGGTGCACCTTCTAAGCACTGCAAAACCTCTTGCTGAGACAGCTGAATTTTGTGATGGATACTGTACAAACAGACAGAAACACAACACATTTCAGTCCCCTAATTTATAGAACGGCTTCCTACAAAGCTTCTAGGACTGAAAGTTGCTCTGAGAAGGAGGATGACATGGTAAGTGGATTCCAGAAATTTGAGATTTCTTCTCCCTAAATGATTTGCCAGAGCTAAGCTCATCTGTATGCACCAATAATCTCTAAATAATAAAAAAAGGATAATGTTTCCTTTCCTGACGAATGTGCACTCAACTTTATCCACACGGTGCTTTAGCAGCTCTGCAGGAATGTAAAAAATGATCTAATGTCCCATTTAACTTTGTTTAGAAACAATCACCAAGCTCATGGAAGGCAACTTCTCCCCACTGAATGTGTGCCTGCCAAAACGTTTGAGACTGGGAGGGGAACGATGAATGCCCACCTCCAAAGTTAAAATAGCCCTATTCCTTTCTACTCTGCTCAAAGAGAAAATAACAATTAAAAAAAGAAAGACAAAAAGCCATTAGAGGTAGAACTGACAAACAACTAGAAACACAGCAACTCTAGCAGTACTGCAATGTTAATGTATCAGCCTTGGGTACCAGCGTGAAGCTGGGATCTTCACCCATATGGTGAGATGCAATGACATTTATCCTTCTGCACCTCCTCTGTTTTTGTTGCAAGCGACTGTGATTAAGGCTAGAACAACAGACTCCTGACTTGTACCACAGGCACAGCACAGACTGACCTTTCTTACTGACTGAAGAAGCATGTGCAATATATCTGTAAATGTTAGCCACTTCCATATTTTTTTTTCTTCAAGCAATGTTATTATCCAGCCATTAACAACAGGAAGGTAGCAGCTGAAAAAAAAGTAAGACAAAATTGAGCTGCTCATCACTCCTTAGCTTTGGGAGAGATTCTCACATCAGCAACTCATTTCTGAAATGCAGATGGTAACAAGGAAGTGATATGCAGAGAAGGGAGAACAAAACCCCATTCAGGGTGCGTCTATCAGATACCCAGGCTGGTGAGACTGCTCTGCTCGAAGAAACAGCTGAGACAGCTCTGCGGTTTTTGAGACTTCTGGAATTTGTGCTCACTGCCGAAGGAAAATAGGGGAAACTACAATGAGACAGAGATAACGAGCGTTAGGAGAACTATGTCAGTAATGAAATGTCAGAGAAAACAGTAACAGGAAGCAGAATACATCAAGGATAGGTGGCACATGATGTCATCATAGTTTAGTCCATAGCAAAAGAGAGATCAAGTTTTGTAGTGCTCAGGCTCAGACAGTGATGAGGTAGGAAGCAAAGCCACAGAAGCAACTCACAAGCAGGAGGCTACACCCTGCTAGGAAAACTGGAACTTCACAGAGCCAAGTATGTTCTTAGCAATTACCTTGCAGGCTCATATCTCCCTAATTTGCAACTGCCTAATATACTTTTAGTAACTGCAGCTATCTCTGAGTTAAAATAATAAAGAAGGCAGAGATTTTCCTTGGTACCATTTTTAGAATTTGTCCTTTTTTGATGAAATGAATCATATTGTTTACTACCATCTTTCTTTTTAGTTCTGCCTTATACTCCAGCTGGAAGTGAGTAGGATAACCAGCACTCAGCCCAGTTGGTGTTAAGAGAATATGTAACACCTGAGATGCGAGGGAGAACATATGTAGGGAGTCAGAAAGGCATGCCATGGAGATTGCTCCTTTGCTGTTATGCTCAGAGGGACCAATTACTACTCAGCAGAGTAATGGACACCCACCAGCTCTTCCAGCATGGCATCTGCTAGCCTCAGGTCTGAATGTGGACACTTGTGACCACCACATGGCATCAATCCTATACCTGTTGTGAGAAATTAAAAAGACTAAAGCCACACAGACTTGAGGTTTCACACAGGTTCAACTATAACCTCTTGCTTGCCCTCCATAACCTATGCAAGGTGCTTCCGAAGAGTAAGAAATGATGTGTCATGACAAAGCTTCAGTACAGAAATGAACTGCCAGCTACATGTGCGCTAGGAGTCATCTGTGCCAAAGAGCTAAAGAAAAGCAAACACAAAGCAAAATGATTGGAAAGAGAAATGTTAACACAATATAAAAATATCTGCTGTAACTGAGAAGAGCAAGCAGGATTTAATGCATGTGCCCCTGTTGGTGCTGTATAAATGTCTTGTTCTGTTCCATGCTGGTGTTATTCCAGGGTCAAGCATATTCAGTGTCCTTTATAATCAAGTTGTCAATATACAGGCTTGACGCTATACATTGATTTTCTGCCACAAAAAACAAGGAAGTTATCTCTTTGTGTTCAGCACTGTCGCAGCAACTAAGTATGTCTTAGACCACAATATTCAGCATCACCACAAAGACCAGGGTGTCTTCCTGGCTCTACACATTTTTTACACATCCAAGTCCTTTGCAAATATGCTGACGATGTAACATAGCAATTTATTTAGTAGCAATAGGAAATAACTGGTTATACAAGGTTCTGTGAACTAAAGGGAAAAGGGGATGAAGATGTCCCTGAAATCCTGCTAAGGAAAACGCAAAAATGTAGGACTTTGATAAAGACTGTTCTCAGATTAAATGATCATAACATCAATATTTAGCATTTACATAGTTCTGTTTCTCAGAATTACCCCAAAACTTCACAAAAGAGATCAGATTGAGCTTTAGAGTAGCTAAGGAAAGTGAAGAAGAGAATTATGTGACACGCTCAAAACAGCACATAATACAGCTAAGAAAATTTGCATTTTGAGTCTCATCTCTTGGTATTAAGCAGATTCTTGTCTTTCTGATTCCCCTATGTCTTTATAACTGTGAACAGGGGTGACACAAGGGCTCCTAGTTACTTAAACTGAAAATGGAAGCCCATAATTCTTTTTTAAAGTAAATGTAAATGTTAGAAAAAGCTGATGTTGTCAGAAGAGTTCTACAGGCATAAAAATCCCATCATTATATTTGTCAGGTGTTTTTCTTTGTTCTATGTTCAGATAGTTTTTGTCAAGAAATATGTAATGGGAAGACATATTTCAGCAGGAAAGGAGACAGACGGCTGAGCTTGCACAGTGCCAACACCTTACCGTACAGGATATTGATGTGGCAAGTTACGAGCCCAGACTGCAAGGTATTGTCTGAATAGAGTCAGTAGAAAGCTGGAAGAAACATTACCCGCCACCTCAAAGGTGGTACCCACAAACACTGCCTGCCCCTGTTTAGTAAAGGGTCTCCTAAGAAGATGATTCAAAACCCTGTCAAGGAGCCCAACCCAGTGCTTAACCTACACCTGTCACCAGAAAGATTTTCCTACCAGCTGGATGAAAGCTCCTCTTTCAGTAGTGCTTTCCAGCCAGTGAGCTTCCCTTTTATATTTGTGCATTTGGGTGGATTTTTAACTTCCTACTTCTGCTTCCAGAACTGCTTTGCACTGACAAACTGCCTCGGTTTTGTGCAATGTCTTCACCTACCCACACATCACTATCAACACATGCTGGCAGTACATGTGCCAGCAAGGGAAGCAGGGGATAGTCCTGGCGTGGGACAGCCCATGAAGATCTTTGTCTTGGACTGTCCTGTTACCTCGCTCACACTTCCTTGTTGTACTTAGGAAAACGTTACATGCAAGCCTACCAAAACCCTTACTGGATTCCCAAAATGCTACCTTCACCATTTCTTTCTCATCTATTGTATGGATTGTAACACACAGACAAAATCAGCTGGTCTTTGACAATAAACCCTGATGAAATACCTTGACATGACCTTCAGTCAAAAGTTTCGTACCACATTAAATATTTGCTTTTTTCCAACTTTATTTCCTGGCCTGGGACTCTGTGATTTGCTACTATCACCTCTTTAGGGAGCTGGATGGCTCACAGTTTTCTTCTAACAGGATTCTGTAGGTCTCTGGATACGTGTCATAGGTGGTTCCCATTTCCAGAAGAGACAGGGAAACTCTTTGAACAAGATCCACAAAAGAGTAAGATCCATCTGTTTGAACACGATCCAGCTAAGCTGTTTCAAGTGATTACAAGATATTTCAGAGACTTTCAGCTGCCAATTTTATTTGGCTTAAAACTAAACGTTGAGATCTACTGTTTAAAGAGGGAGATTTCAGATAACAGGTTTTTAGAATTTTGCTGAATTATGAAATATTCAGGGGGGAATAAAAGAAAATTTGAGAATATTTCATTAAACAGGAGCACAGTGGCATCATGAAATATGTGACTTCTTGGGATACCAACTACGGACACGAAAGATGTGGTGCTTCCCCTGGAGCTTCCTGTTCACAGCAGGAAGATTCTAGTCCGCAGGTGTCAAGTGACCCATCAACACATTTCCCGTGTAGATTTTGACGTAAGCTGCAGTTGTGATCACATTTCCATCAGGCATCACTGACTTCGAGTACCCACGCACACACGCTGAGAAGCACCTTAAAACTACTTTTTAATGTCTCACCATAAAACTTGCTTTCAATATCAAACAAAACATTAAAGATCCATTATTTCTCCATACTAGCTAAAGACTTTTTAATGAGATTAATTACAAGAAAAGAAGAACGTATTTTGCAGAAGATCAGTTGAATAACACAACGCCTAATGTTTAGCAACTTTAAATAGTATCTATTAGATCTGATGGCATTTGAAAATCGCCTGTGAATATTTATAGTATTTCAAGTGGTTAAGCAGGGCACATTCTAAGCCAACCACAATTAAAGCTGCCCATTTGTCTGTTACATGCCTGACTATACTTTTCAGAGCTCTACAGCTTTCACATGCCCTTTACAAAATTTTTATGCACCTTGAATGAAATGATTTGATTTTGCAGACATGTGTAAACAAAATTTGCACCATGACCTACATTTAAAACCTAAAATAAAGTGCAAGTTATCAGTATTAACCTCTCTTGTTCTGATTGCAGAAATCATTAAAAAGAAAGAGTGCTTAAAAATGGCTTTGTAGGACAATGGCTCTGTCACAATGGTGACAATCTTCCCCACATAAAGGACCAAATATCAGATATGGGAAAGTGAAGAAAGAAATTATCACATAATAAAATTTAAAAATACTATATGCAGGCAGCCAAGAAAGAGTAGTTATGAATTTATTTTTTAATCTAATTTCAGGCAGGGAGCAAGGACACCAAGGAGAGCAAGCACAGGGGAGAGGATGCTTCAGTCACTCACTGGACCTCTTTGAGGATATTACAGCCTTGTTTGACAAGGAAAGAACAGCAAAGATTAGTTCTCTGGACTTCTAAGCCCCCCGACCTTGTTTCTTGCTAAAGGTTAATGTCTAGGAGGGGAAGAAAATTGACATACTTCTATAAAAGCCTAAAGATAAAATACAAAGGGCAGTCTCAAGTGGATACTTTTCCAGCTAGAAAAAGCTGTTACTGATCAATGAAGGCACCAAAACTCACTTTTGCTGCTATTTTTATGATTAATATAAACAATCTTAATCTGCATGAAGAGTTCTCGTTTTGCTCAAGGTGTTAATTGAGAGGCAAAGGAAATTATTAATTCTGAAGGACTGGGGTAAATAAAACACCTCAGTATAAGGAGCTTAATGAGCAGGAGCAGGAGACTGCCACAGTTGCCAGGAAATAAGATCCAAGGAAAGTAGCCTATATCCAGTGTGCCCAACTAAGCAGAAGAGGCGGCTACCCTGGCTGCTCTCATCAAGATACAGAACTGAAACGTATGCTTATACGAGGGAGAGAAATCACTACGCTGAAATGCAGTAAAAACACAGGAAGCACCAGTTTGGATTCACGGATGCAATCAAATGTGTGTCTGTCCATGAATATGAAAAGACCAGCACAGTTCTTTTGGAGGGGGGGGGTCTTGGCTTCAGACTGTGTGACACAGCCAGAGGTGATGGACCCACTGGGCTGCCTGATAGCAGTTCTGAGCCATGGAAATGCATTTCTCAGCATATGAAACTGCTTCTCCTAAGCACTCAAAAAAATAAAGGAGAATACATTCAGGACAGTTTTAACAGATCTTCAGTATTAGCCAAGAAAAAAGTAACATTCCCCCATAATCTCACATCTAAGGCTTTCAAGCCAAGTGAAAAAAATCCCCACAATAACAACTATCATTCTCTCTTTGCCTTACCAACTCAGACAGTGCTGCAAATCTTGCCATCAAATCACATGAACTGGTAAACCTGAAGATATTTACAACATTATGAATTACACTGTGTCTCAGAGATTTAAATCCCTGAGAGAAGCATGTATTACACAGGCTAAGGACGTCATGGTGACCTTACTTTAAGAGAAAGGACAGTGCCAAGGTTGACAGGCTCCCAAATGAAAATCTAGTCCAGAAAATACATTTTTCAAATGTTCTCCTGATTCCAAAATATCTATCAGTCTGCCAAAGCAAGGGCTGCGAGATTATTAAGGTGCCAAGTACAATTTATGCTCAAGATACCTAGCTGACCATCTCTCATGTTACATACTGCCAAGGCTTTGGGTCACCTATCCTTCAGGGCCTCCCATTTTATTCTGATTGAAGTCAGATCTTCTCACTCCAAGGATTCTGATGGCAGAGCGTCCTCTCTGACTGTGCTTCCCAGCCTCTTCACAGAATCACAGAACATTAAGGATGGGAAGGCACCTCAAAAGATCACCCAGTCCAATCATCAGCCTTCTGATCATAGACGATGATACCATTGTGAGGAGCAGCAGGCTGCTGCACCTTACAGTAGCTGAATCCACAGTGTATGTGGGGGATCTTACACCATCTTGGCAAAGAAGAAAAGGTCCTGTCTTTTCCTCCATCTTAGTTCTCAGGCTTAGAAAAAGAAAGCACCTCCATGAGAAAAAATTCCACCCCTCCCATGAAGATTCCCCAGAGAATATGTGCAGCTGATTTTTAGCCCAATTTTATGCAAGGGGGAGATCTTGCACGTGGGAGAACACAATTACAAAAACTTAATGGAAGCAGAGGAAGAACTTAATTTAAAATGCAGCGAAGAAAGCAAAGACAGACAGTCCTCAATTGTGAAAAGTTTGGGTTTATTTTACAATTTCACTATAGAATTCATGAATCCAGTACTATTATTTATTGAGAAGTGTCCCATGTGCACAGTGGGGCTTTGCACACAAATGAGACAGTGTCTGCTCCAAGCCGAGACACAAACAGTTTGACATCTGAATACACCAGAGACGAGCTCTCCGTGAAGTGGTGTGGATATTTTCAGAGATCATTGCTGGATGTCTTGAGGGAAAAGGGGTGTTTGCAGGCAGAAGGCGTTTCACAGAGAGAGACATTTCTTACTGAATACATAATGCAAAGGAGTTTCAACAGCAAACAGTACACAAAATGGGTGAGCAGAAGACAGATTTGGGAAAAATGTAAAATATGACTATGAAACTGTTAAATAAGGGAAGTTAGACAAGAAACTTCTAAAAGAAGCTAGGAACAGAGGACAGAATTGAAGGAGGGATTGGAGAAATCAATATGACAAGAATGAAGTGGCAGCTGAGGCTGATTGTGGAGCTCTATTCAGATCTGGTAACATCCACGAATCAAGTGTGTGATGGGTGAGCACCACCCCAAGCCCTTCCTGACAACGGGCTGGTAGGCTTTGCTATTTGTGAATCTGTAAGTGCTATGGATGGGATGCTATGTGGCAGCATGGCTCCCACCAAGAGCCTCAGTACGCTTTAGGAATCCTCTGAAGCCCAGGATTTCATTGACATATTTAAACAAGCACTGTGTGGAGTATGGCTGGAGAACCCTCCATCATCACTTGACCAACAATGGATTTGTCCATCTTGAAATAGTTGCCCAGTGATCAGGCAGAGACAGGAGCTGCAAAACTCTGCAGCGCAACCACCTCTCTTTTGAGCCTGAATTTGGATGTGAGGATGTGATGATTTGGATGAAGTGAGGATGATGACAGCAAAGACATCCCATGTTTTTACTCTGGGCCTTGATGATTCTCCCCATCACTCTGAGCTTGTCTTCACCCTCAAACCCTATGATGAACTGTGAGCAAAGGAAATGCAATGACCTAGACTCCGTGGAATCTATACATGCACCCTGTTCTCAGGGAAAGCAAGGTACAAGAGGCCAAGCCCAAGTTTGTAATTGGTTTTCACAGATCTGTTCTGCAGAACTAGGGCTGTTTTGATGCCTCACAGTGCACCTTGGCCAAATCTGGAGTGGTGATTACAGCAGAGCAGCCAGTGCCACCTAGAAACTGCACAAGTGGGAACAAACAACTATATTAAAAGTGATGATCTAATACTGATGAGTTAGTAAGAAACAGATAAAAGGACAGAACCACAGAATGATAGGGGTTGGAAGGGACTTACAAAGTTCATCTAGTCCAAGCCCAGACCAGCATGCAGCTTACTGCAGATCCTCCACTGCAAAGTAAGTTGTGGGACAGCCACACCTCAGTACACTTCAAAACATATGTGCAAGGATACACATTCTCCAAGCTAGACTCCAACTGCTGCGAAGTATCTCCTCCCCAAACAACAACCTGCAAAAATGAAGAGCCTCAGCACACCTCTGCTTATGGGGACAGCAAAACCCTTTCCATTTTGGAATTACTGGGTGCTTGCAGCAGAAAGAAATGTGGTGTAAGTTGTTTGCCCAAGGTCACAGAGACCAGCAGCGCAATCGGCTAGCAAGATCTAGAAATTGCTTGCCAACTAACTGGCCTCCAAAACAGACCACCCACTTCTTCTTGAAAGTATTTACTTGTGGAATTACTTATTTCCAGCAAACTCTTTGCCAATCCTCTGACAACAAACTCCCAGAACTAGCTGAATTTGACAGGCCCTGATGTGGTGCTGACATGCAGGGAATCAGGGGCAGCCCTCTGCCCAGACCCTGCCAACCCTGCCATGCACAGAGGACCCATTGCTTATGAGATGCACTATGAACAACCTTTTAAACCCCATAAAACTGAAACTAAAGCACAGGAAAAGAGCATGACAAATTCTCCTCTAAGTAATGAACTCCTTTGAAAAGGCACATAGCCTTATCTCCCACCTGAATTTGTCGGGTGTGTTTATTAGCCATAAGGCATACAAATGCATTCTGCTAAAGAAACACAGCATAAAAAAATAACTCTTCAGGTTGTAGTGGGATGGGCTATTCTATTAAGTTATCTCAATTAGCGATTTTGCTTTGCCTCCATGGCATGTTCAGGCTCCTCCAGCTTTCCTGATCATCTCCAGGGATCTGAAGGCTGTAGTCACAGATATGTTGCTTCAACTTTAAGAGCTACTTCCTCAGTATTGTTAAGCAGTCCACGAAAACAAGAGTGGAAAACCTCGTGAAGAACCTCCAGCCATCAACCCAATTCTGTGAGTTTTGTACTACTGGCTTTGTAAGGAACCCTTCCTCAGGGTTAGAAAATAAAGGGTATGTTCTTTCTAGTCTATGTCTCAGCAGCAAAAGCTGCACAACACAGACAGACCTTCTGTTTATCTGCCCGGGCTCTTCCTTCTTTTGGGAGAATTATTGTGGTTTTTGTATCATTCTCCACCAGAAGATCTGCATTACATCCTAAGAGTGGCCTTCCTCCTCCTAGTACACACATGACATGCTGTGTGTAGGAGGAAGAAGAGGATCTTCCTCCAAGAGGCAGGAGAAGGGGAGTTTCTTTACCCTTTGGAAGGTGGGAACAACCTGAACATCACTGTTGTGTGAGGCAGCAGAGGAAGGCTACTAGGCCAAGCCCATTGTCCTCACACAGAGTTTGTGACCAGTACCACACAGGAGTAGTGACGCTAAGAAAAAGGGGAAAAGAAGTGTAAATGAGTTGAACAGATTACTGCTCTGGGGATAAAGCTATCCCTGCCGGAGCGGAAAAATGAGAACAGAAAAGCCATACAGGAAGACAAATGGATACAAGAAAGATTCTATACTTCATCTGAGAAGCAGGTCCAATCATACCATTCAATACATTCCAAAGAGGAACAAGAGCGGGGTTTTCTAAGAGCCCAAAATGTAAAAAGCACGAACCCTAAACCCATGCACATGTACTAGCAAAACAAAGGCTCAGGAGGCATCTTTCTTAAGGCAATGCAAAAGTCACTTGCATTTTTGATTTCACAAAGGAATTTGATCAATAATCAGACACATCCTTCCCTCTTACTGGAATACATTAAAGTTGCAAGAAATGACTGAGGCACTGTGGGGAAGGCAGGCTGTACTGCAGGGTGGGAGGATCTGCAGCATGATGGGCTCCTGCAGTGAGAAGCCACCTCTTTCCTGCAATTGAAGAATACAAAGACTTACACATCTAGTACTGCAGTGACACAACTGGACTTCTCCTGTATTGCTGGCTTCATTCTTGCCCCAGAATATTAATTTTTTCAATACTGTACTTCGTCAGACTTTTTCTCAAAAGAAATCATCGCCATATTGCCAGCTGCAATAATCCTAGATGTATTTCCAGTCTAGCGCTAGTCTGTGCTAGTCACTGAGCCGCAGCTCTTGGTGTACCATGACTAACGAAGAATAAGACTTTCGTGAATGATTTCTAACTGCTTTGGTTGGCAAGAACTCTGTCCCCAAAGGCTCAAACCCCATATGGTAAACACCTGAGCTTCAGGCTCAGTGTGTTTTTAGTAGAACAACAAACAGCATCCTTGTCTTTAATCTTCTGTGTATGTCATAATGAATTTAAAATAATTTTTAACAATCTAAAATTTAGCAGATCTACTGTGAGGGAATAAGGTTTCCAGTTCCAGCAGTAACATCATGGAAAACAATGTTCGCTTATTTGCATGAAGAATTAACTTATGAACCCCACAGTAAATGCGTATGGTTTGGAGTCATACAAGGTTTATCTCCAAGACAGACCATTTTTGCTTAATTAACTATTTGAAATATGGAGGGAAAACAAGAACTTTAAGGTTGGTCACAACTCATGCAACTGGGACAAGACTAGCACTTCAAAAAGAATTTTGTCAAACACTCAACCTCCCTAGATCTAGAGTTAAAATACAGCTTCAAAGACATAATGAAATGCAAAGTAGACTAGTTATGTATAAAAGTGCTGAGGCTGCCCATAGGAAGCACAAGCCAAAACCCACGTGTGCACTCAGCATCCTCCATCTCGAATACAGCCAATGCCAAAGCTCTCTGATGTCCGCTGAACAAATTCTGCCCACACTTTTTATTTAAGCAGCAAGGCTTCTGTACTTGTTGGGGGCAGAAAAAACCAAAATAGAGAAAAGGAGCTCTCCTAATACGTACACAGCACAGCTTGTTCTTCGAGCAACTGCAAGCAGAGGAAATTATTCCAAAGACCAGCAAAAATCTTCCATTCTCTCTTATTTTGAGACTTATTTTTTGGCTGGGGAAAACATGGTCAAGGAGCTTGGCTGAGTAAATACCTTCAAGCATTTTCTGATCCTGCCATGGCACTGCCTTTGCAGACCTCAAAATCCCTTCATGCGTCATTTATAAATTATGCTATCCATTGCAAAAGGTGGCAGGCACTGCCTGGGTTACACGCTGGGAGCACGCTGACCAGCTCCTGGCCTTCTGCATTGACCTGCCGGTTAACTCAGAGCTGCGGCTTGCCTCAAGCACTCTCCTCCACGCTCCATTTCATGCAGAGAGTAGAGAGAGCTGAGAGCTCGGGCTTGAGTTTGCTCTTTCCTTTTTCATAGCCATCATAGAGGATGGGAAAAAAGGACAATTGGGATTTGGATTTACAAGCCAGGCCAAAAGCAAGTGTATTTCCACAACACTGCAGGGGCATGTGCAAGTGTAAATGAGATGGTGAGGAATGTGAAGAGGCATTTTTATCCAGAGCAGCTCCTTCTGAGAACATCCATGTGCCTGCTGCATGGTTTTGCTGGTGCTTTTTTAAGCAAGTTGTCCCACTGCTATGTTAGCTGGGGTGCACCTGTATTTACAAAGCAAACTTAGCAGGATGTTAAAAGTCTGCGTTGGAGGAGACAAAACAGGAGAGGACATTCTGCCTGGTTCTCAGCCCGCTCTTGGGTAATTTTCCTTGAGCACCTAGGTGGCACAACGACTTCAAACTGTGGCCATCACGGTTAGCACAAAGAATTAAGTGCATAGACAACATTAGCTATAATAGTGTTATAATGTACATAACCTCTTACTAGGGAATTGGAAATTTAAGCTGATGTTTTCTTTCATGGCAGAGGTAGGAAGCCAAGACAACGCATTAGGTGGTGAGAGTTAGAAAGGAAAAAGAACAATTTTTTCCAGACACTTACTGCGGAGTGCCTACAATATTGTGCAATAATAAGCTGAAAATACAGACTTTATTTCCCTTTGGAATTCAAATGCTTGTACATCAACAGGGCACCTCTAATATCTAAGTAATAAGCATAGCTGCTCCGTAAGGACACTATAGAAACTCAAATTCCCCCAATGCAATTTTAGATTGACAGTGTGAGCTCAGGGAAGGAGAACTTTATTACATTTCATAAGGTTCTCTTAAGCATTTTCTGAATTTAAAGCTAAATCCACAACCTCCAGTGGGAGAAAGCACTGCGCTCTTCTTTAAATCTGCATTCATTTATCTGATACACTGCCACTGGACAAAGTAAAAGTGCTTTTATTATTTCTGCAGACCTTGAACATTACATTAAAGAGCTCACAGAGCCTGAGAACAATGACTGTGCAATATATATTTATAATGCAGCTATTAAGATGTTTAGTTGTTTGCTTCACTTTGGCACATATAATGTGCCAGTAATGCTGATAAAAATGGTATGTTTTCCTTTTCTTCTTGATAGCTGATTATACGTGGCACACTTGGGCAAAAAGCTTTGGCTACACTGCTGAAAGAAACCAAGTACAGTACAATTTGCTGGCCATTAGCTTGTAAGCTAAGCTAGTGAGCTGCACTGATGAGATGGGTGCCCACACAGTAGTAATTGAAGAGTTAATGATTTTTAGTTGTCCCTGCATGAGTGCAATACTTCTGTATCTCCCCAAAGTTTCAGATTAAACAAGTTTAGAGTTCAAAGCAAACAAACTGCCTAATCAAACAGCAGATGCCTGGCGAGGATTCTCTAAATAAATACTATTGCATTTCATACCGCTACCTCCAATTGCACTCAACCTCTTATTTGTTTATGGTATCCTTGGTTCAAATGGCAGAACCTCCAGATCCAATTTAAAATGCTGAAGAGGTCACTTAGAATTGTTGACTGAACCTGGATCAAACCATAAAAGAGACTTTGTAATGAAATAAATATTTACTAATCAGATTATCTACCCCGAGCAACAATCTTTGTTGGTAGGCTGCCATTTATTCTGCTTTCAATCAACCCTGTGCCTTCTAATAAGCTGTGTTTTCATGTTTTTCTTAATATAGAACTGCTTGTCATTCAGTGTTGTACAATGTGCTGTTGTGCTCCAGGAGAGACGCGATGCCCGAGGCGAGGTGAAGGCTGTTGGCGACGCCACGGAGCCACTCAGCTTTCTTTTCTCGCTGACTAGCTGGAGACAATGGGCAGAAGCCAGCAGTGGCAGCGTGGCTCCGCACCAGCATTTGGTGGGACTTCCAACGCCCTGCAGCTTGTCTCGGCAGAAGTCAGGATTCCATACGAGGAACTGTCTCATAAAACCCACGTTAGGCCATTTTAGAAATGCAAAGGGAAAAAAAACCAACTTGACTGCTGTTGAGAGACCCTTTTTACCTGTGCAAGGATGCAAGTGTTATGATCTGCACGTGGCAGGCACGGGCTGTTAATTAGGAAAATGAATAAGAAAAAAGGTTTCATGAGGTGCATGGGTAATGATCCAGGTGCTGCTAAGTATAAAATACACTGAGAAAAATGAACCCTTGCAGAGCTTGAGGAGATGGATTATCAAGAACACGCCGTCGCACTGACAAAACACACACATCTGCTTTGCCAGTACCATTAAGATGACTGCACTCACGAAAGAGGGAGTGGGGTAATAAGTACTTGGCAGCACATCTTCCTGATTATTGCTGTAACAAAACACCTAATATTTAGTATCAGCACCACATCTTCAGTAAATGCATCCATCCATGACACAGCTGCCTGCTTATGCTGCAAGATGCAAAATAGGCCACCTAAACATGTCTAAAGTCACAGACCTGCTAGTACAAATACTCCCTACCAAGATAAAGCCCTCTCTACCTACATAACTTAGTATTTAATACATCTATATGATTACTAGTTGCATGGAAGTTTCCTGCATCCCTAAATCTTAAATCTCTCGACTGTAGTACTGTCTCGTAAACCAGCGTCAGACTCAGCAATGCAGGCTGAGGCCTGTAACTGTGTCCTTAACCCACTGCCACGTGTGAAAGAAATCCTGCAAGCTCATCAGTGGTTAACCCATCCTACCAAAAGTGCCACAATGTGTTGACAAAATTAGAAATACAAGTTTGTTATTTTAATGAGTCACTGACATCTGCTGCTTATTCTTAGTTTTCAGTCGTACTCCTCTGCTCTGACATCACACTGCCTGTGATTTTCATTTGGTTACTGCCCTGAGCACTGGCTCAGCCCTTTACACTACTTTGACAGCATTTCTCCTCATTCATTATTTAACAATAACTTTTGCTTACCAAGCACATTTCAACACAACTAACTAAACTAAAAGCATGTCCTAATCCTTAATGAAGTTCAAATGCTTCTCCTGGGACGCTGCTAAGTATCATAATAATTTTCTGGATGGGAAAGCAAATATTAAGTAATTTGCCAAGGTCATGCAGCGTGTCTGTGGCACAGATTGGGGAAAAAAATGCTCTTGGGAGCCCTGCTTGTCTGTCCCCAGGTGTAAGGAACAGCCTTAACCAGCTCAGACTACACTGGACTCAGAACAAATGTACAAGGAGAGAACATGAAGGCATGAACAGGCATGAAGAAGATGGTGTCGCAGCAGGGTCATCTCATCACCAGAAGGCTATAAGCCTCTGCACTTGGCTGATGACAAGTTTTCTTACCAGATAAAGCTGGAACAAGGCAGTCCAGTGCCCTGCTTGGGAGCCCGAAGGTCTTGAGATATTAACAATGGACCTTTTTTTTAAGTCTTGCATTTCTCAGTCTCTTTTCAACTCTGTGTTTTTAACAATGATGTTATTTAACACATGCCAGTATGAGTAAGTTTATTCTCTTTTCTGATCTGCTCCTATAAAAGGAGCTTGTGTTCCACAGCCTGCCTATAATTCATTAAGCCAAATTCCCTTCCATCTGGAGGCTTATACAGTTGTTGAAAAGCTGTCACTATAACCTATTGTCACTGCAACTTTTTATGAACCAACCTACATTTTTATGTCAAAATCTATCTCCACAATTTTTGCAGTACTTACTTCCAATTATTTCTATATCATCAGCCTTTAGGTAATGCAGCATTCGAGACACCGGGATAAACCTCTCTCTGGTTCTGTCCATACTGAAAATAAACACGGTCTTGTATTTCAACAAAGCCACACAGAATTGGGACACAGCTTCACGTGCACATCCCAGTGGACACAAACCAATGGCATTTATTGATTTCACTCCCCTACAAATGAAACAATCATAAATAAATGCAGTGGTCTACATTAGAAAGAAAGAACAGCAATAAAAAAGGAATTCTTCTCAGTAAAAAAAATGAAATTAGGCTGTCCTCACTTTGTTTTACCAGAAAAAGGCACATACGAATGGAAATCCCACATGTTCCAAAGGGCTGATACACAAATTGATGCACAGAGGTCACAAGACCAAAGGCCAACAGCAGCTGCTTTATTTGCTCAAGCCACAATTTACAAAAAGACATGCTTTCCTCCCAGCATCCACCATCAGCCAGACCCACTTGATACCCAAAAGGAGAAGTGTGCAAGGAGTCAAAACATCCTCTGTTCTGGCCAACTTGAGAAGGACTCAGTGACTAAAATTCCTGCAACCAGAACTAAAACCAGTCCTAAAACACTGCAATAAAATCCTTCAGACCACCTTTTCCTGACCTTTCATAATGGCTTCACAAAAGATTACGGCATTGCCTACACTAGAGGGTTGTACTGGAGTCAGCGTACCGCTATGATGAGGAATAATTCCACAGCAAAGAGAAAGCCAAGAATGCTAATGTACCAACCAGAAACAAGACAGCAATACAGCTGATAGGTAGAAAAGTAGGTTCTGGCATGGCATTCTTATCATAAAATCAGCCAAGGGTGTATCTGTTTGTAATATGGCTTCTCAGCATCTCTCTGTTTCCTAATAAAATAAACACTGGAACCAGAACTGGAATGGATGGATTGGTAAGATTTAAGTAGTGAACAAAGGTCACTGTTTCAATAGTGGGTGAAGTAGCAGCGTTTTCTGAAAGCTTGGTGTTGTCCAACTCAAACAGTTTAAACGGCAAGACTGGAAAAGGAAGTGTCAGTTTTGGAATTGACAAAGATCAACATGTCTCCAATATGGTATATCTGGCACATTGCTGTGCAGTAAAATAAAGCGTGACACATAAGTGCTGAAGCAGTCACGGGCCAACACTCACGACTCTTACTCATCTCACACTGAAGCAAAACTCTGTTTAATTGAAATGACGGAGGGAAGCTGAGTAGGAACAGTAGGGCTTGGCTCATGCAATATATACATGTAAATTCTGTTGGTAGCTCAGCTGCAGACCATACAAGTAATTTAAGGTTTTATTTCTTGAGTAGAAGTATGCGTGTTTGGGTGGAGAACAGGAACAGATGGAATACAAGCAATCGCTGTCAGGTCTTATGTTCATAAGACTCTCTTTCTGAATATAGACGCAGACACTCTCCCCAAGTAGCGCGTTGTCTTCTTGTAGCACCTACCGCCCTGTGAACTGAGGATCAAAGCAGTATTACGAGAAGTTCTACACAGATGAACAGTACCAGGACAACCTCATGTGCCTGGCTGTTAACCAGAAGGGAAGAGGTGGACTGTTTAATCAGATTCTTTTGACTGGCCGCTATGAAAAGATGGAATAGCCTACAAGAACAAAGCAAAATCCCAGTGGCTTAAGTCTTACTAAACCATGATGGACTAGCACT
Source organism: Rhinopomastus cyanomelas (assembly GCA_013400115.1). Taxonomy (NCBI): domain Eukaryota; kingdom Metazoa; phylum Chordata; class Aves; order Bucerotiformes; family Rhinopomastidae; genus Rhinopomastus; species Rhinopomastus cyanomelas. Next base: position 617,833 of record VXBP01006168.1, on the reverse strand, counting down.
GCACAGCCTCATTTTATCAGAAATGGGAACAGAAATTCCTTAAATCTATGGATCAGTGATATCAGCCTCTTGTGCTTAGCTATGTGTTCAAAGGCCTTTCACTGTGTGCTGACTTGGGCTTAATTGCCACGGTTTTGGATCCGACCTGAACCTACAGTAGTAATTGCAAATGGGACTGTATCTGTGCTCCTGTGGGTACTGGCAGCACACACCCACCCCCCTTTTGGCTTTGCAGTACTTCTCATACCAGGCAAGCTCTCCCGTCTATTTCTAGATCTTGGCATTGGATGTGGCATGGGTCTAGTGGCTTTAGCATTGAAAGGAGTAGGAAAAGGGAAGGGAAAAATAACTCGATCATCTCAAAAGTTTGTCCTCTTTGACGTTGTTTTCGGGACCGAAGTGCTCTCAGTGGCAGTCCTTAAGAACAAGTTAACACTTTGCCTTTAACTGCCTAGCAGTCCAAAGAATATGCTCAATGTGGCACAAGCAGAATTCTCTCTTTTGTCTTCACTCAGGAAAATCTCTAGCCAGGATATTCGGAGCAGTTTTCTTACGTTCTCGACATGTTGTACTTTCCGTGTTGTGGTCTCATTTCAGGACCAATTTGCATAACTCCAACTAACAACAAAACTGAGAGGATGCTGACAGGAGGAAGAGAACCAAACATTAGATCATTTATTCAATATCCTCCTGGTGAGCTCACCAGGTCTTAAAGCAGTGTTGTCTGACAGGTATAATCTCTATTTAAAAGCTATTACTTGTGTTCTCCATTGAAGATAAGTCCATGATTCATTCTGGCACCATGGAAGGTGGATCTTGTAGGGAGCGCATGGCCAGGACGCAGACAGGAGGGAGGTAACAGCATGAGGACACATAATTGCTCCCTTGAGAATGGGGCCAAACACACACTGTGATTTGCTCAGTAACACATGCCCATGAGCTGGCAGTGAACATGCCAACAGAAAGCTGGAAATTCTGAAAGGACATCTCTAGATAGTGATGGGGATCAAAACTGCACCTGGTCTTCAGGTAGTGCTTCATAGATTTATGAATCTACTGCAAATAATGTGATTCCTAGCACAGTCAAGAGTTTAGATTTCAGGTCTACAAATTATAAGGGGAAAAATACTGTCCTTTAAAACATTTTTAGACCAGTTTCTAAATAAATAAATACAGGTTGTTGACCAAGGAAGCAACTTTCTTTAGATGGTTTAAGGCTCGGATGCTGCAAGAACCTCAGCTGGGATGTAACATGGCTGCAGGCTGGAGTAATAGACAAGAATTATACTTCAAGACTTTTCCCACTAGCTCATCTCACCACAGGATTTTTGCATAGTTTAAATGAAAGGACATTGCAGAAATCTTCTTTTAATTAGGGTAACTGATGTTCTGTGACCACAAAACCCACAGGTTTCTAAAGAACATGCAGACCTTTTTGGAAGTATAAGGGAAAAAATCCAGCAGAGGAGTTACGTGTGCTCTCTAGGGAAGGTCCTTTCTGGCAATTTAACTTCAAAAAAACAAGATCAAGACTTTCAAGGGGCACAAGGAAGCCATCACCCAGGGCCTTATCAATGGAACCACCTTCTCTCCAAAAACACACGTTTTTTCTGCAATATCTGAAGGGGATATTCAAAGGAAATAGAACAGAAAGATTTGAAAACATATTTTCTTTTGCCTTAATGATGAGAAGATAAGAAATGAGGATCTCTGAGATGACCCCCGAAGGCCAGGAGCTGTAGCGGGAACTTCATTTGCTACCATGAAAGAATCCTGTTCCTCTGACAGTTTAGAAAAAGAAAGGTCCATTATGAAATGAATGCTTGCTTTTGGCACTAGACTGAGTGGCTCCTCCACATGTCCTCTACAATCACCAAGTGGAGCTGCAGTCCTTATAGGGATGCTGGATCCTGGGAGGAGAAACAACTGAAATAACGAAGGACATGATTTAGAATTGCATTGGTGTCTTGTTATGCGTGACGGCCACATATATGGTTCTGGAAGTTCTAAAAGCATATCGATTATAGATTTTTTTATCTTGTGTCCCCTCTTCACTGGCTGCTGAAGGGTGAAGAAGTTCAAGGCCCTCTGCCAACAGCCTTTGTTAACATTTCACATCTTTGGTGAGATCAAAGTCTTTAGGACACCCCAGTTACGTCACTGCACGAATGACAAAAATCTAATCTTGTCTTTTGGATAAGACTCTGACATAGACTGCAATGAAACTATTTTTGCTTCTCCAGCATCCCCTGTCCTTTGTTGTCCTGAGTTTCAGCTTCATTGCATGCAACCTATGACAATCCCCATTGCAATTAGGCAGTTAAAATCAACTGACACTAGCCAAACAGGTCATGAAGCCCCAACTGCAGGAAGGAGCTCAGAAGCAAACCTTCTGCTTGAAACTGTCTCATGACTAGGCATGACCCCATTTGATTGACATGCACGGGAAAATGCGATGAGATTTAATTAGGAGATATGAATGAAGTAGATTCAGGTGGCTGGTAAAGGCCAGCTTCGAGTTTCAGGTAGTAAGGAGAGACTGTTCCTTATGATGGGTTTCTGCTGACTACCTGCCCAGGAAGACCGAGTTGGAAGAGCTGGTATCTGCCTATAAATACACAAAGGAACAAACTTGCGGCATGGGACAGGGTTTCTCCAACTGGTTTCTAGGATGAAAAGCTGCCCACTGGAAATGTGTCTGAAATGGGAGCATATTCTCCATTTTCACAGGAGAGGACCCTTTATGCTCCCCCCTTACAAGATATTTTAACAGAAGAAATGTGTATTAAACATATTAACATGAGTTTTTATTACTACTGAGAAGATTATAAAAAGAAATGTCTTCTACACAGGCTTATGAGCTAAGTGCTTTCCTCAGTTGAGACTGAAACAGCTCAAAACTATCCACCTTCAGGGAGTACCACAAACTCCATCAATTTCTCAGATGGTTTCCAGAGACATCTCAAGCATTTTGAAACTTGGTTAGTTACTGTTGTGGAACAACTCTTCTCCATTCTCCTGTTTGGACGGAATTTATCACTGTTTTTGCTTTATTGTTGTTGTCTTTGCTACAGATTTTGCTGCGATTCCTGCTGGGGTGCTTCAAACAGTGAAGAAATTTTTTTTAAAATTCGGAAAAGAAACTAATAATCATAAATAAATAATTCTTTAATTTCTCTGAGGAGTTGTCCAGCAAAAAGAGAGAAATTGCTGAAGCAGTTCAAATGTACAAAATAAGATAGGAAGAAGAAAAGCGCTCTCCAAATTTTCCCTCCAGGCTTTCTTTCAATGACCCATTCCAAGAAAACCAGGGAAACAGAACACTAAAGTAAAAATTTAGGCTTGTTGAGTATGACGGAAAGCAATCCGAACCCCAAGATCCCTTTTAGTTTGTACCTTTACAGACAGTGCTTGAATCCAAGGCATCAACATGACAGTCACCATGGATTTGAGGGGAAAATACAGAAACAAAAGTACAGAGGTGCTGCCTTCTTGGAAGCCTTCTGATACAGAGGTGAAAGGAAACATACATTTTTATTGCTGAATTTGATGTAGTTGTTCAACACAGGTTTCTTGACTTCTGAAATATGCATTTATCACTTTAAAAATCACCCCCAATAAAACAAAAGCCAAAAAACCCCAGCGTGACAGAAGTTAAAAATAGTCTCTTGCTAGGAGACTAAGAAGACTTCTACTACTGCCCATCATTCAGGGGGACATCTGTTTACTTCTGCACTGGAGGGTAAGCACGGATAGGATACGGGTTAAGCTGAAGAGGCATTAAAGCATCAGTGACATCAAATGAAAGCATACTTCTCGTTGACAGCTGTAGGCTGTCATAGTTTTTTTTTAAACTTGTACGTTAAGATGCGGTTAGCATTCCTTACATTCCATGTAATGCACATTTTATGGCACTCTACTTCCAGTAACAAGGATTTTTTAATCTGTAGAACAACTTGAGTTACGCTTGATATACACTAACCTGTACTTGTCATTCCAGGTTAAGTTTTACATACCAGTCCTCCTGTTTCTCTTCCAACTGGCATACAGTAAAATTGAAAAGGGAAGACCTTTGGACTGATACAAAATAGAAGCAAACCAGAACCATAACCAGACCTACAAAGGCCAAACTGAAATGAGAATTTAATGGATTTTTTTTGGAATTACACCAGATTCTCCTACATGGGACTAAGGTTATACACAGATGACCAGAAGCAATTGAGTTACTGTAAAATAACAAGTAATAACCAAGCTGCAGTAACGTTTTGTGTGTTTTCTTTTAGTGTGTCCCCATGGAGAAGCAAAATGAGCTGAAGCCACATGTGTACATTTGAGAGTTAAGCTCACATGTTTTTCTTCAGAAGTGAGGCAGGTTATAAGAAGGCAGACAGTTTGTTACCACAGCTGAGCTGACGAAAAATACCTCAGTGCATCACGGTAAGGCTGCTCCCTGTGATCACGGGGCCACAGCACTGCTCAGACTCAAAGAGGCTTTAAACCCCTAAGGGAACTAGAGAAAATTCCAAAGATGCTCAACAGAAAGCCAGTGGAATACTGAATTAAGAGGCTACACTATTGCCTAACTCCCTAATTTTAAAAAATCCTTCCTTCAAAAAAGTTTGCTCAGTTTCTCATATAGGGCTCTTTCTCATATAGGACTCTTTTTTTTTAATTTATACATACATTCACAGATTGAAAAGCTGTGAAATGTATCATATCACCAACAAAGGATCTTCATATCACTGAAAGGAATGGACTATTGTCTTTGCCTTTGGAAACCGCTGTCTTACAAAAATTAGTCCAAAACACACAAAACAAGTAAGCCACATAATTAAAATATGCCTTCTCTAATTCAGAAGCCACTTTCTCATTTGCTTCACGATCTCTCCACTCCATATTGTTCTGGTTACCTTTCCCATCTACTCCATTAGCAGATCTCATTGCTGAACTTCAGCAAGGGTAGCAAAGATGCCTTAACAGCTGTGGGGAGCACTCCTATCACTTTTGCATGTCTCTCATTGAGACAGCTTTTTATGGGTAGTGTAGGACAATTTTTCATTATGTTATTGGACACATTCCACTGAAAAAAACTTTAAGACAACAAGTAGACCAGGGCTATCCTAAACCTTAAGTGTAGGCTGCTTAAACAACCTGAAGTTACTTCCTGAAAACAATCTGTTGTCCTAAATGTGCATGCTTCATATATATAGGGCGCTCTTTTCTTGTTGCCATGAACAACAAATCCTATACAAATCTAAATTAATATTCCATGCTTCCGAAAGATTTATCAAAATAAAGTTGTTTACTGTAGATTTGCAGTAGCTATCTACAGCTTACATTATGTTTATACAATGTTTATAAACCAATATTATTTTAAAACGCTGACATTTAATTCCTACATCTTAAAAACACTGTAATCGAATTAACTCCAGATTTATTCTTCAAGTGCCACCAAGAATTTTTAAGTATTCTAAATAGGTTCAATGAAACAAAGGATATATGAGGACATCGATCAAGCAGTTGGATTCTCTGGGTAAGAACAATAACAAACAAGAAAGCAAATAAGACAGGTGAAGCAGACAATAGCAGCCAATTTAGTACTTCTTGCATTTCCTGAAACGCGAATCATTCGAAGCTCATGGTACAAAAAAAGAACATTTCTGTCATTGTTTAAAGCAATTTTGCTGCAGCTTACAGAATTCATGTAGAAGAATTCTTTTCAGTCTGAAGTTGGAAGAAAAATGTTCCCATTCAAAGAATTAAACGATTTACTCAATTACTGTTTTTTTGCCCAACATAATCTCAGTTTTCATTCACTACAGCGGATGATAGTGTTGCTACTGCAAAAATTACTTTTCGGGAACCCTTTTAAAGATCATGTAAATTTTCCACAAAAGTACCCCTAACAAGAATATGATGCATTTTATATGGCTGAGAAGCAAAGGCATCTCTCCTACCCAACCACACCAACTCAGTCTCCTTCTGTGGAGACGTTTAAAACCTGCCTGGATATGTTCCTGCACAACTTGGTCTAGGTGATCCTGTTCTGGCAGGGGGATTAGACTAAATGACCGTTCGAGGTCCCTTCCAATCCCTAATGTTCTGTAATTCTGTGTGACTCTCAGGAGTCTCTTCTTAACCAAAGACATTCTGCCTTCTTGGGACTGTACTCCTACAGCTAAAGATTTGCTCTTGGTTTGAACAAGCCACAAAGAAAATGGCAATGTGCAAATAAAAGATGTGTGCACACTGGTAGATCTTCTTTCACTGTGAAGGTGGGGAGTTTATTTGGTTTGCATCTTTCTTTTTTCTTGCGCTTGGATTTCCTGTGATTATGTTTGTTGCTATCTGCTTACAGAAGAAAATGCAAGCAAAAGAAATGCACCTTGCACTGCAAGTGGAACACCTCACATATACTGCTATGGAGGTATCACTGTCCAGCAAATTGAGCCTTATTGATGAATCAGAAAAAATACTCTCCAGGACTACCTCCAACTTGTATGCATGCAAGGAGGTCATGAGGTTCTAAGAAGCCTGCTAAATGAATGAGAACTGTAAATGTCTATTAAAATCTCACTCCTGTAGCACTGAATCCACACATGATGACCTTTAACTTTTCAGTAGCACTGAAGTGAAGGTGTAATATTGCTAAATAAATATGCAAGGCAAAAGTTCTCTGTGCATTTGCAGCAAACACCGCCTGCCCAATACTGCTCCTGCAAACACAGGATATCTTCTTAATCTTCTTGTTTGTTTTGCAGTATATAAGACAAAGCCAAACAAGTGTATACCCTTCCCAGAGGTTCACTAGATGCTATCTTACCCATGCAAGTGCTTTTGCAGAAAGGCCAGGCAAATTCCAGAGGAGCTACGCTAATCACTGACATTCTGACAGAAACCTGAAGCTTGAGGGGCGCTTTTGTTTCTATCATTTATGTGCACATTGCATTTTTGCCGAACAAAACGCAGTAGCGGGTGCAAGCACAGAAGAGTGTTTGTTTCAGTGCTGCTCATTCTGCAAGGAAAAACTTAAATGTTCACAGGAAAAGGAAAAAAAAACCTGTGTGAACTTGCATTAGTCTCCTCCACCCTGGAGCTGATGGAAATATGTGGGTATAAGCAAACACATATTGCTAATACAATTATTTTTAATTATTCTTATCCTGACAAGAAATCAACACATTGCATTAGCACTTCCTCAGGCACTACTAGGCTCATGCAGATTTGCTTTGTTGAATCATATAACATAAAATATAGGTTGGAAAAGACCTTTAACATAATTGAGTCTGGCCATTAATGTGTTTAAGGATCTCTTACAACAAACTGAAACAAGCCACAAGTACCAAAGATGGTAGCACCTCCTTAGCCATAAAGCCAGGTTTCTTACCACAGCATGAGATTAAAGAGGATCCCAAATGCAATTCTGGAACTGACAGTTAATATTCTGCAAATTTTTACAGCTGACCTTAAAATACTTATATGTCTTTCGGTTACCATGGTGCTTTATGTAGATTACCTCACAAGAGGCACTCTTAATTAGAAATCATACTATGTAGGTAAGGAACAGTGAAATCATATTGCAAATACACAAATAAACCTTTCAGGGCATCTTATCAGAAAAATACCCCAACCACGCAGCTCTCATATACAGCATACTAGTTGGGTGGAGATCATCATCAGAACTTTGCAAAATGGCTTTGCTTTTGTAAAACACGGGATGATGATAAGGAATTCTAGGTTCTTGTTTACGCAGGATATTGTAAAGGGCAGTAATGCATAGGATATGCTATTAGACCTATAAACCATCCGACCTTTTTGCATGGTTTTTTTAGTAGGAAAAAAAGACATGATCTAATCTAAACCTCCTCAACAAAGACTAAAATATCCAGATATGTAAGCACTTTGTATTTCTGCAAATATTAGGAAACACATTTATAGGTGCAAAACTGTACTGCTCAGTGGATACTAACTACTTCAACACTATTTGCCGTGCTCAGGAATATGCAAGTTCTTCCTCAGATGTGTATTTGTAACCTTTTTCTTCTGTCTGGAGATTTTCCATATTATAACTGCTTGATTACATTCACCTGAAAGCTAATACAAGGCACCGTTTGAGCATAAGGTGGTGTGTTAACTGTGATACTAAGACAAGAGGTAGTTCTGCAAGGACCAGTAAGGCAAAAAAGGATACTAAATTTATTGACTCATACTTGACTTGAAATTTGGAATATTCAGAAATCTTATTGTCAGAGATGCATGCTTTATCTGTAGGATTAAAGGAATTGGTGAGAGTTTCAATTTGACTTAGCCTTGACAGAGGCTCTGAAAATGACCCAATAAAAGATTAAAACTTTTCCACTCTACCAAGTAAACTAATCCAAACACTGCTGCCAACCCACTCTCCAAATTTATATTCAGGAGTGGAAGAAGCTCATGAAAACAAATCAGTGAGGTACAGAGTGAGGGAAAGGCGGCACTGGCTGGCCTCTGGATTCAGCCACCACCTTGACAGATGATTTTACAGCAGAAGCTCTCTCTGAACTGAGGCAGTGAACAGCAGCTGCTTCATCAAAGCTTTTGCAGCTTGGCTCACTCTAAGCAAATCTTGTGCAGCAACAAATCGTTAGGAACAAAAGACCCAGCGGTGCTCCCACGAAACAGCAAGTCCAGCACTTCTGCAACTCAGTAACCACATTTAGGCTTCAGCATCACTGGTGAGAAGGCACTTGTCAAAGTACTTCTGCTTAGGCTGGGTTTTATTTGCTTTCTCTGCACCCCACCCCCCTCCTTTTTAGAGCTTTTACATCTACTTTTAATTTCTATTTCACTGCTTTTACAATGGAATACTGAAATATCTTTGCGATTTAATGGAACAACAGCTTTTGTTATTCTCTGTCAAATCCCAGGTTGTGCAGATTATTATTGCTGGGAAAGAGAGAAAGAGCAGGGTCTAATGATGAAATAAGATTAGTATTAGTGTATTGACTGTCTCGAAGGCTTCTTTCAGCATTTCCCTTGAAAAACTTTCTATGGTTTCCGTAAGTTATCTTCTCTTTATGTGTTTATAACCTCTTTAAAAAGAGAAAGATCTCCAATGAAATTTAATTAGGATTAAAATAAAGTTGATTTAGAAAATATTGACCCAAAGGAAAGAACAAAGTGGAATTTCATTGTCATCCTCAAGACTAAATTAATAACAGTGCACATTCTGAGGTGGTATTAACCACTGATTTTGGAAATAAGATACTTAGTAATATAAGTTAATTTAGACTCTGCTTAAGGTATAATCCATATTGGGCAATTTTTAATAAAAAGACATAAAGTGCTTCCAGTGAAGAAACAGCAATGCAACAACCTTCTGATCTTCTACTTTACATTTCTTTTCCTTCCTTTTTTTTATAATAATAAAAAGCCAGTGATCAATTTACTATCCTTCAGCCAATGAGTCCCCAGAAGGATACACACAACTGTGAGTGATTAATAATATGAATCACATATTTTAATTATTACTAGTAGAGTTAATTATTACTAGTAGAGATATTTATTGGCATTTAGGTGATCGTGTCTTCTACCTCTGGATCGCAAATGTACACAGCAAAAATCTGAGGGGCACAATTACAGGGCACTCAACAGAGCAGCTCCTAACGTCTCACACCACCTTCTCTGCAGAGGGGAATTAGCTGGAGTCTCAGATCAATAGCAAAAATAAAGTTTACAATATGTCAGTTCTTCCATGATCACTCATGATGAGGAGTAACTCACCCCCTCAAGCATTCCTGCTGTTTTCCAGAGTGATTAATTCCATTGATTAAAGATGTCTATAGCTGCAAGGGCTACCCCTTGGTTGAAGCGATGGAGCTGATGTATCCTGCTAAAAGAAGTGCTTTTAAAGGTGCACCATGCTACCTCTTGGGGTTGCAGTGACTGAAGGACTGTATATGGGATCAAAAGGCAGCGATGTTTATTAAGGGGTATAGATTCTTGTGGCCACCTGAATTAGAAGAAAAGTGGTTGCTATCAAGACTATCCACACTTAGGCAAAGGATGCATTTTTGTAATCTAGACTCCTACCTACACGGGTAACTTCAACGTGATGGCATCGGGTGGTTAAAGTGGAGAACAAGGATATCACCTGGAATAACTGAGAATCAGACTCTTCCAGTGAATGACTGAAAGCTTCACTTCCGCCACAAATAATTGCTTTAATTTACATGGAAGAGCAGCAGCAAATCTTTGTAAAATTAAAAACAATACTTTAATAATAACACGAACAAAAATGTAAAAGTTCAGTTGCTAGCAGCTATCCAGAATTACATGACTAGCACCAAAATAATTAAAACTACTTGTGTTTCAAAAATAATAAATACATGTCATGACCCTAAGCAGCAAAACAACATTAAAATCCATTTGGTATGTAAATTCACTCAAATGATAACAAGTCACGTATCACAAAAACCAAAAAGAAAAGAAAAGAAAAAAGAGGAAGAGAGAAAGAAGAAAATATTTACTACATAAATTATGAAAGGAAAATCAAAGAATGTAAAAAACTCAGTTGTGTTTCTACTCATTATTTTGCTTTAATTTCATCTAACTTTGTGAAAAGCCCCATGGGCTAGGGACATTAATTTCTTGCTTTTGCTGTTTTACTAATTCCTAATGGAGAATTACAAAAGAATTTCCATCACATGAATTGGAATTATGGGAAGGAATGGGAGAGAAAATTGAATAAAACTGCAGGATGCACAGAAAGCTAAAAATAAATTAGTGTATTCTAAATGCCTTTCGAAAGAGAGGAGAAATGCCCATGTCAGAACTACAATCTGAGCTGATTTCAGCACCAGCAAGACAGAAAGAAAATAATCTAGAGGAACTTAAAAGCAACAAATCTCTAGGACCAGATGGAAGTTATCCCTGGGTATTAGAGGAGATCAAGAAAGAAACTTTCGGGCTACTGGCAGACATCATGGAAAGGCTGATAAGTTCCAGATGGCATACAGAAATCAGTAAATATGGCACCAGATTACGAAGTGATATGAAATAACATTTTAGTGTGAAATTAGCAATAAATACGGTTTGTAACACGGCAGCATATCACAATTTTGACATCATTTGACAAGTCGCAATATAAGACAAAATGTCAGAAGCTATCAAAGCAAAACAAAACAAATCTCCCAAGTGGTTTGCTGGGAGAAAAGCAGTTATTTTGCTCAGAGTTTTCACACAGTGCTTCACGATCTCCTCCTGCCCAGGCTGGCAGTGTATTAAAGTATTATTGCTTTTAATATGGCAAGGGGTCCAGATGGGAGTCCAGCCGTGCTAGGCACCGGTCCAGCACTATAGGAGTCTGCCTGACTCCTGTGACCTCAATGTCCTAAATGGGTGAGATGGATGATTCCCAGAAGGAGGTGTCAATGCCAGAAGTCAAGCAAATTTTTCAAGGTCACAGAACTGGTTTGAGGAAAACTCACATTTTCTCAGTCCGGGCCCTAGCCATTAGATTACGCTACCGAAGTGTCATTGTCTATCTATCTGTGCATTCAATGACAGTCCCTCATTTCTTCTTTTTTCATAACTGTAATCATATCTTCCTTCTCCTGGCACCCTTTCCAGATCACTCGGAAGGAAGATGGCATACTAAGTAATAATTCGTCTTTTTCTTTTTTTCCCTTGCAAAATAAGCCATTCCCAGAAATCCACTGACTTCCTTTCTCCTGCTACTTTCCCCATCTTCTCCTCTGCCCTGCTACCACAAGGATGTCACCGACACCATTTGTCCTCTGAACAAGCATAAACTCTTAACACTGCCTGCTATTCTCAAAGGCACATTTGCTTAATTCACTGAAGTCTGTAACAAATTTATGAGAAGTTATGCTGAGGGACATTTATTTCAAAGGAAAGCAAGCACTTGGCTGAAGTATCAAGATACATATAAAGGTCCTGTACTCCAGTATTGAAACTGGGAAACTTTGAGTAGGTTGATTTTCTAAGCATCTGAAGGAGATGTCTCAGGCATGTTGTTCCCACAGCTCCCCCAGACCTTCACTGTGGGACACTCTAGCTTTGGTGTCTCATGTAAGTCCACAGTCGGATGGGATGCATCTCAGTCTGTCAAGGCATTCTGTGACATTCACATCAAAATAAGCTCCGAGTCACAGAGAAAAGCACAAAAACTAAACTCAAAGCAATTATTCACTGCCATTATAACAATGCTGTATAGGTGCTTCAGCCTAACTCTCTGCCCCCAGTCTGTGATTGATGCCATATATATAATTATATAATTATATAATTATATAATTAAGGACTGTGGTGGCTGGCAGAAGGAAGAGGGACAGTGAAGAAGAGTCATAAAGTTTTTGTGAAACAAAGTTTGATAGAAATGTAAAGCAATGCACTGTGGTCTCTGAAGTAAGAAATGCATGTCAAAAATAAATGGAATTGAACTTGACCACAAGAAAGACTTAGAGAATGCCCAGGAGTAACAGCAGAATTCACCCTTCAAAACACCATGGCAGTGTTAGGGAAGAGTCAAACAGCAGAGTGACTGTGAGGCAGAGGGCTTAGGCACCAGTGCCAGACACTAAACAAAAGCCGAAAAACCAGTCCATCGGAAAACAGCACACTCAGGGTCATGTCATGAGCTGCATTTAAATCACAAGGAGAAACCCAGGGTTAAGGCTGGTAGTCTAATCTTACAGCAGCCGGAAGCCATGTTTTTCTGCTTAGTAATTTTGGGACAGAAGAAGGTAAGATGGTACCCTAATGAAGTGAGCTGTGTCTGGGCAGCAGTGATGGACACATTGCCTGCACGCCCTAGCAGCTCCTCTCTATCTCTTTTTCTTTAATGAGAGCTGCTGTATTACACAACACTACAGTATCAAGACAAGACCTACTGATCAGACATTATCCTTTCCTTGATCTGCTAAGTCCTAGCCTCGCTTGCAGTCTGAAAATTTCCTCTTTCCCCTCCCAGAAATATTTTAACTGAAAGTATGAGAGAGGATAAAGATGCTTTTCAGGTCTAAAGACAGAATCTATCAAAATCACTCCAAGAAGCTCAATAAATGTAGCTAAGCAAATAAATAAAAAACCCCTCAAACAACTGCTTAATTAAAACAGTCTTCAGTCTCAGTCCTGAGCTACTGGAAGGCATTGGCAGATAATATATAAGGAATACATGTATACATATACATACATACAGATCAGTCGACCTGATGATAAACAGAACTGTTATGCGCATAACACACTTTTTTCAGTGATGGTAAAGAGAAATGGAAAGGAAGTGCAGAGGTTAGGTGACACCAACCCACTCTTCTCTCTTTCCAGAGGAAATGTAGGGAAAGCTACAATTTAAATGTTCATCTGTAGCAAGAAATCTGTGTTTGATAGAAAAGGAAAAAGCTTCCACAGCTATCAGGAGGTTCTGGAAAAGTGAAATGTCCATGCCAGAAATTACAGTTACAGATTCAGGATCTACTACAGCTACTTTCAAGGCTTTTTAGCTGCACAGATAAAAAAAAATCACATGCAGCCATCCCATACTGAGCTACTACAATGTTTTGTGACTCCATTAGAAACACTGTGAGTACTGCACAGTGACTAATGCTATCATGTACTGATAATGTGTTCAGTGCCTCATGTCAGAGCATCATAAATCTTTACTTAGCTGCAACAGACATTCTGAGCTTGATTCTGTTATGCAATATAAGCTTTGCCTTTTCTCAGTGTAATGTTTATTCTTGGGATATATGTACATATTTTCCATGCATTCAGCTTTAAGATTTTTTTCACACTTCTCAATTAATATATTTTATTAATTGCAGCTTTCTTGGGAGCCTGTAAATCTGGCAGCTGAGCATCCTTATTTATTTTCCTTCAATGACCTCTGTGTAAGACTTGCTTAGTTTTCTGTCAGCCACCTTGGGATCCATATTTCAAGCTGGATACTTTTTCTTCTTATCTCTAGTTATTATTATTTGTTTGTTTGTATTACAGAGGCATCTTACAATCCCAGCTGGGGCTAGACATGTCAGGAATACATGAAAAAGAGTAGCTGCCTCAGGAGAGTCTCTAGCTCAAAAAAGTTACAGAACAGCTAAGAGAAGGAAAGAGGATGGCAGAGAACAAGATGCAAAGAGGTGCTGTGACTTGCCTAATGTGACACACAGCTAAGCGCAGCCTGGACCCATCCTACCGCGTATTCACTGCACAACGAACCATTGACATCAGCAACAAAAATAACGAAATTTGTGATTTTTTTTTTTTTAAGCACATGAGGGAAAGAAAATCAGTTTGGCTGCTCTATAGCAGTAACTCCTGAAAAATCAACACAAGATGCTTGGTATTATCAGTCTGGACTCATGCATCAGCAGGATAATCACAATGTCTTTACTGGTGATAACAGTCCATAATATTACATACCTGTTACGGTGCCACCATTAGGTCTTTTGCCTCCAAGAAACATGACTCAAATATTGAGCCTTAGCCTCTGGTACTCTCAGATTTGAAAGTAAGGTTTCTGCATTGTTTGCTTAAGCACAAAAAAGTCTCCAGAAAATGTTTGTTTGAGGGAGCACAAGAAGAAAAGGACAACTGGAAAGAAAATAAAAAAATTGCTCGATTGCCTAACCTAATAGGTAACTGCATGGTTATGCAGGAATGAAGAAGCACCTAAGATTAGTGCATCAGCAGCCTAAACTCTAAACCAGATATTAAAAAAAATACTTAAGATATGCTGGCTCTGTAACATATATTGTGTTCTCTTTCACACAACACTTTGCTGAAGCTGCTACTATTGCTTTCCAGGGCAGTGGAAATCACAGGGAATTCTAGAACTCTTGCTCACCTTCAGGCCCTCCAGGAAGGACAAGAGCAGGTACCTCTGCAGTCACTACGCACTGAGCAATCTGCAGCAACTCAGTTGGCGACCAGCTGTCGCAACACTCCTGGGATGCCTCACAGAAGTCCTGGCTACAGTGAGCTGCAACTCAAGTTCTTGTGCACACCCCCAGCAACACCCACCAAAGATCACAAGGATGGTCAGAAGTATCTCCTCAACACTTTCTATTTTACTGTCCTTCTGAACCAGATTTTTAATGCAAAGTCTTGGCCTCTGCGTATGCTGTTCTAGAGCCTTTGTCCCAAACACTTAGAAGATTGTGTCAAGGTACTGAGGGAAGATGGCAGTCAACAGCTCCGCTCTTCAGGTGAAGTCAACATGCCATGTCCAGGAAGCTGCGGAGGGGAATCCTGCCCCACTCCAGGGCAGTAAAAAAAGCATCATACTCACTCCAAAGCATGCTCCACATGGAGGGCAAATTCCCTTGACCTTGTCATCCCCAACAAAGATGATACTAAAGGAAACCAAACAAAAGTAAACAAACCGTCCTCATAATACTGCACTGCACATGCTTCCCAGCACCCTGACCTACAGCAGTTGATCTGGTATGATCCGTACAGGAGAGAAAAGAGCAATTCACACACAGACCAAGTGACACAGGACTTCAAATCTCTGCTCTAAAATCATGTTCTTGAAGACATCGATAGGGTGATAAACTACAACCACCTGGTTATGAATACATATAGTTATCCTACTGGAAGCAAATTTTATTTACTTAGCCTCAAAACACAGTGTGTTCCTGTCCCTAGTGTAGCTGTGATTTCTTAATAGTGTTCTGAACAATCTTGCCAGATTTCTTCAAACACATTTTTGCAATTCATTTAGCATCAGACAAGAAGAGAATTGTGTTTTATATAAACTGTGATCTTTGTAATGGTCTTTTCTTCTTTTTTTTCATAGAGAAGGTCAGAAAGGACCTTTTGAAATTACCCAAACTGACCTGTTACATAACAGAAGACAGAGAATTTCCCTGAATTGATTATTGTTTCATCTATAGCGTATCTTGCAAAGAAGGATCTAATTTTCATATAAAAATCAAGAGTGATGGAGACTTTGTGCAAAAAACTCTTGGTTTATTGACCTCTTGGGCAATTGCCCTCACTGTTGAAAATTGAGGCTTAATTTCTAAATTTCTCTGCATTTGTCAAGCTTCAATTTCTTAACACTTTGTTTGGCAGACACATTTCTTTTGTTTCACAGGGATAACGTGCATTGTTTATAATAAACAAGGCAGGCAGAAGAATGCCTCTTCTTTCCAAAAGCAATGATTAAAAACCAACACGTGCCAAATAGCTGGCTTGTTCCCAAGCTTCAGTCTGAGCTGGGGCTACCAATGGCCTCCTTGATATTTAATGCCAAATGATCTGCTGTATCAAATTAAAGACATGGTTCCACTGCAGTTACAGTGCCTTTAAATCAGCTAACTTGGTTCTGCTGGCAGCCTGGCTGTTACAAATCAGGCTGATGGAGAAGGGAGGAAGGGATCAGTTGTCTCAGACCAAATGCAGATTCAATGCCCCATGTGGTTGTAGAGCACTGTGCAGCAAACAGGAGTAACCCAGGAGGCTTTCTACAACCCAGCTCACACAGGGCTACAAAATCTGACTGACAAGGTGGCAAATGCTCAAGCACTCAACATTAGTTATAGTACAGACATATCTATAAAAGGGGAAAATTTTCTGCCTCCTCTTGGTGCCTTTTATCTTTCTACTCCAGCTGCAGAAGACAAAGGTCCTTTGGTCACAGGATGGAAGTCTTGACTCTTCTCGCCAGGGAGACTTTCATACCCATAAATACAACAACATCAAGTAGAATAGCTCTGGTACCTAAATAGCAACATCTAGTACAATAATTAGCAAGCTACAAGGAGCAGAGACCTGTGATCTAAGACAAATAACTCTTTTGTTCACTGCCCTAAAAGGCTTCAGACTGAATGTCTGCCTTTACTCCATGCTTATCTTCAAGTCATAACTTCTTTCCTCAGCCCTGTTCAGAGTAAACCTCCAACTGCTTTTGTGTAATACTTTTTGCTGTTTCTTTTTCTTTTCTTAGTTGGACATCTATTTTATTTCCCAGGATTAAAAGGCAAACTGGAAGGCTTTTTTTACCTGCCTGGACCAGAGTTCAAATTTCTTTATTTCCCCAGAAACTACTGATGAATCACTAACACCTGAAAACAAAGCCCGACCTGGATTCTCTGTGCAGCCTCGGGCATCAGTGATTCATCAACCCCTGCACAAGATGACTTTCAAGTCACTGCTTTACAAAAGCAGAAAATGGTGTTTAAATATTTTCCTTTAAAACACACTTGCAAGGTTCAAGACCACACAAATATTCTGCTAACAATTTGGAATGTTCAAGTATGTTTTAAAAAAAACCAGAAAAAAATATACATTGAAGTGATTTTCAGTGCATTGCTAAGGCACTGGCTAGTTTCAGAGAAGTTATTTCTCTTTCTGGATGTGCTGGTTTATAAAATCACTCATCGTGAATCCTGCTGGATACCAGAGGAATCCTATTTAAGCTTCTGGTAAGCAATTTGCTTGGTTTAGTAAATTTTCCAGTCACGCGTCTATGCAAAAGCTGCTTTCGTTTCCCACTCAAATTCTCCTCTCTGCCCGCTATTTGTCTTTGCCACATCTGTGTTGATTGTGCACCCGTGGGCAATGGCATTGCTTTCGCAGCTAAGCTCTGCCCAATAACCACTGTAGGTCTTGGCTGCCCCTCAAAGGTGACCTGCCAATCAAGGTGCCAAATTTTGTCAGCTATTTCAGGCCATGTGAGCCAAACACCCCAGAAGAAAAAGCAGCAGGAGGAAGGGAGCACCTTGTTTCCAGATTCTCCTCTCAGTTGGCATTAGTGTTGCCCAGCTATGGCTGGCTGGCTTCTGCCACTGTGTCCCAGAGCGCATGAGGCAAAGGCTTGGAAGTACAGCGTGGCAAAACTTTAAGTTTACTGCTTAAGTTTTCTCCTCATGCTGTGTGCTTCAGTGTTGACAGTTAACTCGCATTTAAAACAACCCTCTGCAACAGAGCTGTCAGCTGGAGATGTATCTGTGCCACACAGACCTTTTAAAATTCCTCCCTGGCTGAAGGGACATCAGTCAGCCAGGAGAGACCCTTACCTCTGGGTTACGAGTCCGAGGGATACACACAGCATAATATTTTGCCCCCAGTGTTACTATGCAGAAAAAATTGAAAGTGAGGAAAATCAGGTCATAGTGTGTAAAGGGAAGGGACAGTATTGACCATGTTCCTGAAGGAAGGGTCTGCACCGAGCCCACCACCTTCACCCAAACACTACCGATGGGCTACAAGCCTGCAGATGGTTCCAGCAGCTAGGGCCTCTTCCAGGGTCACATTTGACCGAATGAGGACATTTTCAATCCTGCTAATGCAGTCCATCTCTGCAGCCAGCCTTCCACCGAGGTTCACATACATAGCCCACAGGAAGAGACTCGTGAAAGGGTCCTATTTTGAGAAAGCAGCTCAGAAATGCAATAAAATGTGCTCAAGTGCGGTTTTTCCAATGTAACAACACATCAACAACATCTACTACAAGTCACACTAGCCACATGAAGAACTACATACAGGTTTTTCTGCCTCCAGTTTTACCTAGCTGTTGTGAAAGCAGTTTGGTAAAATAGCTCTTCATGAATAATCGAGAGCAACATCAACCCAGCAAGTTATGAATAAAAGAGGGAAGTGAAGGCTATGGGACTTCCTCTGACATGCGCAGACACATAAGCCACTTGTGAAAGCAAAACTAAGAGAAAACCAAAATATATATGTATTTCTGTGTGAGAATGCAAAGGTGTTACAAAGGAGAGAATAAAATTCAGGGAAACAACAGAAGTAACTCTAGCTGTCTTGCATGCCAGATCTTATCTTGTCCATATACAACAGGTAGCCTCATGCACATCATTGTCCCGTAACCTTCTCTGACGTCCTGTCCCAGCCACATCAGCCAGCAGTTTAATACAAAACAGTACTGACAGATACTGTAGGCATTTGCTGAATGCGATGAGAGACTCTTTGCAGCGTCTGATCTACTTAGATCAGGCTTCTGCACTCTCATTCTTCATTCTCTTCATGTTGTCTTATCTACACTTTCTGAAGATTAAGAAATAAAACTAAACAAACACCCCTGCACCCTTAGGAAAACAAATTCTTGCATCATTGTAAGCTTACAAACAGAAAACTCCCACAGCAATTTGTTGAGGGTGCTTTTGCCTGGTTGCTTTTGAACAGCCTTTTCTTCATTGAAAGATAAAGTGATAATAGCTGGGTCTGGTTTTTAATAGCTCTGATTCTTTGATTGATTACTGGTGTGTATTTGATAGGTCAGTGTAGAGCTGACCCATTCTTGTATCAAACCCCACTCCATACCCATTGAAACTTTCCTGACTGAAACCAATTCCCCTGGATTTTCCTGCCAACATTGTGTTAATTTACCAAGCTCATTTCTAAGAATAACAGAAAATTTCCAAATGAAACACCATTTTATTCCCTGTTCACCAATTATATTCTGGAGCAGCACCACTGCTATACACAGCACGGACCATACAGCACAACAGGAGTTCTGCCAGCCACCTAAAATATTCATGAGACGCAGGGTTGTGTGAGACTGTTAACATGACTTGCCTCTCATTTAGCACTCCATCGGGCTGTACCGATGGCAATGTCACCAGTTCCAGACGACTCTTCCAGGCACCAGCAGACAAGAAGAAGGCAAGAAACCCGCCGTGCGCAAGTGTGAGGCATGCGGAGCAGACTGGAGGCAGATGGGTCTGCGAGAATATTTAACAGATGTCTCCTCCTCTTGGTACATGCAGACCCGCAGCCACAGATCACCTTAAACAGCATTACCCAGAAGAATTCCCTACCTAAACACCAACAAAGTCGATTAGAGGTGATAAACACACGGCAATGACATGGCATCAGCATTTTGAAGACTGCAGTGGCACAAACAAACACCTCAGCAGGAAATGTTGGGGGAAAAGAAAACGTCTGAGAGCCACGTTCTGTTGCAGACGTAAAAGGAGGAAAGATAAAACAACTCAACTGCTGGCTTTCCCAGTTGGCAGGTATTTTAGAGTCTAAATGGCCTTGAAAACTTGCTACAATACAAAATTGCTGTAATTTAAAAGACTTCTAATTAAAAAGCTATAACATTAACTTTTGGTCCTCTCCCAACCCCCCACTTCTTTTCTTTAAATATTTGCCTCCACTGTACAATAAAAATGAAATTAAAAACTGTCTAATCACTGTAGAAACTACATCAGGCTGAAGACCTAGAGACAGAAAAGAAAAATAACCCAGAAAATACACACAGGTTTGGATTTACTGAAGACTGCTGGTATGTACAGCAACCAAAAGCCTTGATTTTCCATGAAATCCACTATGTAATTTCTTTTTTGCTCATTCTAGCTAGATTGCTATGCTGATTTGATCACAGGCACTGCATAGGAAAAACAGCCATTAGCTTATCCAGTCCATGCTGATAGACCCTTAATACGTTTTCTGCAGAGATACCCCACCCAGTTACACAGTCAAGAGTAATAGGGCTTTCTCCACGTTCCCTAGCAATACCACAAACCTTAATGCTAGCAGCTGTTCCTCTGGCTTAGTCTGAAGCCATCTTCTTTAACAAGTCCTCAAAACCTTTTTGCTCACTGAGGCAAATCTCTGCTACCCCTCCAAGAATGACAGAAGGTTGGACAACAGGACACATGAGCACCTCACTGATCCCCACAACTTGCTGACTCACCGCATTTCTGCTGCCTTTGCAAAAAAGAATTGGCAATTTAGCGCAACATAAATTAACAGGGGTAGAGGTTAATCTGTCTACGCTTCAGTGTCTAGTGCTGCTTTAAATGGCCAAGGTAACTCAAACATCTGCACCAGTTTGGATGACACAGCATAGGTCCTATAGCAGACCTACACTCTCATGAAGCTCATGACCTGGTGGAATATCCCATTCCATCTGTAGTATCTGAAGTAACTTATTTTGAAAGTTCTGTCTGAGGTCCAAGCGTGTCTTTTCAGTGAAAACCTCACCAGACTATCTGTTGAATGCACAGACCTTCACTGAGTACATGACGGCACAGCCCACAACTGAGATTAGCCACATGTACATGCTGGATGCTCATCATAGCTGTATACTCCTTCCTTTCAAGTGATTCATGGAGTTTTAACTTGGATCATACTTATTCAGAGTTACTCCCACTGTAATGCACTTTCTGATGTGTCCAAGCACATTTCTGTTTGTTAACACAACTGTGTTACCAGCCTCTCAGTGTCACCACTATAAATGGTGTCCAGGTCCTGCTGCTTGGGAAAATGCATGACTGGCTTCAGCACAAGTAGTGTAGAAAGATGCTGATTACTGTCTTACTGTTTGGGCCACCTCGCTCCTGGTGTAGTCCCTAGTCTTTTCAATATGAGAAATCACAAAAGCTGCATGGGACAGTATTGCCAGGATGTACAAACATCTAAACATTTTCACTTAGTGTTGCATTTTGGTGGGAGGTTCTAGATGTTAGATACTGAAGCCTGTATCCAGGATATCTGAAAGCCAAGTTTAGGCACCTAAATAAACAGCATTGTTCAGCATGCACCCACCTCAGTCTAATAACATAAAAAGCATCTAGAGCTGGATGCAACAAATTGTAGGCTTATATAGTATATACACTTCCATGCATCTGAGGAAGCCACTTTGGGCTTCACTTGAGCTTCCTCTACCCTACTGTCTTTACTTCAGTTATTTTCAGCTGTAGGATAAATCCTTCGGTGAGCCACAGACCGCAGTCACTTGCTTAGAAAACTTTCCGTTTAAGAAAATGTCCCTAAACCACTTCAGCTGTCACATGACCTCTAGACAGGAACACTGCTAGGGCATCTGCATTACGTGGTTCTGTTATAGATTTGTTTGGTTTTGCCTCTTGCACTAGACTTTTAACAACTGACAGTTACTTTACCAATCTCATGTTCATCTCCTAGAGCAGGACTTCCACTTGCCCCCATTAATAGAGGCAAAAGCATTAAGAATTATAAGAACACAGTAAAAAACTCAAGACTCAGGACTTTACTTTCACACTGTTTTTTAAAACGCAAACAGAAAGTCAGTGAGAAATTACAGCCCAGTTAATTTCTTACAATCAAAAACTTATACTGATTAATCAATTCATATGGTGGGAGCGGTGGCAGTGGAAAGATAGAAAACTGAAAAATTCAGCTGGATTTGTAAGGTAGCTTTTAAATGCCACATTTTAGGGCTTTTAAAAAAAGAGTTAGAGTTACCTCCTGCGCTCAGAGACACGGACCCAGAAATGTATCTTCTTAACTAACATCCAACCAAAAATATCCTCAAAAAAACCCCTCCAGATCCTACTAAATCCAAGAATGATCCAAACAGAATCCAAACCAATACAAATTCCCTTCTGCAAAAACCAAATCCAAACAGATTCCCTTCTGCAGCTGATCTCCACGGCACACACTCACCTGCCCTGTGTGCCACAACCCATCACTCTGCAATGGCCTGCACCCACAGAACTATTGGCAGGGTTGCACCAGTAACCACAGACCTCCCTTAAAATTTTTCTGATGTTTGTTTCCAGCCTCCTTTAGGCAACAGTGATACTGCGGCAGACTCTGACACTTGAAACCAGAGATTTAAAATTTCACTGCTGAAAACGTGCAAGACTAGGAATTTGAGACTAGCATTTCTACAGTTTCATTTTATTGGGGGGAAGGCACAGGATTTTCTGGATGATTTTTATTCCCATCCCTGGTTTCCCAGGTGCAGTGAAAACTCAGGACTTCACGGCAGGCATTTGGACTTGATGTACCATGCCCTGTACTTATGTACTGTATGTGTCACAAATCCCAAAAGGCAAGAACCTCATGAAGTATCTGCAACCCAGAATTAGGAAAGATGGGGCAAGGAGCAAGTCTCAATTACTCCCACACCTCACTTGGGGCTCTCTGGCTCTGCAGCCCCACATTGGGACAGGCGCGTTTGCCTCCCTGCTGCCAGAATACAGACTATTATTCAGAAATGTTAAAGTGCTATAAAAAAGTCCTGAAAGTGTAAGTTTCAGTCTCCTCCAACCAAGGAGGCAACTTAAACAGGTCTTCTATTTCATAGGTTAGTGGTTTGATACTGTGGTTATTTTAAAAAGTTAAATGATGTTTTGGTGCCGTTTCAGACATGTGACAATCTGGGGTTGCCTGGTGCAGTAAGAACTTCTCTGCCTCTTGTAAGAGCAGCCTGGCTTATATCTACAAGGAAATGCTTCTCTCCAGAGCCCAGCAACTTGTGATGCCAGCTCTCTTACAAACCCTCATTATTCAGATCGAGATAAACCCACCTCCCAGGCTTGAAGGTTCCCCGATGCATGCCGCTGTAATTGGATTTTTCACCTCCAAAGGACACATGCATCCTGGATTTGCAAGCTCAAGATAGGCTGACTTTTAATAACACAGTGAAAGCACCACAAGAATATTCTTGCAGGATCAGAAGAGTTATTGTATTATTTGCAAAGTTAGAATCATCTTTAAAAGAAAGCATCACCAGCCCACTAATATCAGACGCATAATTACATCAAGATCCCTTCTTAACTGTAATATTATGAAGTTATGTTTAGTATTGGTTTGAGGGACTGTGAAACAACTCAGTCTTTGATACTCTCACCTTCATTTCACTGTCCACCAACACTCTCCTGCAGCTCTGAATCCCTACCCCAACACTGTGCGTTTGGAGACTGGTTTTTTTACTTCTCTTGCTTTAACGAAAAATAATTTTTACTTTTAGTTTTCTTAAAGAGCTGGATTGTACTTGCTGGGCTTGCATTTCTTTTGTTGAATGCAGGACATACCTTTTCCTTCTGAGGACCTTGGGTTTTTTTCTTTTCCTCTTAAATATGAGCAGAGCATCCACTGCCTTGAAGGTCTTGACGGAAAAAGCTTCTCCAGAGAGCAAACACCCCTGACCCCAGAGCAGAGACAATGAACCTGCCACTAGGAATCCTCTATCCAAAAATCATTGTTCCCCACAGTTTTCGACAGTTTTAAGATCTCCTAGTGCTACACTACTTTTGAAAAAAGAAAGCTGTCTTGTATTCAGATTTCCTCAAATCTTCGGGTGTTTTTTAGAGCATTCCTTCAGAAATGCTACTCGGTGGACGAGGGTAAAGGAACACTTGATTTTGTGTCCCAGTCAGGTTTAGCTGTAAGCCAGGGACAAATCTAGCAGACTCAGACAGACAGTGGAAGATGCCAGGGCTATTCCAAACTGTCAAAGAGTAAGGGATCTGTGGGGCTTATAGATAACCAGGGCCAGGCAGCACAGATTTTCAGGTTTACAACTCTAGATTTTGGTGTTTCAATTTTGCTCCCCTCTCTCTTCCTTGGGAGCATCCTGCTTTATGGTTGTCTCTGAGTGCCATGGTCCTTTTAATGATTCATTGAGGCCAGCTCTGCTTTCACTTAAAAGCACCAACTTTCTAGCTTTGATTGATATTTGGGATATTGTGAAATGCAACCAAAAGCTCAGAAATCATAAAGAAAATGAATGCAACTCAAATTTATTATACTGCAAGTAATCTTACCATTTTGGGGACTGTGTCATGAGTGTGAACATCTGGAGAAGGCAACACTAGAAGTCACTAATGCTAACGAGATGATAAATGCGATAAAATAGATAAGCAGTATGTGCTGCAACAGGGCAGATGCTTGAGTGTTTTGTAACTATATAAACATTTTGTTGTTATGAGACTAAATGAGATTTGTCATTACTTTAAAGTCTAACACTGTCACCAAACATATACCTAGAAGGCTCTCAGAAGCTTGGGCCGGAACAACATGAGATAAAATATAGAGAGATAACAAGGCAAGATCCAAAAGCTGAGTTGAGCACTATGAGCTCCAAACCGCATTACCCTGTATGCACTCCTACAACTCGTTCACCAGCAGCTCAGCAACATCACCGATGGCCTTTTTACTGCAACCTTCAGTGATGTGACAGTGAGTAACATCTGTCATGTGGTTTGTTTTCATATCCCTCTCCTTCTGTGCCCAAGTCTTACAGAGAGACCTACATGGGTTTACATATTGCTAGACACAATGATCTCCCTGGTGCCCCACTGTTCAATGATCCTAAAATAATCAGTGCAATCTGATTAATTGCTATATTACATTAACAACTGGATGTAATCCTACTTCCCATGTCATTGCTATTTATATAAAATGCGCAATATGAATAAAGGAAAAATTTAAGAGCTACAAAGGCAGGAAAAAACCTGGGTAGAAAGCAGTATTATAAAAATAGAGTTGGTGGAATAAAAGAAAGAACAAATGTGGACACTTAGAAACACAATCCAGCTGAGGACCTGACATTTGCAAGAAGACATAGTCAACTCCTAAGTAGGATGAACACAGCAAGCGTCTTTCTCTAACCACAGTTTTAGAGCCCAAACAGTGCTGCAGCTACAGGAGTTTCATTTTCAGTCATTTTCTCCACAAAGACTTTCATGGCTCATCATCCAGTAATTCTGCATTAGAAGAACTGTGCTCTAATACATGCACTGAAATCCCTAGAAGCAATAGTTAAGAGGTTTAAAAACAAGAATCTTTACAGGAAAAAATCCAATAAACTTGTTTTCCTCCAATTTCTGCAACTAAGAGAATGCACTCCAAAAGAATCTGCTAATTTTTTATGGTAATGGCAAAAGAAATCATTGAAGCAATGTTCTACTCAAGTCAAAAGGCTTTAAGAGGTTATCAGAAGACACCACAGTATTTAAATGGAAGCCTCTGTTGTCCTTTACACATTTAAAAGCGCAGCTTTTATCAAATGTTCTGCATTTTAAGATTCACCACCTAAGGCTGGAAGAACTCAGAGGATCATTTGGGATGACTTGAGTCCTAATATGATCTTACTGCTCCTTCCAGTCACTTAGTACTGTCTGCAAGATTTACAGGTTCTTCACTTCTTTTCTAAGTGTCAGCACCTAAGCAATCATCTTCCAACCTTCCTTCAGCAAACCGAACAGATTATTCTCCAGGCCTGGAGAATTTTTATGGCCCTCCTTAAGACTTGCGTTGGTATTTTTCCAATTTCTTCAATTGTGGACTTTAGAACTAGGCAGAGTATTTAAGCATCACTCTTAGTAATAGAAGAGACTTTAATCAAAATAGTTATTTTGCTTGGTATTTCTCCTTTAATACAAGCAGGGTCTTTGTTGGCTCTCTTAATTAAGCACTAAACTGACAGCTAATTTTGAGATGATTATCTAGGAAACACTGAAGCCCTTTCCCAAGGGCTTAAAGAGATCAGTCCTAGTGGTTTAAGCCATGAGGCCTAAGACAGTGCTGGCTTCTGAAGTTGATCTCATGGGACTGCAGAACAGAAGGTGTATCCAAATTTCTATTGCAGCAGTTGAGGAGCGCAGCTTCGTGTGGAAAGATGGGTTTCTATTCATAAACCAATGTAATGTAATGGGCAACCATGCTGCAGTTACATAACCTCACCCTTGCTGTCCTTGCTGTCATTGGGGACACTGTGTCTTCCAGAGTTTGCTTTAAGAATCTCTTCCCAAAGTCCTAAAGCCTAGTATAATGTTTTTACAAACAGAATCATCCTACAGGCATGTCACAGTGCCTTTGTTTTCTTGGCCAACAGAGTAATCCAGATGACCAGTTCTGACTTTCCCCAACTCCCTTCCGTAAGCAGTACTTTTTTCTAGCAGTATCAATTGGTAGAACTTAAATCTATTTACTTTTATGCTGCTCAGTACTGTTTGTTCTTGCATCACTCTAGGAATTTTAAAACACTGTGTCCATGCCCTGAAGTTTAGCATCCAAGTAGGGTTGTAGCCTTGGAGTACCTCATAATCTTCAAGTGTTTATCATCAAACATACATCCATGATGGGGGTACTTTTCCCTCTTTCATCCTTATTGAAACAAAACACTGAATCCATGGTTGTTCATATGTAAATGCTACGAAAATCAGGAGGCAACAAATTTTCAAAGACTTGGAGGATTTGCCCAAAACCCCTGTCTGTGAAGAACACAATCAAGAGCTAAACCCTGGCCCATCAGATCCCCCACAAGTTTTCCCACCCCTCCACTACCGTACCATTCAGGGTCTTCCACTACCAGGTAACAGAGGGAAGATGTTTATGTGCCTTCAGAGTCACAGAGATTAGAGACCTACAACAGAGGCAGCACCTCCTGCAAGCACTATTCAGCATGGCAGGCCTTAGAGTATGGACATTTTGGAAACAAGCACAAGCTGTGGTTCATCATCACTGAGTTTCCTCTCTTTGTGCTTCAAAGCTAACCCAAGAGTCCTACTTACTTTTGTTTTTTTTTCAGTTTGAAAACAGTGCCCCATCTTCCTGATAGTGTCAAAACTTCATTTTGCTTCGTATTCATTTTCCAGCTCCCCATGGGCTCTACAAATACATCATCATATTTCTTTATAGTCTTCCCACATAACTGAAAATGAGCAATTTGATAAGAGATGGTAAACTGCTTTATTCGTATGGATTTACCTCAAAATCTTGAGGTCGAGCGATGTCTCTGCAGAGAAAACAATTTTCAGTAAGAGGAAACTCCAGCGTGATAATGTCACCAACAATCCAGAATGAGTTTTTCCAACAGTCTTCTCTGTCCACGAGAATGAGCAAATACCTTGTTTATGACTAAGTTACGTGCAATGGGCCAAATGCTTCCCACCAGTGTCACAAATGAGAAAAATCTGCATTAATGAAGAACAGCAAAAGGAAAAGCAACATAAAAAAGAAAAGATATGTATGCAGTGAAACACTGGGCAAAGTTTCTGCCACTTGAACGATTCAGTATAAGCAAGATGTGACTTTTTTCCCTCAGCGGGTGGGTGATAACAATACTTACAACATCAATAACCATTTGCAGAAGATGTATTCTTTGCACATTTAGATCTTTAAGTACTTACATAGCTTTTGCTGGCACAGATGGATAAAATGATGAATAATGTGAGGATTTGTTTAAATATCAGCCAACCAAAAGCAGTCTGCAGGGTTCTCCTGTAGCCAACGTGAACAGAAAAGCATGCTGAACGAGGGCTTCAACCCACTTACAACAGTGTGAGGAACTTCATCTTTCAGTGACTGCCAATCCTTTCTGCTCAAAGAAAAGGAAGGCAATGAGCTAACTTTAAATAGATGTCTAACTTTGCATGGGTAAAGATATCTGAGGTGAATCAAACCTTCAGTGATGCATCAGAAGCTGTTAAGCAAAATACTATGAGGTTCCTAAAGGAGAGCTTCCAAGTACCCAACACTGTTGGAGGTAAAAGTAAATGGAAAGTAATGAAAATAGATGAGAAGCAAAACAAAAAAAAAAAGTGAATTATCTATGACAAATCTGTATAGTAGGCACAAAAAATAAGGCTTTCCAAGATGAGCTGGTTCATTTATGTCTCATCTATTTCATTTTTAGTGCTTAAGTAATAAAACAAAACAAAAAAGATCAATGAAACAATTTGATATTTTCTGTTTTCATCCAAGAAATTTCATTAAAAAGCAACAGCTTTTTCTGCTTTCTTTCTTTCATTAGGAAGGGCGCAAATACGGTTGAAACACTTGATGAGTCAGGAGAAAACTCAGCAGAGAGAAGAAACGTTTTGTCAGGATCATGAGGGAGGCTGCAGATGTGCAGAATGGCCCAATGAGCAGCAGAACGATTGCTGATTTCAGGAAGATCGCTTTTTCAATGGGAACATTGCCAAGTCTATTCTTTCATTCCTACCACGAGACACAGTCCATGAGCTCAGCCCTTCAGAAAACTGACACAGCCTCTTCGCCAGACCTTCAGGGC
Source organism: Rhinopomastus cyanomelas (assembly GCA_013400115.1). NCBI lineage: Eukaryota > Metazoa > Chordata > Aves > Bucerotiformes > Rhinopomastidae > Rhinopomastus > Rhinopomastus cyanomelas. Next base: position 589,074 of record VXBP01006168.1, on the reverse strand, counting down.
TTGGTCTTGATGACACTGTCAACTTCTCAGTTTGTCCAAGGACTGACAAGCTCAACTTTGGTAGCACTGAACAGTACAGAGCACTGATTCTTTGCTACTGGCCTGACAGCACTGTATGTCCCCCCCCCCCCATAAGGGCAAATCAAAGACTTGCTGCAAACTTGCATTATTACAGATCCTTTTTTTGAAGCATCTACAAATATTTTTAGACAAGCCTTTTCCAAAGTGAGGCTCCAAAGCCTCTAATAGTGCCTAAATATATGAGAGATTCCTATTTTCCAATTCCAATATTGAAATTATGGTCTTGCCCTACATCACGCAGAAGCTCACTTCTTCCTTGTGTCCATTTTTCAAAACACTCATGCTTGTGCCACAAGACCTTCCAGGATGGAAACAGCCCAAAATTATTTGAACACCACCAAGGACTGAACCCCTGTCTCGGCAGGAATTTCAAAGGTTCCCACATTCAAATAGCTCACAAGGGCTGTTTGAGGAAAACAAGAAAACCAGAATAAAGAAAAACAAGTTATACTAGTCCTGTATCTGTAGAACGCAGAAGGGAACAAAAGACTCCACATTTGTAGGAGTCCTCAAGACCAGTCACTAGCTAATTTTTATGAATGCTGCTGGTCCAGTACTGTGTTGTGTTGCAAATGTCATTGATTTTTCATTTTCTCCCTCTGAAACTCCAAACCTGTAATATTAAATAAGACTGAAGGAATTTAATTTTATATCGAGAATACACTAAGCAGAGAGCATCCCACTATTGTATGTCCTGGCCCATTAACTTTACTAAAAAATGCAACAGAACTGATTTCTGAAGAAGCAAATTTATCAGCCTACAGTACAAATATGGTTGCGGTTGGAAGTAATTTTATTTGAATGTAGGTGTTCCTTGGCTGGGATGCACCGTCATACTTTCTAGCTTGTCAAGACCAATAAAAACACAGGTCAAAAATGTATGATAAGTGTAATTGCCTTCCTCTTCCTTATCTCCCCTTTAACCAAAATGTGTAAGTTTGCATTGCATTTCTTTACAGAAGAAGATAATTGTTACTGTCACTGTCACATTTATTTCTTGGTCTTGATAACAAAAGAATTAAAACTGGCATCTGACCAAAGATCCTTCAGTTACCCTGGCAATGCTAATTCATGATACAATACATTTTGCATAGCTTGGTGTAGGGAAGAAAGGATGGATCTGTACTGCATAAAGTTCAGAATTTGTTTAACATGGAAGACTTAGGTCCTTGGTCATGCTACACGCCCCAACAGAGTAAGCATACATTCAGAGAAGGGGAGAAAGAATTCCCCATGGCATTAACAGATATCACATCACCAAATCTTCACAGCTGGTTGACAAAGTTTGATCTCTTTACACTTGATGTCTAACAGGTAGGTTTTAGATTTGCAAAAGCAGCCACATTTCACGAGCACCTGGAGCTGTTTTTGACTTACTGTGGGCACAACAGCTAAAACAGACTAGAGACAGAAATAATTGCACCTCATTCTTGAGAGTACACATTAATTTGAGAAGGAGTTCTCCCTTTACTCATCCTCCTGCAAATTTATTGAAAACACTGACAGCTTTTCCCCCAAAACTGCAGGCTCACATACAAACTGCTTAGACAAGATATTGCATCTAGTGTATCAACAGTCTGCAAACACGTTCTAGTTTAGTGAGCAATTCTATATGAGCTTTTGGCAGCAGCAAACTTTGTAGGCCGCTGTAAACTTTATTGACAATGTAGAACCAAATAAAGGTTTGCCTAAGAACTGCAATTCATAGCTTGATGCCAAATTAGCATAAGTGAAATATGGGTATTTAATGTAATAAAACACGAGCTGCAAGCATCTAGCCCGTCCCAGGAAAAATGCAAAACCAGAAGGTATTCTAATGAAAAACTGGAACCAGATATCACAATCTAATGTTTAAAAGCCATAAGAGTTAATTTTAGTTTGAAAGGAAATCATTTTTCAAAGTTCCGTACTCTGTTTAAAAACAGATTGAGCAAGTTTATTAAATTAGCAGACCACTGCATTTATGAAATCCATAAGTCAGATCAATGGTGCACAGTCAGCTCTGGAAAGTAATTACTGGCTTCTCTCAAAATGGACAATCCAAAAACTTCCAAGGACTAGTTTTTCCCTCCATTATTTATAACGAGCAAAACATGGTGCAATAGATTCTAATTCATAATGCCTTTTTAATGTTTTTATAGCACAACATTTAGATTCATTTCTAATCTCTGTGGATGACAGGTTGCCATTATTGAATTTCCATTAATATGAATTATGGGTACAATCTATTTTACCCAATATTTTCTGCCCCAGGACTAACATGATTCTACAATAAAAAATCACATGGTCAGCATTTTCTTCAGAAATAGAAAGCACTAACAGCCATCAGAGATTAGTCTTGCTACAACATTATGCAGCTGACCTTGACCGTGCATCTATCTGACTCTACAGAATCACCAGCCATAATTTAGGTGCACATTTGTGGTTGTTAAAATGCCAGTATTTAGGGAAGTATCTAACTATGGCTTCCAAGCAGCAAGTAAAGGCTTGCTCATTGGGCTTTCCCTCCTCTGCCCAGCTAGAAATTACTTAGGTCATACTGAGACACGTAGAGTAAGATGAATGGACCGGAGCTGAGCTCTGTCCCTCTTGTGTGTGCATCCAAATATCAATGTGTGCCTGAAGAACACATTCTCCCTAATGAAAACAGCTCTTAAGGGCCAAGTAGAATCAAGCACACTTGAGCTCCTTTTGTTTAGCTAACCAGCAGATGGGTATCTGTCCATAGAAAAGTCTCAATCCATTTAAATGCTTAAAAACATGCTAAACAGTAGTCAGGAAAACAGCCATCCTGAGGTCAGCAGGGCTACTGGCATGCTTGAAGGCAAGCATATACTTCATGTTTTACCAGATGGTTGAGAGACAAAGACACAACATGCGATTAAAGAAATCCCCAAGCTGCAGCCTGCGGGAAGCATATACCCAGGAAGCATATACACAGCGTGCTCACAATGTACATCTCCCACCGGAGGCAAAACATCGAGCTATATGAATGCACTGTCTCGCCTAGTATGTCTATTCTCATCTTTTATGGACGGAACTAGGATTAGCAGCACAGTATGGCAGTTGCTTTGGAAGAAGTGTTGTTTTGATGGTCACCAATGGACTTCACACAAACATTGCTGCAGAAAGGCAATATACCATTTGTCTTTGATTCTCAAAAGGCATACAGCAATAAAAATCTATTAAATGAAGCAAAGAATTTCCCATCTGCTGGCAATGGCATGGTCCCTGCCCCGTGGAGCTCACATTCAAAAATTACAAGAAAGGGATGTGTGAAGAAAATAAGCGAAGAAGCGAGTAAGTAGATGGCAGGTGATGACACTGAGTAATCCCTTGTGTTTCTGCACAAACTCTCCAAATACGTATTGGGCAAAATCTGCTCCTAAATACAGACACATTCAGAAATACTCACAGCCCAGCCAAAGCAGAGCACTAGCGTTTGCCAGCATTGTTGTGGTAAATACTTCTTTAGCAGAGATCCATGTACAAAGAGGGCAAGGGGCTTGCAAACAATCTCTGGAAAGGCATGCCAGGCATACAGGATAAACAAAACATTTATCAGAAAGGCAAACAAGAAGGTAATCAAAACCAGAGTCCTTGGGATAGCAGATGGCAGGATCGGCGACACAAAATGATACTTGGGCAGAAGCTGAGCAGGGGGTTGTCAGAATGCTTCTGACATTTCTTTAAATGTCAGCTCATAATTATGACGTCTCCACCACCATCTTTAGGTATATAGCCACTTCTAGCAGAGGCCTCGCAGCTCGCAAAAAGCTGCACGCTAGCATTTTGAGCTCCCCATCATGTTCCCACTCTTTATTCTGATGAGAATGAACACGCAAACACCAGTCTCCCACTGAACACCTACTACTTCAGTTCTAATTTCAAGGTTTCCTCGCTGTTCAGTCAAATCTCTGGATATATTACACAGATTTATATGGAGTGCTACACACTGAGAAGCACCGTGAGATGAGTGGGAGAAAGGGCAATATTTAAAGAAGTTCAGAGAACCCTGCACGTATAGTGCACTCTATAAACACTCTACCAGAGGAAGAAAAGTGTGATATAAGCTTTTGCATAAGTTTACATGCAGAGAACCTATGCTAATAAAAATCAAACCCCATTCACTGTTTGAACACAAATCTCATTAATAATTTCATTAAGCTACAACTTCAGTTCATTATTTTACCTGTTTGTGCTTCACTATATTCACTGTCAACATCTGCTGCTTTCCCTGAGAAAGGGGGCAAACAAGGCCATGCAATTGCATTTATGCTTCGCGCTGTACCCGTGGCTTGCTGGTGACCGGTGCTGATACAAAGGCCACTGCAAGTCTCTCCTACCCAAAGACAGACTGCATCGCCTTCCAGCACAAGCAGCCTCCAACTCACGGCTTAACATCTAACATCCATCCCCGAATTCAAATCACCTAATTATCAGAGCTACTCAGCATGTTTGTTCAATACTTTACTAAGCAGATACTTTAAAGAGGAAAGGGAGGGGGGAGAAGAAAAGGAGAACAATGCAGAAAGAGCAATAGATAACAAGCAATGACAGTTTATATTTTAGAAGTAAAAGCTTGGGGAGGGGGAACACACTCTGACAATAAGAAAAACTCTCCCCAAAATCCAGCCCCACAACACACTTTTATCCTGTTAAACACATAGAGGCAACAGATAATGTAATCACAATGCACAGCAGGGTCCTTGGTGAAGAATGGCTACACAACTCTTAAAAGGTTATTACAGCAAATTTAAGCAAACCAATTGCACAGAGACCAGAGAGCAGCTAAACAGAGGTTTTCAGTACTTCTCTTCTGATCACTGAGGCTCATTCCAACGAGCTCAATTTGATCTAACAATCAAAAAGTCAAATGATACGAAGAAAGATATTTCCTCCAGTAAATTGAAAGGGGTGGAGTGGAAGCTTATTTAGATTCACTTCCTGCAACTGCATTTCTTTCTTTTTTTCTTTCTTTCTTTCTTTCTTTCTCCAAGCAGACTAGTTCTGGTGAAAGGGTTTCAGCAGTGGTACGCACATTTGCACATTGCTCCATCTATGTACTTTTATTCTGTTCAGCAACACTCACCTCCAAAGGAAAAGCGAACAGCCAGGGCACTAAACACAATGAAGCAGAAACACAAAGGGAAAAGGGCTGAGGAACAGTTCATTTCTAACAGCACTGAACAACTACTCAGTGCTCACGATGCTACATTTGACTGAACCTGACTGGCAAAACACTCCACTATTAACCTCTAAGCTCTTCATCAAATAGATTCGTAAACTCTTCCTCTACAAAGGTATGGTAGATTTGGCAGATTTTATCATTGTTGAGATCAAGAAAGTGACTCATCAGAGCTCTTAAAGAAATAACATCAAAGGTGAGAAGCACCAAGCATTGTTTCTGTAGCCTCTTCTGAGAGGAAAAATCCCAAACCATAGAATCACAGTATCACAGAATCAATCATTCAGTTCGGAAAAGACCTATAAGATCAAGAGCAACCATTAACCCAACTGCTAAACCATGTCCTTCAGCTCCACATCTACATGACTTTCAAACACATCCAGCGAAAACAATTCAAACCTCTCCCTGGGCAGCCTGTTCCAAGGCCTGATGACCTTTTCAATAGAGAAGTTTCTCTTAATGTCTAACCTACCTAAACTTCCCCTGGTGCAACTTGAGGCCATTTCCTCTTGTCCTATCAGTAGTGACAATGGAGGAGAGATCAACCCCCACCTCTCCACAACCTCCTTTCAGGGAGCTGTAAGCAATAAAATCTCATCTGAGGCTCTTTTTCTTCAGACTAAACAGCCCCAAGTCCCTCAGACACTCCTCATCATGCTTGTTGTCCAGACTCTTCACCAACCTTGTTGGCCTTCTCGACCCACTCCAGCATCTCAATGTCTTTCTAGCACTGAGGCACCCAGAACTGAACCCAGTACTTGAGGTGTGGCCTCACCAATGCTGATTACAAGGGAACAGTCACTGCCCTACTTCTGCTGACTACATTATTTCTGATACAAGCCAGGATGACATAGGCTCACGGATTTCCATGCAGTGCCATCATAAATGGACCAGTGGACATATCCTGCAACAAGCACTTGAGATGGAATACCTGGCACTGAGAACTCTCCAAATTTTTCAGCACTGACTGAAAAATCAAGGACAAATCCACTCCACACAGAGATGCACACATTAACCTTGCTACTTTAACTTTGTTTGCACAGGCTGTGGCTTGTGCAAGAGGGTGTGTGTGGTCTGTGAAAGCCACTTGTCAGAACAGTAATTTTAATTCATATGATTACTAAAATGCTGAAGGTCAAGCAAAACCTCAGGTGTCTCTTCTTGCAGCACTGGAAGGATGAATCAACAGAGTACTATGGAGCTCTCCCCTCCTGGGATCAGGCAACTTCTGTTAATAAAAGGCAGTTATCATTTATCTCCAGAAAATCAAGATGCGTACGTAATAGTACCTCAGGCAGCTGGAAACGGAAGCGTGCAGATGAAAACAGGGCAGGACAAAACTCTTGGAATTTTCCCAGTCCTGGCAACTACTGCAGGTTTATTGGGCTTTCACTGGCAGAAAGCAGTATTATTTTCTATTCAGTGCTGTGGTGAGAAAGGAAGAGAATAGACAAGGCTAACGTGATCTTTCATTCCAGCTGTATGCCAACATCCATCCAATATCTGACATATATAAGTATCTATAAATACCTATACATCTCTCATTTCCAGATACAACAAAGAAGATAAAAATCACTCCCTGTCACTGGGAACATCTGCAGAACATATTCTCCATCCTGATACAGGAATTGAATTTGCCAGCAATTGGTGGGCCATGTGCAAATCCACAAAAACAGTTCTGAAAACAGCTGAAAACAATCCCTAGAAGGTAGACTTCTAGACTCCTTTAGACTACATATTTCTATTTGTATTGTAAAAGTGGGTTCACTTTCACAACACAAGCTATTTTAGCCGCTGTGACAGTTTACAACGGGGACATCCCATACCACCTTAGTGCACAGCTGTACAGCCTGAAAGAACAGATAAAGTGGAGACGTGCTCGTGCTCCTTATTGTTGAAATACAGCTCTGCACTATTAAACCGCAGAGTCAGGTAAAACCAATTACACTTGCCTCAAACACAAAGCTATCCCAGTAACTAGAAAACCAGACAGGGCTGAGACCTGTTATACAGCTCTGAGGCCAAATGATATGGCCTGGCCACAATCACAGGATTATACACTTTTACCCTCCCAAACAAGGTGGCTATTTCCAAACTGGAGATTGGGAACGGCTGCTGGCCCCTGCTAATCCCCAAGCCATGCCTGGGGATTGTTTATGACAGCACTAGCTAGTCCAGACTGAAACCAAGGCAGAGCCGGTGCTAACAATTTAATGGTATAGATGGTCATGTTCCAGCTCTTGGGTCTGTGCCTTGCACAGACCTAGCCAAAAGCAGTTGTTCTGTAGCAGAACTGGCTGGAAGACAGACATAAAAAAAAAGAAAAAAGGCTATCTAACCAAATTTAAAATCTCTGTGGTTTTTTGTGTTTTCTTTCCTTATTCTTGGTTAGTTTTCTTTCCTTTAGTTTTATTTTTCAGGCAGCCTTATTTCCCAGTGGTTGAAGAAAAACAAATGAAGGTCAAAACAGTTGTGGTAAGTACCCAGTGTTTAATTTCTTATCCATGATTCAGCTATAGTTGGCAGCAAGCTATGAAGCTTCCAGTACAGTCAGATACAGCTGTGGGAAGTGTCAGAAGAGTTTAAATCAAGTCGCTGATGGAAAATGGGACAGAAGGACAAAGATGTGAGAATGAAGGAGGACAGTGGTAAGGTAAATGAATGAATGCTTAGATTGGTCCCCTAACTTTGCAGCACTGCTTAAATTTTGTTCAATCTCCTAGTTCAAAGAGTTGGATGCAAAAAAGCAGGGTGATCAACAAACTGCAGCTATTGCCTCATCTCTCTCTGTTTGTAAACCACCTTGTTTTTCTATACCAAAAGAATGACCCTAAGTATCTTGGCTGTAGAGCAAATGCACCAACAGGTCACAAGGCTAGGTAAGTAAGATTAGCTTTGCAGACTTATTGCCAAGGTCAAAGTAGCCGATATAACTACCTCTGCATGGCAGGTGCCACGACTTTGTTTTCTGAAGAAAACCTTTTAAAAGAATCTAGAGTGGCTTTTCTCAAAGACTTCTCTCCTCAGGTGTTTGTAGGCTTTCATTACCAGAAAATAACCAGACTGGTTTTGTTGGAAGTGGCTCTTGAAAGCCACCAGGTACATCTGCTCAGATCAGGTTAACACTACAATGGATTGTTTGGGGCTTTGTCCACTTAACTTCAGGTTACTTCAGGTTACTTCAGGGTATGCAACAACATCTCTGGGCACCTGTGCTCTTTGGTTTGGTTTGGCAGCTCTCAGTATGAACAATTTTTTTCTCTTTCTAAGTAGGTCTTCCTTTGCCTACTTTCATGTGCATTGCCCTTTGTTTTCTCCAAGAAGTCTCTCGCAGTGTTATCTCCATAACCACCCACTAGAAAGCTTCTTCAGACAGAGCAACCCCAGCCCTCACCCTCTCCTCCACCATTGACTCTGTCACACTATTGCATGGGACAACCACTCAGCACAATCTGAGAAGCAACGTGTCCCACTGAGGAAGAATACAAAGTGAAATGGTCAGTTTGGGTCTGTCTGGATCAATTTTAGGGTGTCTTGCTCTACTCTTAATTCTGTTTATTTTAAAGGGGTCCACTCTCATTCTAAAAATCTAAAGATGCATCAAAGAGCACACTCTGTAATTTAGAGACCACTGACACCAAACTCTTGCTGCCCTGTTCCTTTACAAAGCAATCAGTGATCGGAATAGTGGCAATTTACAGGAGAATTTCGTTTGTATCTATGTAATACATGGAAATGTAGATGGATCTATTGAAAGTTTTCAAATGGTTGTACAGTGCATAGCTTAGATGGCATCTACAAACACTTGAAGTAGCATTATCCTGCACTGCTCCAGAGCTAAGTGATACTCTAAATTAGTTTGTATTTCTAAGCAGGCTGAGAAAAGAAGGTGAATGGCAGCTTCGCATGTGTCAAAAGAAGAATCTGTGAGCCACATCTTCAAAAACTGTGTCTTCATCAAAGCAGCACATCTGAGATAATTACACAAGTACATTGTGACCCTAAAGAGTAAACAATTCTACACATCAGACACTTTGGTCACAGGAAAACTACCAGAATTATTGCAGGCAGTGGAAAAAATGTTTGTGAAATGGAGGTTAGAACTTCATGAGCAAAAATAAAATTAATATCCTCAAATTTTCCTCTAAAATCCAGCTTGACAAACCTTGCAAAGATAAATGCTAGACCCTTAAAAGCAGGGATGATAAAGATAATTAATGGAAGCTTATAAAGATAATAATGTCTCAAATCCATGTGGGGTATAACTACAGCTCAGCTTTTGAGGAAAAGGAAGATAAATTATTCATTCTTACACCATCGCAGCATGAGGCCGAAATTCTAAAAGAAACAAGCTGTTCTAAAACAAAACTGTGAAGACTATGCCAAGGTAGGAGTTAAGCTCAGAAGACCTCAAATGAATCCAAACTTTTAGTATTTATTGGTGCATGAGGACTCTGGGTGTTGTTCAAAAGCAAACTGACGGTACCTCTGCCCTGTGAAGTACATTTAAGCGACAGTTCAACTCTAGGATAACGTCAGGATGGTATCACAGAATCCTTTTGGTTGGAAGGGACCTCTGCAGATCACTTGGTCTGCTCCTGCTCAAAACAAGGCAAATGTTAAAGTTAGATCAGTGTGACTGGTAGTGACTGGCTGATCTTGCACTGCTTCCAGTGGAGATTCTGGAGCTGTTCTGTGCCTTTTATCCAGTTTCAGACCCTGCATTGAGAATTTTATTTTTTTTCCTTTATATGTATTCAGAATGTCTCTTGCTACAATTTGTGCTTATTGCTGCTTCTCCTTTCACAGGGCACTTCAGTTTGCTAAATGTTTCCTAATACATTATTGCAGGATTTGCAAGACCTTCTTTGTCACTGTTACTCATTTGCAACTTGATCTCCACCAGGACATGCAGGTCTTTTTTTGTAAAGCTGCTTTCTACCCATTTGCTGCTCTCCCGTACCACTGCACCGGACCATTTCATCCCAGGTGCAAGGCATTGCACTTGACTTCACTGAGCTTCATCATGTTTTAGCAGGGCATTCTTCCAGCATGTCTTGGTCCTTTAGAACGGTAACATTACCCTCCGGCATACATACTTACTTACTTACTGATGCTCTCAATTTGTTATATGTGAATTCACTGCAATGCCCAAGTTTCTAAGAAAGATATACAATGTGATCGGCTCACATTGAATATTGACCACTCATTCCAATGTCAGAGGGACTTTGGACTGTTGCCATCTACTTTTCCTGATCTTGGTACTCCTGCCAGTTTTCCCTTCACATAAGTATGAAAGGATACTATCGAAGACTTGTCAAAACCTTGCCAAAATTAAAGTCAATAAATTCCAGTCCTTCCCACCACCCTTGTCCTCCAACCCATCACAGAAGACCAAAATGTTGGTAAGGTATGATTTACATCAGGGTTCCTCAAACCCTGGCCCGCGGGCCGGATACGCCCCCTCAGGGTCTCCAATGCAGCCCACTGGTATTTACAGAAGAACCACCGGGGGTTGGGAAGGGGGAAACCGAGCAGCCGCAGATGACTTCCTGCAGACTGCGCGGCCGGGCTAAGGAGGGGGGTGGTGGCATCAGCAAGGTGGGTGACTCCCCTGTCTCTCCAGCCCTCCTTCCCTCCAGCTCCCAGGCAGGACAAGCCAGGCAGCACAAACCAGCCAGCACCAGTGGGACTAACTGATGAACACTTGCATCACTTGCTACGACTAGCAGTGACAAATATGGAACCTACCACTGACCATCTCATTAGCCAAACGCAGGCCCATAGTCCACATTGAAATATTGTTTGTTTTTGTTGGTTACAGTTGTTCTTCATTTTAAATATCGCATTCTTTTTTCTGTTTTTTGTGCACTACTACAGATAAAATATGTGCAGTGTGCATAGGAATTCGTTCATTTTTTTCCAAACTATAGCCCAGCCCCCTGTTTAAAAAGTTTGAGGACCCCTGATTTATATAATACTTTTATGGAGGAGGGTACCTGAGCGCTGGAGGAAAGCTAATGTCACTCCAGTCTTCAAAAAGGAAGATCTGGACAACTGTAGACCAGTCAGTCTCACCTCTATCCCTGGAAGAATGATGGAGGGGTTCTTCCTGGAGATCATCTCTAAGAATATTGACAGCCAGAAGGTAATCAGAAGTATTCTGTATGGATTTATTAAGAGGAAATCATGTTTGACTAATCTGATAGCCTCTGTGATGTGACTAAATGGAAGACCAGCAGATGTGGTCTACCTCAATTTTAGTAAGGTTTTGACAAAGTGCCCCATAACATCCTTGTGAGTGACCTTGGGAAGTGTGGAATTGAAGAACAGATTGTGACTTGGATTAAAACCAGGCTGCATAACAGAGCACAAAGAGTCTAGATGGAAACCTGGATCCAGTAGTGTCCCCAGGGATCTGCACTGGTTTTGTTTAATATCTTTATTAATGACCTTGATGATGGGAGAGTGTCTCAGCAAGTTTGCTGATGACGCTAAGCTGGGTGGTCTGGTTGACTCACCTGATGGATGTGGAGACATTCAGAAAGACTTGGGCAGACTGGAGGGATGGGCTAAGAGGAATTGAATGAGGTTTAGTAAGAACAAGTGCAGAGTCTTTCACCCAGGAAGGAGTAATGCAATGTATCAATACAGGCTGGGGGACAATCTACTGGACAGTATTTCTGTGGAGAAGGACGTTGGAGTTGTTGTAGATGGTAAGTTATCCATGGGACAGCAATGTGCTCTTGTGGCCAAGAAGGCCAATGGAATCCTGGGATGGATCAAGAAGAGTGTGTCCAGCAGATCAAGGGAGTTTCTCTTCCATCTCTACTCTGCCTTGGTGAGGCCACATCTGGAATACTGTGTCCAGTTCTGGCTCCCTGGTTCAAGAGGGATAGAGACATGACCTTGTCATGTCTTGTCATCAGGAATCTTCTCTAATCAACATCAGGTTTCAAGGATGATAGCAACTGACTTCAAAATGGTATCAGCTCATCTGCCTCCCTCAGTATCCCTTGATGTATCCTGCCTGGCCCCACAGACTCGTGCACGTCCAATTGGTTTAAACAGTCTGTGAATTTATTCCTCATCCTTGATGTATCCTGTCTGTCATCATGCTTGTCCTTTACCATGGGCCATACCTCACTCCCTCAGACTCTGCTGCTAGAAGGCAGCACCTGGGAGACTCTGCGAATAGATCTTGCCAGTAAAGAACAATGCAAAGAAGACAAAAGTAACTCTACTTTTCCTGCATCTATTTAGAATTATACCTCCTTATCCACTGAGCAGTGGGCCCACACTTTCCTTTTGCTATAATGTATTTACAGGCACACTTCTCACTGTTCTTCATGTCCTTGCCAGTTTTAACCCCCTCTGATCATGCTCAGGATTACCAGGTTGAAGCAGGATGGCCTCCAGTCATGCCTGCTTGGCTCTTGTACACTGGCTGAACAATTCCTGTGTCATCAGCAGATTGTCACTGATGAACTACCGTATTCCTCTGTGGCATCTTTTGCAACACAACTGCTCCCACAAAGACCGGTGTCTGGAAAGGAGCAGATACTTGCAGAGGAGCATGTGGTCAAATTATGCCTAGCATCTCTCTTTGGGAAAGTTCCACGTTATCTGACAAATGCACCTTGCTGCATTAGTTTTGACTGTATGAACTTCATAGCCTACCTTGTATTCCTTTCAGATAAAAGAACAACTTTAATTATATATAATATTATAGTACAAACAGTATATACTCTTAAACATTGAATTACACTGCTAAAAAAGCTTCTCTTTCTTGACATGTTTGGGCAACAACTTAGCAGTAGTAAATATTCACATACTTCTCAGTGCTTTGTTTCAGGATCACCATAAAAGACCTGAGAACATAAACAGTAAGGAATAATGCAATGATATGGAGACCTCATTACTAGTTATTATTCATTATTTATACAGCAGACGCATATTGCTATCACACAAACACCACTATACCAACAGCAGACATTTCTCTGCAGAACTTCTACAAACTCTTTTTTCCAAAGTGAACCAGTTGGGTGATGCTACACTGTAGAGGGTAAAAACTACATACATTTCAGCTAGTTAGTTCCTCCAAACCAGAGAAAAATGTGTTTGCTGAAAAGTGTCCTTTTCTTCTAAGAACAGAGTGTTAGAGCAGTTAACCAACACTCAGGCATCTAGTAATGCAAAAAAAAAAAACAAAACACCTGGGTACCTGCAAGTTTATCCTTTTCTGGATAAAGAGGATGATGAGTAATGGTCAGTTATAAATCTTGGTCAGAGCTGCTTCTACAGCGTGAAACAGGAGTTGGAAAAAAGTGTGAGGAATTCCTTTGGGGTCTCCCCTACACCACTCTTGCAAGCACTGACAGTAAGCCAGTGCTTTGTCTGCTCACAAGATAGTGAGTCACTGTATTTCCATTTATGCAGAAGACTTCTGCACCTTGTGGGCCTGGTTCAGATGGGATGCAGCACAGTTCAGCATGGCTGATGTAACGTGACTCCTGGCACTAACTTCCTTGGCATTGACAGAGCAATCCTCGAAACAGCACAGGCTGCCTACTTTTCATGCCATCAAAGTCACAAGATCATCTTGCTCCTCTTAAAGGTCCGGGTGCCTTTTCAAGAGGATTTTCAGGATCAAAGATAGGGTGGTGGTGCTACTTTTAATGTCTGGTGTATCACCTCTGGCTGATCAGAGCTTCCCAGTACTCAGAGCTCATCACCCTGTGTCCAGCCTTGCAGATCTGGCATTCAGCAGTACCAGGAGCCAGAGAGCAGAGTTTAAATGTACTGATTATCACTCCAGAGCCATATTTTTGCTTGTATCTATCAGCTTCATTGACAACTCTCTTTTCAAGTAGGAACTGAAGGCCCATCAAAACCAGTGGGAGAGGTGGTTTGGTTCATTCCTTCTTTCTTTTTATTCATTTCGTTTGTTTGGTTTGCAAACAGCTTGTAAATTGAAAACTGCAAATCAGACAGCAATTTGAGGAAACTAACGCCATCAAACAATTATCTTTTGGCAAACAATTTATTTTCCTTCTGATATGCATTAAATTTGCATTTTTAATAATCATCATTGCTTTCCTTTTACTTGTAACAAAAAATTATGGTATGGAGACATAACTGCTTCTGCAGCCTTTTGCAGATTGTTTGCATTGAGCTCCTCTGTACTCAGCATATACCTTAACCTACTGCTTAATGATTTCTATGACATTACTTGCAATACTGGAATTGGAAATTAACCAGTTAAGAAAGGTTCGGCTTTTTTTAAAAATAGTTTCCAGGCCCTAGCTGACACAGTAAAGCAAAAATAACAGAAACACCAAGTGATTCCTTGTAAAAATCTTTTCTGTAACTGTTTAATGAGAATTGCAACACCCTCCTACATGATAGCAACCAACGTTCAGATTTTATGCGTCTATAGCTGAGATATCCTGCCCTCCTTCAGAATTAGTGCTCCGTGAAAATCCATTCTCTAGTAACCAACACTGATAGGCAGGGAAGCTCTCAGCAGGCTTTTTTAGCCTCACACAAAGCCAGGACAAATTTTCTAATGAAACTCCCCTGTCTCCTGTATGGCAGAAGTATATTTTCTGCTGCATTTTAATGGATAGTCTGCAGCTAATGCACGTGAAAATGAAGTAATGATGAGAAGCAAGAAAATAAAACGAACTCAAAAACATTTCAAAGAACCAAGGACTTAAATCCTGGCTGGCACACATTTTTGTTTAAGTTACTCTTATTCCTGATATTTATCCCGTTTGGAAGTCAAGATACTTTCTGATCAAAGTGCCAAAGCATAGAAATACTCCTTCTTCTTTATCCAAAGCTGTCATGCTTGTGACCTTGTAAGTACTTGGCTATGTC
The DNA here is from genome assembly GCA_013400115.1 of Rhinopomastus cyanomelas. Classification (NCBI taxonomy): domain Eukaryota; kingdom Metazoa; phylum Chordata; class Aves; order Bucerotiformes; family Rhinopomastidae; genus Rhinopomastus; species Rhinopomastus cyanomelas. The sequence goes on along the minus strand of VXBP01006168.1, from coordinate 573,923 downwards.
AATTAGTGCTTCAAAAATGCTGCCTTTCATCTTCAAATGGAACTGGGCCTAGAAACGGGCCAGACCTCTTAGCTCTTTCAACAGATGATAAACACATTGCAAGTCAAAAAAATACAAGCAGCTTTTTATGACTTCATAGATTAATTAGCATGCCAGGACTTTCAGACCAATCTCAGTCCAACAAAGTATCTGCAAAAGTTAAGAAACTAAACCCACATTCTGTATGTTCCAATTTCTACACCATTTAAAATATGTAAAAATGCATCTGAGAAAGAAAACCAACCCACAACTAAAATAAGATGGTAGGAGGAAATGAAAATCATCAGCACTACTTAAGCCCTCTCTAGGGCCACATCATTAATACCCTTCTACAGGGAAGCCCAAGGTGTCCCTCTCATTTGTTCAAAAGGGAGAATTGGTTCCTCTACTTCAAGACCTTTGAAACATCAATTTTGGAACCCACCACTGATCTCACTTTGCTCTTGTCCCTTGAGAGTACAATTACCTCCCAAGAGCTGTAACTTTTCCATAGTAGCTTAATATTATTACTGCAGCAGAAGTAATTGCTGAGTTTAATTTAGAGAGATTTTTAGTAAATTTTGGTAATTAGCAAAAATAAAAAAATTATTTAGGAAGTCAACAATCAAATCCCTGTGTTTCTGCCTCTCATTCCTGATACAAACTCTGTCCATTCCTTTGTCCTTCCAGGAACTTGGAAGGACAGAGGTTGATTGGGTAAAATCACCATGGCTTCACCAAGGGCAAATCCTGCCTGACAAACCTGGTGGCCTTCTATGAACAGGTCACAACATTAATGGATGAGGGGCAGGCGACTGATGTAATTTACCTGGACCTCAGCAAAGCCTTTGACACTGTCCCGCACCACATTCTGGTCTCCAAGTTGGTGGAACATGGCTTTGATGGGTGGACCACTAGATGTGTAAAGAACTGGTTTGATGGCCACATCCAAAGTGTGGCTGTCAATGGGTCCATGTCTAAGTGGAGGCTAGTGACAAGCGGAGTCCCTCAGGGATCAGTCCTGGGACCAGTCTTGTTCAACATCTTTGTCGGTGACATGGACAGTGGCATTGAGTGCACCCTCAGCAAGTTTGCTGACGACACCAAACTGTGTGCTGCAGCAGACACGCTAGAGGGCAGGGATGCCATCCAGAGGGACCTGGACAGGCTGGAGAGGTGGGCACAAGCCAACCTGATAGGGTTGAACAAGACCAAGTGTAAGGTTCTGCATCTGGGTCGAGGCAATCCTAAGCACAAATACAGGCTGGGCAGCGACTGGCTGGAGAGTGGCCCTGAGGAGAGGGACTTGGGGGTGGGGTGCTTGTGGATGAAAAGCTCAACATGAGCCAGCAGTGTGCACTTGTGGCCCAGAAGGCAAACCGGATCCTTGGCTGCATCAGGAGAAGTGTGGCCAGAAGGTCGAGGGAGGTGATTCTCCCCCTCTACTCCGCTCTGGTGAGACCCTACCTGGAGTACTGCGTCCACTTCTGGAGCCCTTATTACAAGAGGGATGTGGACGTGCTGGAGCTTGTGTAGAGGAGGGCCACAAGGATGATCAGAGGGCTGGAGCACCTCTCCTATGAGGCCAGACTGAGAGAGTTGGGGCTGTTCAGTCTGGAGAAGAGGAGGCTCTGAGGTGATCTTATTGTGGCCTTCCAGTATCTGAAGGGGGCCTACAAAAAGGCTGGGGAGGGAATTTTTAGGATGTCAGGTAGCAACAGGACTAGAGGGAATGGAGCAAAGCTGGAGATGGGTAGATTTAGACTGGATGTCAGGAGGAAGTTCTTCACTGGGAGAGTGGCGAGAGCCTGCAATGGGTTGCCCAGGAAGGTGGTTGGGGCCCCATCCCTGGAGGTGTTTAAGGCCCGGCTGGATGAAGCTCTGGCCATCCTGATCTAGGGTGGTGTGTCCCAGCCCGTGGCGGGGGAGTTGGAACTGGATGATCCTGTGGTCCTTCCAGCCCTGACTCATTCTATGATTCTATAGCTTCTTCCCAGCGAGGGTGATGGGGCGCTGGAGGGGGCTGCCCAGGGGGGTTGTGGAGTCTCCTTCTCTGGAGAGGTTTCGAGCCCACCTTGACATGTTCCTGTGCAGCTTGATGTGGGGCATCCTGCTGTGGCATGTGGATGATCTTTCAAGTTCCCTTCCAATCCCTAATGTCCTGTGGTTCTGTAAATGTGATTTGCGTGCCAAGGAAACCCTATCCTTGTCTTACAAGCATTGAGTTATACACTTCGGGTGTTGCTATGATTTTCTATACCTTCATGTAATAGTCTGCCATCATGAGAGCTTAATATGCACCAAACGTCTTTGCATAGGTGGGAATGGGCTTGCATCTCATTTACCAATGAATCTAGGCATTACTCTGTTTTAAAAATTTATCAACAGGTTAAAGTATGCTTCTGGAAAAAAAATCAGTTGTACTGTTCGATATCCAGCACACGAAGCATCACTTACTGTCCCAGTGATTTGCCAAAAGAATCAGGAGGATCTTTAACACAGCTTTTGCCACTGCTGCACTTGGGCTGGACGGCTACATCATGTGCAGATCAAAGGATTGACAGGGTAATATCTGAAATGGTGTCAAAAATATGCCAACTACCAATAGAAACCCTCAGGGAGGGTTGAGTAGCTTTACACAGAGAAGCTGGAAGAGCAAACCCTATATACTTCACCACTGCATGTTTTGACTGTTTTGTAGCTACTGTTGTATTCCAATATTTATAATCTCTCTCTTTATGCAAGCCTCTTATGTTTTATAATCAAAAGAGTACATAAATTTCAGTTACCGTTGCAGAGCAAATTGTTGTGTGTAATTAGTCATGTACAACATAAGGCGTAACTCGAGACACAATTCGTGTTTATTTTTCTTCTGCTTAATCAATATTTTAAATATTTGTGGAAGCCACAGAGGAGCTTAGCAAGTCACCACCTTCAGTGCGAGAGAAACAGAGCAGACAGCACGAACTCTACAAGGTACAGCAAATCGTCTGCACAGGACGGACTGCTGTAGAGGGAACTAAAATGTTTTGGCTCGTAAAGGAAAGAGGCACGTTACTTCGGCGCTATTCCACTCTATTCCTTTGTATTGTGCGTTCCTCAGTCATGCTGACTTGTCTTTTACTTTAGTACAAGAAGTTTCCTTCCACCCTGCACATTTGTTTGACACTATTTAGTTGCAGTGATGGACAAAGACGATGGGGGTGATTTTTTTCCCCTGCAATCCTGGCCTGCCTTTCCAGAGAGGTTAACAAATGCTTCATCATCTCTGTGTTCTCTCCCACATCATAACTGTGGCTACCCACAGTGGGATAAAAACTACACGCAAGTCTTAAGAGCCACGGGAGTACTGTAAATACAAGAGGCTGGGATCACATCTCAGTTATGCTATTTGAAGACTTTATAGTTATCCCTGAGCTCAACTAGAGAAAATCTTATCAAAAGTGAAGACTGGCATTTTTATAAAATTTGTCATAGGTTTAACCTTGAGAATAACAAATCTTTAAGTGTGTGGAGGCTTAAGAATCAACTTATGTTCCAAGCAAAAGGTTTCTAAAATTAAAGCTTGAAAAAAGAATTAGATCATGGCTGGTGTTGCACAGACTCTGTTGATGTATCAATCTTTTCAGGCATTTAAAAATAATATAGAGATGATAAAAGTAAATGTTCTATAACCAAAAAAATCTCTTGGTAATAAAATTTCAAATTACAGCCCATGACAACCCTTCTAAATTGAAGCTGTGATACAGAAGCTTTGATGGAGAAAATTGTACAAGTAACTCACAAAGTAATTCGGAAAAGCAACAAAGAATGAAGGTGCTGCTGAGACGAACGGAAAACATAGCTGGAATGGTGTGCAGCATCCTTAAACGAATTTTAGTCTGTTTCGTTGCCAATATTTTAAGCATTGCTGCAGACTTCTATGGATTTCTTTGACAGCTTCCTTCTACCAACAAATAACCTCACTGCAGGAAAGAAAGCCAAAACCCCACTGCACACGGACAAAGCCAAACCTGAACTCAATCATCATACATGACTGGGCTCAGAGTGTGACAAATTGATCCCAACACAACAGTTCAGTGGCAGGAATTGCACTCTCCTAGCGAATATTTCAGGCATTCCAGGGGTTAAGGAATTATGCCCAGTGAAGGACTCATCCCTTCAAACTGTGCTGCCTCTGGCTGTGCTGGCCCAATGCTTTGGATATAGCACCGAGGCAGAAAAGCCAAATTGTGTAAAAGAGGTGAAACTTTGCTCACAGTGGCACAGAATGAAGAGAAAACCCAGTAACTGCTACCTGTGAATGCCTCAGTTTCCCCATTAGTTCAATGGGAATGCAACCCTAAACTATTTCTTACACGTTGTGGAGGTTTAGACAGTTTTGTAACGTCTTCTGGCCTCCAATGAAATAGGTTATATCAGTGCAAAGTATCATCAGCATTTTGTTCAGCAAAACAGAAAGCTCAGAAAAATACAAGGTATTTTTTAAATAATTCAGACCAAGCATCCGTAACCACTTAAATGTGGCAGATGCACTAGGTGTGATTTGTACCAAAGCATCTGTGCGTAAGAAGGTTACAGGTATGCTTTGAGAATAAATTTCAAAGGTCTGCAAAGTATAATTAGTTCTAAAGTTCTCCTACTCATTAATAATCAGTAATAAAATCCTTCTAAAGCCTCCACAGAAAGATGTAAAACACTCTTCCAGAAGCATAAAAACACAGACCGAAACCAACTCCCTCATAGCTGGCGTGATATATCTTAAGCTTCCCTCTGAAGACGGTTTCACCTCTCTGGAACAGTTAATTTTTTTCTCTTCTTTCCAACATTTTTTTGTTCACATCACATAACTCGGGGTGAAGTCTTTAATCTTACATCCATTTACATAATAATTTAAAGACCAAATGGTTCAGCTAGATTAGATAGTGTAGTGGTCCTTAAAACCATTTATCTATGAATTCCCTGACAATTCCATCACCAACACAGCAAGTTTTGCAGCCCAGTTACCAGTTAGAAAGAAAAGAAGTTCTTTTCCTTCATTTTGAATTTGACCCTTTAGGATTCAGCTAATCGGAACCTGAAGGACATAAATGTGACCAATGTTTGCCGATACAGGCAGCCAGAAGACAGACCTTGTCAAACAGACCCATATTTGATAATACAACTGCACTTATATATATTTTTAATAACTATTATCACATTGTAGAAAAAAAAAAAAGGAGCAATTATTGGCTGTGTAGGCATGGGAACAGGGGAAAGGTGCAGCTTCATCGCTACACAAGGGAGCGCTGAGCCCGGTGCTGCAAGGTTATATATGGCTTTGGTACCTGTATTTTCAAGGGCAAATAAAGAATGGAGGGATGTAGAAGATACGTAATAATTTTGGAGGTTACTAAAACTGGCAAACAGCAGAAAACTAGAGGAACCAAGGACCAAAAGTTTGGAGATGGACTAAATGGTTTATTAAAAGAAAAAAAGAAACAAACTGTTAAGTGGGAGGTTGATTAATTATAGGAACACAGAGTGAAGGGAGATGGACAGCTGGCCTTTATCACAGAATCACACTCATTCTGGTTGGAAAAGACCCTTGGGATCACCAAGTCAAATCATCAACCCTACTCTACAAAGTTCCAGTGCAGGAATATGCTAAAGTCAAAACTGGTAACTGGATGACACAGATCTTTCTGTCCTCAGCCTGAAGAAACATTGCTGGCTGTACCCATAAACTTGGACAACAAGAGGAGAACCAGGTTCTCCAACTTCTTGCTCCATAACACCATGATACTTTATTCACTATGTCACCTCATGCGGGACATCCTCTTGCCACCAAGTTTAACGGCATCTGCTGTAATGCTGAGGAAGGTTCGGACAGCTACAGAGAAGCTAAGCAATCAAATATCCCATTCCTGACCACAAGAACAGAACTAAGACATTCAGCTGAAGATGACATCTGCCGTCCATGAGCTGGTACCCCATAAACATGCTCAGAAAAAAACTGCAGGGAGTAGACTGTGAACTCTCCACAACTCCAGGCCACTTGGCACATCCTTGCTTTTAAAAATACAGCCAAGCCACCATGTGATTCTTCTGACTTGTAATTTCCTCGTTATATGGATTTAATTTTTTATGCCTAACCATTAGCTGGATTCTACAAGGCAAAGGCACTAGCTGGTTACATTGCTAAACACAAGTGCAAATGTGCTGTGTATGAAGGAGATAAGAGTCAGGCAGGGTGAACATGAGTATGTATGAGAACCACAGTTTTTCTCTGACACCGTTTCACATCATTAGCTGGAAGTTTGCTAGGCACCATACCCATACATCTCTGTTCATCCTACCCACCTCACTCCTTTTCAAAGTTTTTTTACTTTTTAGTACATGCAGTGTTGAATTTCTGAGGCAGCTTAGCTGAATCTCAGCAGAAGAGGCTGGGGCAATGACTGTCTGCATTTTTACACATTTATTTTCTGGAAGATTACACAGCTGATTAACAGTTCTCAGAATAAAAAGTGTCCCATGTTACCTCCATTCCTGTCTATTTATTGCTTTTGATGTATTCATACCAGAACATTCGTACTAATGAAAATCATCACAAAATTGTCTAATAAGGCAATTTAGCAGACTGTTCACATTGAGCATATGATCAAAAGGCATTTAACTTGCTGTTCCTGCCTCCTCTCCCCCAATAAACACATGGTTTACGGGCACTGCTACACTTCAAAATGGTTTTGAACATCTGGGAGAAGGGGTGATCAGCTTCAGACAATCATTGGACTCTAAGGAACAAAGGTCATGGCAAACGAAATGACTGCTTTGGCTCCAAAATTGCCTCAATCATCTCTAGGCAAAGCATGACCGAAATCCATACCTCGGTGGACAGCATCTGGAGAACTCTAAGTATGTTTTGAACAGAATCTGATTGGTTTCCCGCAAATGACAATAATTTGAAGATGCCATGGCAAAAAAATTAAAACTAATCACACTGTAAACTTTGGCCTAACTTTTCCTTCTGCAGCACTGACCTTGTTTTTAAGTGGGGAAAAAAAATTCAATATAATAACAGTACTGCAGGAACATTTCAGCTCTTGGCTTACTTTAAATAACTTTATTGTCTTCTACTCCTCTGTCTGTGTCTGCTGTATTTGGCACTTGCAATTATTAAAATGAAACCAAGTTGAAAGAAAATGTTAAATATCATAAAAAAGAAAGTGAGCCAGTGCTTCTGGCTCACTTTGCTAATGCTGTGGCCACCTTTACCATTTGCCAAGATTTTCTACTCCCCAGCTGTTCTACCTGCATTTGCATGCGGAAAGAAACCTCAATTTCTACTGGAATAACAACTTGTACTTTGCAGATTTGAAAGAGTTGAATATTATTTAAAAAAGGAAAAGTCATTCTCGTCTCTCCAATTACATACTAGAACAAAAAAGGCCTATTGGTTTGCTAGCAAATTCTTTGTCACTTAACTTTGTCGTGCTTCTTAGTGTGCATTTCCACACAAGTGAGAGAGCCTGGTTAGAGCAGTCCCACTGTTACACTCCAATCTGCACTAAGACCGAGGCTTTGAGAACCTTCTAGGAAAGAACCAACCAAAGGAAAAACACTGTTCAGCCAAAATTATACCCTTTACTTACTTTCTACTCCCTCTGGATGAAAATCACATCCATTTGTTGTCAACTACAGCTCTGCCTTGGTCAACAGACCAGAAGAGCATTCCCAAAAGAAAAAGTGGGAGCCACACGTTCCAGGTAGAAAAACCCAAATGCAGGCAGTGCTGAAAAAAAGAAGCATTTGGTATGACAGGACCTCTCAGGAGGATGGGAACCCTCAATCCTGGAGCAAGAAAGGCCTACTCTAGTGTACATGTAACACAAAGAATAAAAAAGACGTAGCCTGACTGCAGAAATGTTTTCCTCCTTTTGGGTACACCATGAGCACAAATTTTGCAAAGGGACAGTTGAAACTCTAACATCCCTTGAATGTATCAAACCCAGAGAAATTAAAAAAAAGCACTGAATTCTTACTTTGGTAGTTGAAGCTGGCGATGAGTTGGCCACCAGGCTTGTGATCACATCGCTGTTGACAGTGGTGCAAGCAGCAGTGGCTGGGGTGGGGAGCCGGGAGGGTACGATGGGTAGGGGCAGCAACCCAGGGCGGTTGCTGCTGTTGGTGCTCACGACGCTGCCGCAGTTGGTGCTGCTGATGTGATTGCCGTTGGCGCTCCAGTCCCGGCGATCCCACCCAGCCCGATAATCTCTTTCAAACCTGCTGTGGTGCCGTGACATCTCGATGGAGGGCAGCTTCTTCTCAAAGGGAACGCGAGAGCTTGCCTGAAAGATTTAAAAACCAAAGAGGTGTTATGAATGAGGCCTGAGCAAGTGCACTCTGCAGCCACCAGAGCAAGTCCCTGCCAAAACTCCCCTGCTTTAGGAGAGCACCAGTTCTCCCCTTTTCCCAGCTAAATGTCAAGAGGAAGGGAGAGATGTTGCGGCAAAAGTTAATCTAGAACACAAGTGACACTCTGGACAACTGTAAGCGTGCAGTGAAGAGACCAATCCCTCAGACCTGAGGACACATCATCTGCCTAAACTCTTTGACAGAATAACAAGCAATAGCACACAAATCACGAAAAGCCAAGTCAGAAGAAAATCATCAGTAAAATAGCAAGAAAATGTTTCGAACAGCTGTCTTGCAGTTTTCTCTATAGTTTGCACATAATTTCTGTGGCTTTTTGCTGCACTTTGATGTGTAACCAAAGATTAATGCTAAAGATGAAATGCACTGGTGAGACCACATCTGGAGTATTGTGTCCAGTTCTGGGCCCTTCAGTTCAAGAGGGATGTGGAGATGCTGGATGATGAAGTGGAGCACCTCCCTTATGAGGAGAGGCTGAGGGAGCTGGGTCTCTTGAGATTGGAGAAGAGGAGACTGAGGGGTGACCTCATTAATGTCTATAAATATGTGAAGGGTGGGTGTCAGGAGTATGGAGCCAGGCTCTTCTCAACATCATCTAGTGATAGGACGAAGGGCAATGGTTGTAAGCTGGAACAGAGGAAGTTCCATATGAATGCAAGAAGTAACTTCTTCCCAGTAAGGGTGATGTAGCACTGGAACAGGCTGCCCAGGGAGGTTGTGGAGTCTCTTTCACTGGAGATGTTTAAGATCTGCCTGGATGCATTCCTGTGTGACTTGGTCTAGGTGTGTCAGGAGGATTGGACTGGATGATCTTTTGAGGTCCCTTCCAATCCCTAATGATTCTATGATTCTCAAATTTTTTAGGCTGAATATCGCTTTAAGAAGCCCTGCTTCTCTCCTTTTTGCTAGACCTCTTCACTGGAAGCTCCTCCAGGAATGTTTCACCCTTTTCCAAGATAACACCTATGACACTGCTAAGATCTCCATGCTTGGAAAGCTGACATCTAAGCTCTCCACAGCATGGCTGCTATTCAGGGCAGGACAACATGTCCTCTCACCTCCTGTGCTTCCAGCTAGACTTAATACACTTAATACACCCAAGAGGATAAAATGACCAAATTGCTTTGTGCGATCACCCTGTCTTTATCATTATTTACCTTCCAGCCTTTGTTATCCATAGATTTTATCTGCCAGAAGCAAGACATCCAAACATAACGCTGAGAGTTGAGGCTCCTGACATCTCATCCTACTACTGATAATTATAAGCTACGTAGCCTAGAGCAGTAACTTGAATTTTCATGCCAAGGTCTCCTAACCTGCAGAATGGTGTCAATAATGCTATTTTCCCAGCAGACTTCAGAGTAAGTGAAAGTTTACAGCATTTTGAATTGAAGAACAGTATAAATAAATGATAAATATATTTATTCCTATAAATAAACAATGAGCATCTAGGTCACTGCAGCACCTGATTCATTTTATTGGCATCACACGATCCACTGAGTTCTTTGTAATAATAACATCAGGTCAGCTGAAGCAATTTTGTTTCACAAATTCTTAAGTACAGAGATGGACAGTAAAAATATCTGCTTGTAATGGCTGAAGATAGAGGTGGAACCAAATTCACCCAGAAACTAAAAGATAAGAAACTACTTCAAGAGAGATATAACTTAGCAGTGACATAGAACTGTGCTTATCAACAATGGTAGTTATTCACCTGGCATAAAATTTTGAAAAAGGCAAAAAACCCCCCTGACTATTATGACTAAATAAAGGTTTACCTGGTTCACCAGTGATTTACTAGCTGGAGATGAAGAAAATTCTTCCTTGGTTAAAAGGACACTACTTTCCTTGTAAGTGTGTATTAAAAGAGAAACAAATACCACCCCACAGTCTTTACCTTCAACAAAAGCCTGAACCACATCTCCCAAGAAGCTGCCTTTAGCATAGTTATGTTGCCCTTCTGCAAATAATCACTGCAAACGCACCTCCAGTAAGAGCTTATGCAGGGAACCACACAGTGAAGTTTCAAGGGTTGACCACTAAACTAGAGACACAAGTGCTACAAGTGTCTACACAGATGCTACAGTGAAAGCAGCAAATTTTGGTTTTGTAAAGGCAAAGAAAGTAAATATTTCCATTAGAGGCAACTACATCTCAGAATAAAATCAGTACCTAAAGAACTGAAGAAATTCCACAGGTATAACCCCCCTTTCTCTTTTTGTTTTATGAATCTTCTGTGAAGTCAGGCAAAAGGGGAGACTGTAAACATTGAGCCACAATTTCAAAACACCCTTTATTATTCCTTGCCTTTGGAAAATGTTCTTAAATCTGCAGAGTCTCCGCCACTGTATGAAGCTGTCTCTTTTGACTGCTTGGATGGTGGCTGTCAAGTGAATGCCCTTCTCCTTCCGAGCTCAAGGATCTCCATTAGCTCTAGTAGCGTGCNTTGAGTATATCTGACATTTAATTCAGCAGAGAGCAGAGGCACACATGCACATAACTCAATAGAGAACAGTTTTTGCCACAAGATCCAAGACACCATGCCCCCAGCAATTCTACTATCAGAGGAGACTGACAGGCAATTACGTCAATAACAAGGAGGAAAAAAGCCCGTGACTAAGCCACGCATTAAGAAGTTTACTTAAAACCCACCAACCTCTTGACGAGCAAATTCACTTCTTTGTCCAGCTACTATATTTAATGATATTTGCAGCAAAAAAATAAAAGCCAGGGATAAGCATCACTTCTTTTTTTTCTTTTATATGCGCTGCATTAAATAAACAGCGCTTGCTTCAGCGTGGCATTTTTTGCTGGGTACAAAGATACTTGACAGCAACAAGATGTACAGAAAAAACAGAGGGGATAACTACCTAATAAATGAGTACTCAACTGCTGGTGCTTGCTATTAATTGTTTAAAATTAGAAACAATATAAAATGTTCTCATAAATAGCTGTTGGGTGAGGTAAGAAATGGTTTGTGAACAGGCCAGCTGATTTTAAAATATATTTTTGGACCCAGAGTTTATGCTTTGTCTAGACTATTTTTGTCCTGGATCATAATCATAATAATGATGCTTTAAACATATCTTGTTCTCACAAGAAGAAATTCTCCAGCTAAGTGTCTCCTGAGCCAAGCATAATCATCACATTTCTCTACACTGAACTTGACACAGGGCAGCACAAACCTTCTGGAGGAACAGCAACGATAGAGGCCAGAAGGCGGCACACACAAACAGCAAGGATGACAGCAGTCTCTGCAATCAAGGATAGGCAAGCATTTTCATCAGAACCTAGCCCATTCCAGCAGAACTCAATTCATTCCAAAATAAGTAATTGTAGTCTAAAATTTTCCAGAAACAAAGTATTTTGGGTTTAGGTTTTTTTTTAAAGAATAAACGAAAGACGCCTCTTTCTTTTGGGGAGACAGAGAGAATGAGTAAGATCAATACCTAGTAGTTAAAAATATAAATTGCTACAATTAATTCATGTTTTTCCTATTTAAAGGCAAAGTTTCCTCAACATCTGTATGCACACATTTTTATCTTCAATAGATTTAGGTCTCTCTAAACAGCACTAAGGAAGAGAAAGAAGGTTTTTATCTTGTTTTTTGTTCTTGGGGAACTCCCAGTGCTGTCTGCACTGAAGTAATCACTCCAGCTAAGCCTTGGCTAATTATAAATGTATCAACCTCCGTTTTGGGGACAATTTTTCAGCTAGCAGGAAGCTCCCTGATGTTGTGTCTAGAAGTCAGTTTTTGTGCAGACAAGCATTAAGCTATCTGAGATATGTCTACCCTACATCAGAGCCATAAAACCGCAATGTAGACATAGCCAGCAATGCAAGGAACAAATGATTTGTGTAACTCAGCATAGAAGTCCATGAGGAGGCAGACTGCATGCCGCTGCTGCTGAAGATTGCTCTGTACAGCCAATTCGGCTGACATACTATCTTGTGAAGGTGGTAAAGTCACTAAGACAGGCCCTCCCCCACTCTCTACTCAAGACATAATCACTGGAGTAACTGGGTGTTTTAATCTTGACTAGAAAGGAAACGTGTGTTCTTGTTTGTCACATAGAATCAAAGGGGTTTATTGTGCAGCCAAAAGGAACAAAAACTCTCTTGGAGGGAAAAAAATCCACTCTACTAAGAAGACAGGAGAGAGAACAGATGGGGAAGAGGTGAGGAAGAGCAGAGATGGAGAAGAGAAGATGAGGAAGTGACAAGAAAACCCATAGCTTTTTTTGGATAAACTGATAAATTCAAAGCAAAAAGGAGATCAAGCTAGAATTAAGGGAGAGCTGTGGAAAAGGCTACACACTAAAGAAGAGAGATCAAGCAACCACAGGAAAATAAAACTCCCATGACAAATCTGAAATGAGATTTAGCAATATGGCAAAGCAAACAAAATGCCTGTCTTGGTCCTCAGAGACACATAACTCTGTATGTGTTGAAAAATCATGCCAAAACACAGACCTCCTGATTTCAAAGAAGGGCTATGCAAAGTACTCTGGAGCCAGGCATGAGTATTAAATATGCAGAATCTTTCCTCCGTATTCTTCACAGCAAGACAGCTTGGGATCGTAGACCACAGACAGGTAACAGAACGATGAAACAATACTGAATTCCCTCTGAGAAATGTGACAGGCATCTCTCCTAGCCCTCCAAGGCCAAAATATGCACTGCAGCAGGTGAGAAACACCAGAGAAAGAAAATACTTTAGGTCTATCACTCTTGAGGGAAAGGCAATTGTGAGAGTATCATAGAATCATTAGGGATTGGAAGGGACCTCGAAAGATCATCTAGTCCAATCCCCCAGGAAGAGAGTACCCCAGGTAGAGAGCTTCAGAGATGTCTCATAGAAACAGGCTGCTCAACAACAACATTTGAGAAAGATTTCTGCAAAATGTCTTTGGGACTAAGATGTGGGGCAACTACACAGATGATGACATCCAACCTCCACACTTACCCAAAGCACTTTGGCCATTTGAAAATCCTCCTACTTTCTTAATTTAAAAACACCTTCCTCCTGGTACTCACTTTTAGCCACATCTCCTATGCAAGCCCATTTGTTCCTTGTTTCCACAGCTTCTACACACATACACAGAGGCAGGAAAAAGGCCAGAGGCATTTGAAATAGCAGCGTGCTAACTACAGGCCTCTTACCAGGTTCAGACAGATCACTGCTGCAGATTTATTAAACTTAAGTGATTAACATTTCATTTTATGCTTGATACATTTAAACACAGCCCTTCTTCCCCGGAGCCCAAAGCACTCACTGTTCTGCAGAAAAAATGTTTCCTATTCATGTTCCTCTAAATGACAGTCCAGCTCAAGCCTTGAAGCAGTTTTTCCCTTTTCTCCACGCTTATCTAGTCAAGGTCTCCTCAAAACGCCTGTGCTCCCAGATATAAATATAAGGAAAAACAGGCTTTCAGCCAGTCGGAAGCTAGAGAATCAGATTTCTTAGACTATTAGTCAACTTCATTAAGTGACTTCAAGAATAAAGGTCAAGCTTTTAATTTAAATTTTTCCTGGGTAAGCATTTGTTTCTAAATTTACCTTTTAAATAATAACATTAGAGAAATATGATAGGCAAGAGAGGCTGGGAGACAGAGCAATGGAAGTAAATACACGGTCATCAAGGCAATGGAAGAGAAGAAAGAAAGAGTCTGAAGTACTAAAATAAGCAGCTAAATAGCCTCATGCGTTTTCACATGTGATTAATGGAAGCAACGGTGTCATGTAGTGATAGGACAAGGGGCAATGGTTGTAAGCTGGAACATAGGAGGTTCCACATCAACCTGAGAAGGAACTTCTTCACGGTGAGAGTGACAGAGCACTGGAACAGGCTGCCCAGGGGGGTTGTGGAGTCTCCTTCTCTGGAGATGTTCAAGACCCGACTGGACAGGTTCCTGTGTGACTTGGTTTAGGTGATCCTGCTGTTGCAGGCGGATTGGACTAGATGATCTTTCGAGGTCCCTTCCGATCCGTAATGATTCTATGATAAAATAGAGTACTAGCCACCTTCAAAAGCAGTTAAGTACGTGTAAAGCCTAAGCATCCACCCCACCCCCCGAAAAAAACCTGATGAAGAAGAGAGAGATTTGCCCTAATCAGATTGAGCATGAAGAACTGTAACTGATAAAGATGTCAGAGTACCTAAGCGTAAATGATTTCAGATATACACTGCAGGGAAAATGTTACTGGATGTAGTTCTACCAGAACATACTGACACAACCACCTCTTCCTGAGGCACAAGACTGAAGACATAATTTATGCATATGGCACCTAAACCCCCAAATCCCACTGCAATAGATGATTATCATAAATGCACAGTAAGGTCATACTTGCACATGTATTACACACATGAAAATCTGTCTTTAAGGAAGTTGTATGAAGTACCAGTAGACCTGGCAGCTTCAGGAGCTACTCTGCACTTCAGACATGTGACAAACATAGATTTAATTAGAGGTTAACATTATTTATAACCTACAAAGACACATATGGAACCACTTTTATAAGCCTACATGGATCTGACTAATCCGTTTTCACAATTTTTCCTTGACTTTTTTTTCCATGTGGATGACTCTATTGAAAGACTTCTTTGTTAGACAAAGGCAGTAGGAACCCAATCAACAGATTCTGTAAAGCTGAACTACAAGCAGCTGTGCAGAAAGATAAGACTCAGAAATATTTGAGGAGCAAGGAAACAACTTTATTATCAAGCAAAGTCTACTTTTGTAAACCCCTGATTTCGTCTTGTAAACAGTTGTAAAGCCCTCGTAAAATCCAAGACAAGGCAGAGAGACTTGAGCTGCTTTGCTTCAATCAGATCCTAAAACAAAAAAACAGAAAAAAAGAAAAAAAAAGGGCCAAATCCTAACCCTATGAGTGATAAATGAGCAGTAGATTTAGGAGATTACATAGGATTTAATTTTCCAAATCTGCTGGAGCAGGCAATGCTTTGGGACATACAAAGTAAGAAATCACAGCAGCACACAACTATGTGTTCCTGAGATAGAGATCAGTATGCAAGAAGAACAAAAGATACTTTTTCTACAATATTTTGAGACAGAAAAGCAATGTCTTTACAATAATTATTCCTGAGTACTTAAGATGGATATGGAAATGTCCCCTTTAGGTAAGTAATGAGAAAAACTAGACTATTCAACTAAAGAAAACACCCCAACGAAAAAGCTACATACCTTACCAGTGTGGTTTCTTTCCCTCTGAGTTGGGAGAAGAAGATCTTGAATAAGGGGTTACTGAAATATCTACATACATGTTTTCCAAACTTCTTGGAAATTCATCTTCAATATGGTAATTTCTTGTACTTTGTCATTTGCTTTCAAATGCTGATTCTTTTACAACCCGAGTGGAGGAGATACCATATCCTCAAATGCACTGAGCATGAGCATTGGTGGGGAGAGAAAAATTCAGAGGTCCGGAGGCATCTGACATTCTGCTGCTCACACTGTTTGAACAGAAGATGAAGACCAGTCTCACTTGGACTCTGCTGTGTGCCAGATCTGGACACGCACTTGACCTTGTTCTGCCTCTTGGCTTGTGGCAAAGAGCACCCCAAAAGCTCAGAGCAGAACTCAACTTTCACCAACCTCCACTCCCCAGAATCAAATGTAGCTACTATCTGGTGCAGACTCTTGAACCTTTTAGAGCCCCACTGCAGAAAAACAACTGTAATTTTGCAAAACAGTTTTCTAAATGAAAATCCACCAAAACTTTACACAAATACATTATATTTTTTTCTCAAATGTCTCTACAGAGTCCATGGTAGCCAGCGCTGCCTGGAACCCACCCAGTAAAAAATGGCAAGAGAGAAAAACATAGTGTTCCTCCGTAACACTCCTGCTTGCAAAACACTGCCCAAAACATTGACTTCCCTAATTAAATTATCTCATTAGCATGAAAAGCAAACAAAAGAAAACCAAAGCCAAAAGCTGCTATGTTAAAGGCCAGTTCATGGAGGGATTGTACAGAAAGTCTCTCACAGCAAAGCTGGTGGCCAGTACCTCAATTCCTGGCACAGGAG
The DNA here is from genome assembly GCA_013400115.1 of Rhinopomastus cyanomelas. Lineage (NCBI taxonomy): Eukaryota > Metazoa > Chordata > Aves > Bucerotiformes > Rhinopomastidae > Rhinopomastus > Rhinopomastus cyanomelas. Next base: position 557,440 of record VXBP01006168.1, on the reverse strand, counting down.
CTGGCTGAACATCAGCACGTGGCCAGGGTCCAAAGATGCCCATCAGGTAGAGGTAGAGAAGGGAAGACAGGGACAGGATCAAATTTCTTCTGGGGAAATGGGGCATCATCTCAAAATACATTAAGGGGTTGCCAGCACCTGACATGCCTAATCGCGCCTAAAACTTCATAGCTAATAAAGCAGAAATGTAGAATAAGCTACTGTCAGTATTACCAAATGTCACAAATTAAATCTCACAAAATTTAATTAACAGGATCTTGGCTCTTTTGGGGCTGGTTTCTTGTTGGGAATGGGAGGTGGGTCGGAAGAAGGCACTAGATCTTCAAATTACATTTGTACAAGGCAGGAGAAATTTCCTTCATTTACTGTCATTCTCAGTTTTCCAGCCCTGGTGAGGACTGGTCAATCAGTCAAAACTATTACAGGACAAAGTTCTCCCCTAAGGAAAGGGTTAAATGCAGCCTATTGTACAATATAAGCTCCCTGAATCTGCCATACTGCTGCAAAACTGTAGAATAAGAAACTGCACTAGGAATTTCCCTCTTAGAGGGTATTCTTGGGTACTCCCACCCCTATCATTGTTCACATTTAAAAAGTTTTGCTTAGCATCAGGGGAAGTAGTAAATTTTGTCTTCCAGGACTGGTGCCCTCTGACCACACAGAGTTTTCTGATACACATTTTCAGAAGGAACTTCTTCACAGTGGGGGTGACAGATCACTGGAACAGGCTGCCCAAGGAGGTTGTGGGGTCTCCTTCTCTGGAGACGCTTAAAACCCGCCTGGATATGTTCCTGTGCAACTTGGTCTAGGTGATCCTGCTCTGGCTGGGCACCCGAACCAGATGATCTTTTGAGGTCCCTTCCATTCCCTAATGTTCTGTGATTCTGTGTAATTAACCAGAGCTGTGTATCACTCCTATAAATCAACACCCCACATACACCTACAGCATGAAACAGTCACCCAGCACCTTGTATCTATAAAGAGCTTATTTGATGGAAAACAAGTCAGAAATAAACATTACACCTACTGACCATTAGACTAGCACAGTCTATATGCACATACATCCAAAAACCTTTAAGGTTTTGACACGACTCACTTCACACCGAGGTAGGAGTGTGTGAGTATCCTGATCCTGTAGCAAGTTGCTGAATTGCCAGAGGCTGCACAAGATCCCTACACCAAGGAGAATAACTACAGTTTTTCCAGTTTCTGGTTCCCTAAACGTGAGACTGTGGCAACCTCCACTCACATCTCCTCAAAAGCTACCTCACTCTTCACTTAAGGAGCCACACATGTATACTCTTGTCAGAGTTTTGTGTGAAGGGTCTGGATAGAGAGAGTCCTTTGCGTATTTCCACAAGACATTTGTTTGCTTAGTGGCACCAATTCCATGAGTGCCAATACATCAGTACCAGACGCTGCTTTTCCTGGATGGAACCATTGGGACTGCAGCTCACCAGGCAGACACTCAGGGCTTTTGAATCTAGAATCATAGAATCATTAGGGATTAGAAGGGACCCTGAAAGATCATCTAGTCCAATCCCCCACCACAGCAGGATCACTTCACTGGAGAAGTTATGGAACCAGAATCACTCAGGGTTGGAAGGGACCACCCAATCACCCAGTTTCAACCCCCCCACCAGGCTGGGACATCCCACCCTAGACCAGGCTGGCCAGAGCCTCATCTAGCCTGGCCTTAAACACTTCCAGGGATGGGGCCCCAACCACCTCCCTGGGCAACCCATTCCTTCCTGATGCCTGTCACGGAAGTTGGCCAGAGCCCACATTCCATCTGCAGTCACAGCTCATCACCTCTTGTGGGCTAACTATGTTTGATAAAATGGATTGATTGATTTGATTTTCAGTTGGTTCAATAGAATACGTATCACTTACATCCACTTGCTATTTTTGTTTTGAAAGGCAATGCTTGAAGAATTAGAGGGCCAGTGCTACCCTGCTAATGAATTAATACCACACCCAGTATCAAAGCAAACTGCTTCTCAGCTTGCTCCTGTGCCTCTTAAAAGCTATTCCTGTTATCACTTCTTCCACCACCCTTACTTGCTTCTCACTTAGTATTGCCACCAGCGACTCATGTTTTATCTTTTCAGCTGTTGAAGACTGTTTGTTGAATGAATTAAATCAGCAACCTACCTTTTCTAAGCCAGAGGTCTGAAGCTTTTTAATTAGCTGCTTGTAAATAACACAATCAATAAGAAACAGCTCATTTCTCAAAAGCATGAACCACTGACCACATCCCTCTCAAGATATGTTAGGTGATGCAGAACCTTGAAAAATTACAGAGAGAAATCAAATAATGTTTGGTGAGTGCTTATATGGCTTTAGGAATACCAAGAAGCTAGTTAAGGATGTTACTTTAAGACCCCTGGATCTGCAAGCACCGGCCGAAACATTTGCATTTCATCCTGACTAGCAACTATTAATTTTCGTTCCACCAAAGCTGTCAAAATCTCTATATGCAGTCTTGTAGCAAGATTCTTACATGCATGCCAAACGCCTATACAGCAAACATCTGGCCTCACTTCTGCTCCAAAGGTTTGCCAAAATGTAAGTCCACTGGCTTTTTTTTTCTTGTGACTTTAGTTTTGTTTTCTGCTGTGCCTCAGGTCATTTTTTCTTAAAATGAAATCATTAAAGCAGGCAGAAAAAGCAGAAGGAAGGAGGAGTAAGAAGAACTGTAGCATCTGAGTAAACTTCCAGTGGGACTAATTTTACTAAGTATTTGTGCTACTGCTACCAGTCAATTACTGCAAGTATTATTGAGAAGCTAAAAAAGAAAATAAAGCTAAACTGCATTTAGCAAGGAATATTGGCAAGAAAGGAGGAAAAACACACATGCCCTTCTACAAACTAGGAGCTCAGTTTACTCAAATGTCCTCAATATCAATATAAAATGTATTAGCCTTAAAAAAACCCAACTTGGTGTTCCCTTATTTTGCATTCATTTTACATCTGTACTTCTGTGAGGCAACAGATCAGAATGGTGCATTGCCTTCCCCTCAGGCCAAGTGTAATAAACAGGCAGGTGTAATATAAGGCTGCAGCATCTCAGCTCTCCTCCCAAACAATTGATCTTCTGGGCCTACAGTGTAATTCAGTCTTGGTAGCTCCCTTCAGATGCCTCATTCCTGATCGGTCAATTATTTCAAATCAAGCAGAATTAAAGTGTTGTTTTTGTGAGGAGGGGATGAGATTCACCAGTGACCAAAGTGAAACTAATAAACTAATTTCCTTCTACTGCCTTGGGCAAAACAGAGAAATTCAAGTCTATGAAAGAAAGACTGCAGCTGTTTCAGCAGTCTGATGCCCAAACACGCTCGCAATTTACTATCTTTAAATTCAATTTTTGCTCACAGGACAATTTTGGAAATAGAACACAACAAAACCAGCAAAAAAATGGAAGCAGTGAGGGTATATGACTCTGCAAGACAGAGCTGAGCAGCACAAGCTTCCCGAGGATAGAACAGCTCTCTCCTCTTCTTCAAAACAGTGCGTGTTCCTCCTGCCACTAGCAAATTTATCCAGTAGATGTCAACACCAGCAAAAAATATGTGTAAAGCCAACCTTAACAGCAACAGCAGTCACACTAGTTTACAGGACTGCATCAGAGGATGTTCTAATATTTCAAAGCACCATATACCTTTTTGTCTGTTCCACACCCGCATTCTCCAGAACAGACCTGATCTGACCTACCCATAAATAAATGCATGTCGAGCAAAGTATTTATTTCTTTATTTTACTTTTAGAATAAATTTGTCTGGTGTGCGGAAAATGAAACAATCCCTCATGAGTGTGCAGTTACTTTCAGATTAGATTACTGGAAATTTTTATGGGCAGGAGCAGAGAGGAAGGTGGGATAAATACTACGGGGTGTAAAGCATCTACTTACAAGCACAATCTTTCTAGTTACCCAATACAGTCTGAAGATGTCTGTTCCTTTCTGATCTTTGCTGCGTCGCTAAGCAATGCAATGATTTCATGGATTTTGCTTTTCCCCCAAGAAGCTTCTCAGCCTACAACAGCGACCTGAGATTGCCACGCCAACCCCAGGTCAACAGATACTTGTTGTTCCTGTAAGGTTTTCTTTCTTTTTTGCAATGCACCAAGGACAGTCTGCTGTAAGCCTTTTAGTGTCATTATCACTCAAAAGACTGAATTTGCTGACAAGTTTTAACCACGCAAAAAAACAAGGCCATTGCTGTTGACACCTTTAAATCTACTATTAAGATCTGACTGTTTGAACAGCTTGTGTGTAGAATCTGAAGTACAGATTTCTGTTTCCTTTTTGTTTATTTTTAGATAAACCTTGTGTTCCTATTCTGCAATGTTTGCATTTGGCTGCTGAGCATGCAGTAATCACATACATTATACACATTGCTTAGAGACACTGCATCACAGCCCATCAGGTTTGTTGGATAGATGAAAAGAGAAAGGAAAGAATGGATCATTTTCCTGATTGATCAGTCTTTCCTCACATTGCCATTTCCCCATAAACATGAGGAGGAAAAACAAAAGTATGTTGTGACATCTAATAGCAAGACATTGATGCAAATTATTTTATTACTGCTTCGAAACTTACTAAGGAGTTTATTTTCACAGAGAACATGGCAAGGAGATATAAAGGAATATATTACAAAGACATTATTTTGAGGAGATTTATTCTCCATGCATAAACCTTACAACTGTTAAGAGAGAGAAGCATACATTCTGCTTAACAGCAACTGTGTAGTTACAGCTCATCTTAATCACAGAATCATTACGGATGGGAAGGGACCTCGGAAGATCATCCAGTCCAATCCCTCTGACACAGCAGGATCACCTAGACCAAGTCACACAGGAACACATCCAGGTGAGTCTTCAACATCTCCATTGAAGGAGACTCCACAACCTCCCTGGGCAACCCCTTCCAGTGCTCCACCACCCTCACTGTGAAGAAGTTTCTTCTCATATTTATGTGGAACCTCCACTGTTCCACCTTACAACCACTGTCTCTTGTCCTATCAGTAGATGACATTGAGAAGAGCCTTGCTCCATCCTCCTGATACCCACCCCTCACATATTTATAGACATTAATCAGCTCATCCCTCAGTCTCCTCCAATCTCAAGAGACCCAGCTCCCTCAGACTCTCCTCATAAGGGAAGTGCTCCCCTTCCTTCATCATCCTCGTTGCTCTACGCTGGACTCCCTCCAGCAGGTCCACATCCCTCTTGAACTGAGGGGCCCAGAACAGAACACAGTACTCCAGATGTGGTCTGACCAGGGCAGAGTAAAGGGGGAGAAGAACCTCTCTTGAGCTGTTAAACACCCCTCTTCTGATCCACCCCAGGATGCTGTTGGCACTCTTGGCCAGAAGAGCACATTGCTGGCTCACGATCATCCTGCTGTCCACCTGGCCAGAAGTACAGGTTCTCTGATAACGCAAAAGGTCAGAAGCTGAGCCTGCAAACTTGCACAATTTAAGCAATTCTTGGGCACCAACAGAAACTGGCCTGGGAAGATCAGGCAAAGGCATGGTGCTCCCTGTGAATAGTCCCAACAGGTGATGGCATGAGAGAACAAAGTCACAGGTCTATATGCTGGGGAAAGGCATCATATGTAAAATCTGGCCTAATGTGACACAAGGCACTAGCAGCGCACCCTGTTCTGGGCCACCACATCCTGCTCCACAGGTGGGGTGGGCACACACTCCCCAAGACGAAGCCATAAACAGCCTGGCAATAAGGTTTGGCTCTTCCAAGGCACACTGGAGCCTTGTATGAGCCATTATTTTAATTACCATCAGTGTCTCTGAATCCCAGTCTCAAAGGAGCAGCAGAAACTTGATTTGCAGTGACACCTTGACTGCTGTGTTGATGAGTCACAGCACCGTTCCTGTTAAGTCTTACAAATGTATAGATTTTTCAGGCTAAAAAGCAGGAGGCTGTTGGAAAAGCCCAGCCCTCCTGCCTCACCCAGCACCCACCTGTCTGACAGAAACAGGGACTCGGTAAATCACAACTAACACCATAATGTGTTAAATTTTAAATTAAATTAAAATTATTGGTATGTACCTTTATCAGGAACACCTCTTCCCTTCACACCTGATGTGCAGTGGGGCTGTGGGGGGCTGCCTGTGGGAGGAGGCAGGGCCTGATCCAGTTCCAGGTGGTTCCTCATGGCCTCACCACAGAGCAGAGCTGAGCCTGACAGCACAGCCATTGGTACCTCTGCAAAATGGTCCTCAGAAGGGCAGAACACACTGCCTGAGTGGTGTGGAATGAGGAGAGACGTGTGAGAAACAGCCCTGCCGACACCAAGGTCAGAGGTGGAGGAAGGGAAGGTCCTCCAGGTGCTGGAGCAGGGATCACCTCACAGTCTGTGTAGGGAACCACATTGGAAGCAGATACCCACACTGCTGCCCATGGAGGACTCCAGAGTCCTCTCCTCAGGAGAGAAACCCATGCTGGAACACGTTCATGGCAGCAGCTGCAGCCCATCGAAGACCCACAGTGGAACAGGCTTATCCTGAAGGGCACAACCCAAATGGGGGACACTCAGGGCAGTTTCTGAAGGACTGTATCCTGTGGGACAGACCTATGCTGGAGCAGGAAAGAAGCATGAGGAGGAAGAACCAGCAGAGAGGAGCTGTTACAGACTGATTGCAACCCCACTGGGTACAGGGGGCATGATGCAAAAGGAGGAGATGAGAGAGTAAATTTGAGCAGCTGGGGAAAAACCTGCCAAGTTTTTGCAGTTTCTCATCATCCAACTCTATTTTTATTTGCAATAAACTCTTTTTGCACCGCGTTGAGTTTGCATCAAGTCTGTTTTCCCCATCCTGCTGAGGAAGTGGATGGAGAGCGCGGACGGGTGGGGGTCTGGATGCAAAGCACAGCCAACCCACTACAGTGAGCAAAGACCCGCAGCAAAAAAGAACCAATTTTTTTTCTCCCCAAATGTTCCAAGGCACTCTTTCTCTGTAGCAGTAGGAAGGAGGGACAGCAAGGACAACTTATTTATGTATCTGCAGTATTTTAGTGAATTTATAAAAGACACCATGGGGAAGACCTCCTATATTATTACCGAGGCCATTTTTCTGCTTTATTACTTGCTTTGAAGACACATGCTTTACGCTCAGTGTCTCACAAAATTCTGCTCCATGTATCGTAATTTTTTTTGCCTATGCACTTGTTGATAATTTCCAAGATGATGCAAGTATGTGAAGTCCTTGGAACGGTCTTCACAGATGGAGGGCTCTACCAATTGCTTTCTGGAATTAAGTACATATCCATTGTATTTCCTTGATCCTCTAGGTCAGCAGTAACTGTAACTAGAAGTCTTATTTCCTAGCATTCACATAATGGCCTCATTACATGCTTGATTACTGTGGCCAGGCTAAACACAGTAATTTGTTTAGAAGTTTCATTTCTTTTTTCCTTTAGTAGCAGAAAAGCCCAACTTAGTCTATTTACTGAATCCTATGATTTTTCTGAAGGTTATTTCCAATGGTTCTGAAGACTGACTCTGCTAATTCTTTAGAGACAGACTCTCCAGTGCATTTCATTCAAAACTCTTCATAAATACACCATTTTGCAAGATGCCCTTTCTTCTGCTTCACTGTTCATTCTCAAAGTTACACTTTCTAGAAAAAGTTTCCTACAAAAGGTTACCCAGCTTCTCGTAATTTCATGCAATGACAAGCATCTATGTGGCACTCTTTGTCTTCAAAGCACTTTATCAACATTAAATATTTAATGCTCATGGCATCCCTCTTACTCTCGACCCCATTTTACAGGTAGGGAAACAGACTCACAGGTTAAGTGATTTTGTTTCAAGTCACATCACAAGTTACTGACAGATGTGAGACCAGAATATATGAGCTCAGATTTTCAGTTCCATACCTAAAACTTGACCAGCCTTGTTCATCTACTCAAGTAATAAAAATACTGAAAAAAACTAGCTCTTGTTCAGGGAAAATTGACCTGTCTCTGGAGGGTGTAAATGCAAAAATACCAATGAAAAAGCACCAAAAAACGATGCAGGAGGGTGGCCACCAGCTTTGCAACCCATATCCTTCCTTTCCAGCATTGTAGAGGGAAACCCAGAAATGCATGTTATCAAGAGAAGGTGATATTTCCAAGCACTTACATACAGCCACACGCACACACTCACCTATACATTCTCAACCACTACCAAAACTGAGAACAGAGACCTTCCAGCCAAAGAAGGATGTGCAATTTAAAATCTGAAGAATGTTTCAAAATGGCATCACTAAAGAGCTTTAGTATTTGATAAGAAGATTACAGTATATTCAATTGCACACAGAAAAAGTCTTCTAAAATAAAGTCCAGGAACAGGGAAGCCAGGCATTTGCAACAGGATAACAAGAAGCTAATCGGTCAGCAGAGAAGGTGTGCCCTGCTGCACCGAGCGTTCAGGAGCCAGTGCAGGTTTCCAAACTCAAATAATGAGTTGGTTCTTTCTTTTTTTCAGCTGTAACATTTTTTATAATCCAGGCAGGAGGTCTAAACACAGGCTGTATGCAACATTAACTGCACTCTCCTTTAACAGGCTTCTGTGGGAACAAATGCTCAGTGTCAGGCTGCTACTGTATGTCCATTTAATAGAGCTGAGAGAACTCTTCTGCCCCTGAAGAAAGCTCATCTCTTCTCTCCATGGATGTGACTACAGAGCTGGCAGATAATATCTGGCCCTTTCTCATTATTTATACAACCACCTAATTATCTCCCAGAGACTCCCTGTTTTGTAGAAGTTTCTTTTTGGAAACGTCATCCATTAGCTGAATGGAGAATCAAATCCAGCCTAGACACCGTGACAGCAAGTGCCGTATCCACTGAGAGTCAACACTAGAGCATCTCTTGCTACAACATGCAAGGAGCGGCACTAGAGCCTGTGGTACCACTCACAAGAGAGATCCGATGCTTGAGTTACACTCAGGCCTTCTTAACACTTCTCTTGAGAAACATGAAAGATCAGGAGTACGACTCATAGAATAATTAGGGATTGGAAAGAACCTCAAAAGATCATCTAGTCCAATCCCCCTGCAACAGCAGGATCACCTAGACCAAGTTACACAGGAGAACACGCTGAAGAGTTTAAGAGAAACACGTTATGGGTAGGAGCCAAAGATCAACCAAAAAAATGTATCTGCATAGTGCTCAAGTTCCTTCTCTGTAGAACTGAGTCCGGTTTCACTGGTTACACTGCTCCAATGTCACTGCATCCAAACACCCCTACATCTGTTTGTTTGCAGCAAAATCTTCTGAGGTCAAGAACTGTTGTTACACATCCTTGCCAGCTGAAGAACCCAGGATGGAGAGAAGATGGACCAAAGTTGGAAGGAGCCCTTGGGTAAGGAGAGCAGAGCTCAGGCATGATATTCAGTTCAAGAACATACAAGACTCCTCAACACTTACGTACCCCACAGTCTGCACAAAACCAAAATTTTGCTAATAAACCTATTTAGGTAGTTGAGGTCCTGCTGTTTTATTAGCCAAAGGGAACATCATTCAGGCATTTATCACTGCAGGACCATTCCAAATTCCCAAATGAAGCAGCCACTGCCCAAATCCTGCAGTGTGATGTCCTGAGCCACTACAAAACATGTGGATGCTCTGAGCTGTGCGCTGAGGAGAGATAATACAGTGTGGCTTGTCCTGCTGAGTGATCTCATTTCCAGCTTTGGCTCCCCACACAATTCAGGCATGGGGCATTAAAAAAATCTGCTGGGCTCAGAGGTTTCCATGCCAGGAGCTCTATGCTGATGTACCTGGCATAGCTATGTTCAGCATAGCATTAGGGCTAGAGATCTGATTTGGACGTTACAATCTGCTTTTTAACTCCAGTTTTAGACTGAAGGCAAGGATTGAGTTTAATGCTCCGCTCTTCTGAAACGTTCTGGTGAATCTGGGCTGAGCTCAGCAGCATGCCAGCGTTCACCAGACAGAGATAAGAAAAACCCATGCCCCCACCACTCTACTATCAGAGCTTTTGAGATGACTTGGCGAAACCCCACAACTCAGCCAAAGCCCATGAGAGAGGACGCTGGTGTTTCTGCTGCCACCAGTCTTTGGGACTGAGGCCACTGTGGTTTAGCAAAAATGCCGTTATCTTCCTCAGGCACTCACATGCTTCAAAGTGTATTTCAAAGTACATGCTTCTGCCTTCCTGGTAAAATATTTTGTAGCACTGCCATAAAACAGCATAATGGAGGCAACACACCCATGTTATGAAAGCTGTGTCATTATAATATGTAGCTTTTCTGTTGTAAATTACACTGACCAGCTAAAGTACAGGTTAGAGTAAAGTCTACGCAAGTCATGTTGTGTCAGTAATGTGCATACGGGAGGATAAAGGAACAACAAATTCCCTGTGGATTTTAATGCACTTAGCAAAATGGCCAAGATTAAATTCCTTAGTGAGGGGAAGCCAAATGCTGCTCATGAAGCCAAAGTGGGTTTTTTTTTTTTAATCAGAATTACAACTATGCAGTTGTCACAACTATGGAAATATCAAGTAACACTGAACTAAAGTACTTTTCAGGCGTGTACAAGACACTGTTTGCTGTTACTGCCCAGGTTTTAATCTTGAACCCCTGGCTCTGTGAAGCAGCCATGAAACATTGACTATCTTACTTATTTGCCACATTAGCCATTTAAAATGTACTGAATACATCCCTCCACCTTTCTTTTATCCCAGTGCAGTGGTAGCTCGGTACTTCTTGCTGTGACAGCAGTGAGGTTTTGGGTGATGTAAAAGGCTAGAGAAAGCACAGCGAAGGAGGGTCCAAGTTAGCTTGGAGTAGAGTGAGGAGTTAAGGAGCAACCACAGACTACCTCCAGATGTAGCTTAAATCTGGGACTCTAAACTCCCTTGCAGTGTTCCCAGCAATCCCCATTGTTGATCATTCTTTCAACCAACTTTTTCCCTTTATCCTTATGAAGACTCCATGTTGTCTCATACACTCACTACCTCCCCTGCTCCCATGTGCTCCTTCTTAGATCCCCTTCCCTCACTGCCTCACATCAAAGTGAGAATTCATTCAAGACCTTCCCCTGCCTCCAGACAAGACTGACCCAAACATGTACTCTGCAAAACTTTTTTTTCCTTTTCTTGGCTACTCTTATCCTTTTGACCTTCTTTTGCCCATCTTCAAATCCATAAGTGAAGGTGAGCAAGAGTGATCTGCTCTACCAATAGTTTGGCAAGCTGACACCATTAGAAAGAAACAAAAGACATGTATCCTATTCTTAGACGTACAGAGGAGAAAATAGAGGTGAAGAAGCAGGTGGAAATTTAGTGATGATGAAATGGAAGTGACAAGCTTATAATTTATTAAGTTTCTAAGTACAGTCTCCTCCAAAAAAAAAAAAAAAACAGGGTGGAAAAAATTTCCCTCCTAAATAAGGACTTCAGCGGAAACCTTTAAGGGAACCAACACCACCTTTCTCTGCTCATTCAGCTATCTACTGAGAACACCTCACATGAGACTTTCATTTTGGACAATTCATTTCATTAGCTTAGAAGGAAAACTTTCGGTGGCCAGCAGAAAGCCATGCCATTGACCAAACATTTCTATTCACGATGGAACTCAAGGAGTTAAATCCCTCAGTGCAGTCTGTTCCTGGAGCATCCCTGCCACATCTCAGTATTTTGGTGCAAAAGTTGGGCCAAAGCCAACGATTATTACTTTCTAAGTAAAAAACCAAAGTACTGGCTCTCAACAAAAGCGCTCTAAGGATGGCATACAGAGTTCTTCTTCCCTGCACTGCCTCTGCATACCCGCTGCTGGCAATGCAACGACACACAAGCACTGCATGTTGTGCTTAGTAGCTGAAGAGCTTCAAGACAGATTGTCACTTGCTTATTCTTCCTGGGCCAAAAGGGGTTTTCTCTGAAAATAACTAAATAAATCCCCTCCTCCCAAAAGAAATCTATTCCCCTTTTCCCCCCGCAGTCATCTTCTGATTGCGAGAAGAATTGGAGTGGCACCACCCTCAGAGAAGGCAAAGAGGGAGTGCATCTGCGGGAGGGTTTTATTCTAGACAGAGCAGCTCTCCCCAAGACAGTTTTTTGCCAACTCATGGAGAGTTTGGAAAAGGAAGGCAAAAGCCTCCCATTAGAGCAAATTCAATGGGAAGGCAGCGCAGCACATGGAGCACTGGGGCAATTTGCTCTTGGCAGCCTATTTTGCTAAGTAGGTGGGCTGCATTCAGAGCCAATTAGAGGTTGACGTTTTCTTCCTTAGGTACAATGTAGTCGGACTGTTCTTCCCTCCCTGTGTCTGTGTTTACTGTGGCTGTTCATTTTTGCTGTTGGCAAGGGGGATGTTTAATAAAGCAGGCCATTCCCTAGTTACAAACACGGTATATCATCGGTTGGTGTATGTACACATATGGTATGAAATAGAATGCTGTTAAAAGTCAAAGCAATTCCTGCCAGAAATTATTGATGGCAGCATTGTAAAAAGAGCACTGAGGCACGAGGCAGTTCTCTTTTTTCCCCAGTACTTGGGGGATGAGGGGTGAGATGGCATGGTGGGTTTAGTTGTGAAGTTAAAAAGGGATTGCAGGGGTGAGGAAATGAGAGCAGTATTCAGATTTCAAAATTCCCCATCTCAGATCAAGGTCAAAGTTTTGTTTTGGCTTGTGCTGCTCTACAAATGGAGCCAAACAGGTTGTTGATCCAGCTTTTTATTTCCTACAGTGCTAAGCTACAGGAATGTTCAGATCTAGGGCCTGATTTAGTCCTGCCTCTAATTAAGGTCGTTTACTCTTTCAAACATGCTACCTGAGACCGGCTGATGTTGCTTCAGGTCATGCAGTCATGCTTCAAACTGCTTTCTAATATACCTAATAGTGCCACAGTGGTATGTTCAGCTTATTACTGTTACAGAAGCAGTAGGGTCATGGTATTCTCTGCAAAATACTTCTGTAATGGAGTGGATTAATTTAATGAATGCCATTTACTGCAGCAGAAGTGGCAACGATTTGATGTTTTGTTACAATTAAGGCTCATTAGCCAGTGACTTTTTTCTTAGTTGTCTGACACCATAACAGATACAACACGTATCAGATACAAAAGTTCCAAACTTCTTCCTAGTCATTTTTAATAAACATGAAGGAAGTGCAAATGAAAATCCCAGCATTCGGCTGCTTAAAAGTGGCCTGCTTGAGGGATGTCACATTCACCTTGATGCATAAACTACAGGGATAATGCAGAACTGCACAACTTCGAGGAAATCACTGCATGGTACCCAGCATTTAAGCTTTTAACTGAACAACTGAAAGTTTAATGCAAGATATCACAGTGCCTGACTAAAGCACAAAAAGGCTTTTAAGAAAGCGAGTAAAGCCATGTCCTGATCCTTCACTTTTAACAAGATCCCAGAGCTCCACCAAGATGAGAATCCCTGCATCTGTAAACCTGCCTGCAGAGGGACTGGTGTGCCCTACCACTGGACTCATGAAAAACTCAAACCTGGTTCTAGCAGTGATCCCTTCTTTCTCAGTTACAGATTAAGCGCTGAGGAACAAACCCCACATGCTTCCACTAATGCAAACCTGTTTGCTCCCTGGGCACACTACCTGCTTTTCACAAGTCTTGAAGAGCAGTATGCTGAACCATCAGAAACCGAGACAAAAACCTCTATGAAATGAAAAGCACATTGTGAGGTAGAACCAATATTGGTCAAACCAATGTCGCTTGACTCCAAGTTAAGTTTTTAGACTACAAGAAGTCAAAAGCCAAAGCAATATTTTGTGACTGCAGCATTCCCAGCTTTGTTTGGGACACAAGATCACGCTCAGCTCTACAACCTACAAACACATCTTACTCAGCAAAGAAGTGAAGCTACCGAACTAATTTAATTGTCCACATCAATATCAGGTTTTTATATAGATGTATATAAATATATATATAAATCCTAAAACTCCACATATATCCCAGAAAGACTAACAATTTTTAAACATTTTATTTAAAAATTAAACTTAAATTTAGGTATCAACTGAAAGGGAAAAAAGTCTTAAACCATACAAATTACGAACTATTTCTTTAACGTTTAGCAGTGGTACTTGTAATAATGTTTTCTTATTCACTGGTACCTTTGCTTTAATGAGAAAAGGAAACATGAAATTTTAGCTTTTAGTTAAATCCAACTTATAATCTGGTTGCCCCAGGTGCTATATAGAAAATCATATCAGAATACAAGGTTGTGAGAGAAAATAATTCAGCTAAAGCACAACAAACAGCCCCCAAAGCAAGTGCAAAACAAAACATGACAAAGTGACCCTTTTGCCTTTAAAAGAAAGCCACCCCCCCACAACCCCCCCCCCAAAAAAAAACAAACTAGGAAAATCAGGGAAATAAATCAATACCATATCTTATTGTTCTTGCACAAACTCAGCATCATTCACTTCCATTCTGCCTGGGATGGACACACACACACTCGCCGAGACAGACGTAAAACCACTCTGAATATCAACATTTCCAGCTGCCACCGGCTCCTTCTTGATCAACAAATCAAGTCATGGCAGTCTTAAGATGCATCTTAAGATGTGAGCGCAAAAAGTAGCAGAGTAGGAGGAGATGACTCAGCAGGCAGGACTGGATACCGAAGACCCAGGAACGTGATGGCAAAAGCATCATGGGGCAAGTCCTTTGAAGCATTCCCCACCCTTAGGCTTCTCCAGCTCTGCTGAGAACATCTTTGGCAGGAAAGGCTCTCCTTAAAACTACTTGTAGAACCTGGTGTTTAGATAGCACTGACTGACTGCAACCTGAGAATGAGTCACCCATGCAAATTCCCAACTCACTCCCACCTTTATGCAATCTCCGTTAACTCTCCTATGCAGATGCAAACCTTCGCACTAATGTGCTAACGAACAGAATACAAAATCTGGTTTTCCCTTCTATTGTAGGGAAAGAATAAAGAAATCGCACTCCTGCTCCTTCATCCTATGCCAGAAGAGTTATAACCCCATGAAAATCACTTGAGTTAAAGATAAGCTGGGAGCTTCAACTTTATATTCATTTTTATCAAATCCTTGAAACTGCTTCATGGGGTTTATTTTAATAGGTATTTCTACCAACAATAATAAGTCCCCTTATCTGTACTAAAAAAAGAGAAAAAAAGCAGATTGCATCATAAATCTTAGTCATACCAGCTAATAATCTTCAGAATCATCCCTTTAACATGGATGGCACCTGTTAAGTCAGAGCACTTTTTTTCCTGCCGATTTAGGAATAGAGTCTCACCCCAGCTCCCGTTATGAAAATGGAAGGTTTTCAGCAAGCTGCACTGGCAGCTGCAGGATCATAAAATCCTTCAAGGGTCTGTGATGCCGCACTGCAAGCGTGGCACCCCTTATCTATAATTAGAGAAAGGGAAATAAAAATCTCTAAAATGCTATGTTTAACCCCCAGCTCCTCACTGCAGGGCTTTGTCCCTGGCTGTTTCTAATAAAAGAGTTTCAAGTGTCAGCTGCAAGGTAATTTTGTGTATTAAAAGCAGAAGAGTTATAGCAATGACTATGTCAAACCTCAACTACAAAAAGGACCACGTATTTGCAATCTTTTACATAAGGCACACTGATAAACATCGTTTATTTCACAATTGCTTATGATACACCACACAATGTACCTTTATATCTATTTACATTTTATTCCAAGAGATGCTCATCTTATTTCAGTGGAGGGTGTGTTTCCCAAGACGCATCGAGGTCTACCTATATTTATGTTTTTAAAAGAAGTGTAACTTATTACAACAATGCAAACTATTATTGTCATAACAATGTAAAGTACCCATGGATTTAATACTACAAACACTCTATTCATCACAATCTCATTTGGCAATGGAGTCATTTCACAGTATTTTATTACACAAACATTTCTCTAAGAGCAATGCCATCTTGCAGAGGAGGTGCAGAAAACAGGGCACTTCCACTCCAAAGGATTTGAATTGCAGTTCTTTATCAAACTCTTTGAAAATAAATACAACCACTCTACTAGCATTTCATTCTTCTTCCAAATAGAATAAGGATGCAAACCTTGCAGCTCTTGAGCCTGGCATATGACAGAAAAGTAGAGTAAACAATAATCTTGAATGGATGGAGGAAATGAGGCAGGGAGTGGCCTGCTCAGAATCCCAAATTATGTAATGAACAGAGCGACAGGAAGACTTGGAGTTGCTGATGCAGGTCTGCGCTCAAGGCACCAGGCCTTACTGGTTTTTTGCTTTTTAGATAGCTTAGACAGTACCAGCTTTATTTCTACTAATTATTTCTAATGAATTCATTAGCACAATGGACTAACATCAAAATCATAGCTGTAATCGGAGAATCTGATTACATGCAGATTAACAGGTGGCACCGTCACAGAGTATTTTTGGTTGGAAGAGGCCTTTAAGTTCATCAAGTCAAATACATAATAAATATAAATTATGTATAATATTTTAATGATAAATGAAATATACAAAAATTTATAATAAATATCGAATACATATTAAAGTTGTCATTTCGATGGCTCTCTGTGAACTGACTTTCTCCCACGTTACAGTGCAAGATATTCAGTGTAAGAGTAGAGAAAAGAGATTACAGGACACTGTCCATCCGTCCCCTCACGTGTTATCACTGATGCTTAGCTCCTGCTCCCATCTAACTACAAGTCACTCTCAACCAGTACAGGAGTCTAAACACAAGGCAGAATTTCGGGAACAACAGCAGGCAGCTGGGAACTTTCCATCACCCATTTAACGTTCTGATGTAACAGAGAAGTCCAGTATTGCTCATGCACAAAATCAACACAAATCCCATGTGATAAGACTTATTTCCAATGATTGAAAAGCAATTTTTACCATCAGAGAGAAAAACTGGATCAGGACATACCTATAGCAGTGTGAGTGCCAGCACCTGAGTTTGAAAGCATAAACTCCTAGCTATGCTCTAAATGCACCACTCTTAAATCCTGGGGTTTTAAGAGTTTAGGCACTATGAACTACAGTCCCTAGACCATTAATCTGTATGTTCTCACCACCCTTTTGCAGCCTTAAACTCTCCACTGACACACAAGCCATACATCTCACAGCTGAGACTATGCCACCCTCTCCTGCAAAACCCTCCATGAGGTTATAGCTTCCCAGTCTCACCTCTGGGGACCAGCACCCTCTGCCCCCGCCTCAATCTCCACCTCTTTCTGCTGTCTGCTGTTGTCTTCGCTGCTCTCCTGCACTGCCCTTCTCCACGTTTCTCTCTTTCAAATCTCTCTGCAATCATGGAGCCTAGCAACGTTAATCTGCCACTCATTTATCATATTTCAAGCTCAGATATACAAATCCGTTTCCCTTGTCCGTCTGGATCATTGTGATTCTATTCTGTGGTCTCGATTCCTCTTTTCTGGTCCTTTGCTTATGGGCTGTTGTTTATTATTATTTGCCTATCTGGAAGTTAATCTCTCTGAAGCCAGAGTCCTTGCCACTGCCTTCCTCCGTTCAGCCTGAAGCCGGGTGCTCTGTCAGTGCTTGATAAACCATTTGTCATTCAGGCAGTGGATAATGCAGCTGCACACATGTCCACTTTAAGCAGCATATACTAAAGTACTGAGAATAAAAGTGTTAAAATAGCAGCGAAGGCTTTATAAATATATGTGGGGTTTTCTTCTCCATGAGAAACATGCAAGGCATGAGTTGCATTGCTGGGCCAGGCTTGAAGAGGCATTTAAAACTTGCAGATTCTTGCTGCTGCAAAAAGAGCTTCAACGACCCTAGAAACTCTCCTTTTGATTTTCTCCTGCTGGACAGCAATAAGTAAAAAGAGACGCTGAAAGCCAGAGTCTTCAACTGTCTTTCTCAGATTTCTTATACAGCTATAAAGCTAACACTTCTCTTTGTTATTCATCCAATACTGGAGGTCGATTTAATGAAGCATTGAAGACTAACCAGAACTACAGTCATTTCACCTATATCCAGGCAGCAGCGAGGCTGACACTGGTAACTACCTTCAGGTTAAACAGAAACTTCCTTTTGGTACAAATAATTCTGTTGTGCTCTATATTCTTCAGACTTCACACTGTGTGTCATGTCACAGTCTGAAGAATTATTTTTACTTCCACACCATCCAGTGTAGAAGTAAGTCTAAGGTGGTCAATATTTACATGTTAAAATCTCACAATAAAAGAGAGACTTCATAGAGAAGATTAAGAGCTCCTCGCATTAATTCCTGCTGTGCAGGCGATTTACAGCTTCATTCCGAGATTTCTGAGGTGCCAAACTTTCTGAAACACTTCTTGAAGACTTTCCTAGCAGCTCAACCCAAGAGGATCTGGAACTGAACCATCCTCCTGCCTGGGCTGTCCTCAGCAGCCAGTCAAGCTAAGGAGTTTGTAAGAGACTTTTAAAAACAAACCTAACCAAGACAAAACCCCAAACCAGAGGTGGCTAAAGCAAATGACCTGTTTAAAACAGTTTTGCTTGGAGTGATCGCTATTTCACAGGCGTGTTGGAATGGCTATGACTAAATACTGCCACAAACAAGAATACAGCTGGACAACACAGACAGCTTAATTTTTAGAGATTTCAGGAGGCTTCTGGTGAGCAGAGGCTCCTCAAGACCTCTGGGGAGAAAAAAACCAAACTGTATTCACATTTTATGAAGTTCTCCTTGACGTTATCACATACAGGCAGAACCCTCCCAAACCAGAGGCTGTGGGGAGAGCCTGCGGGGTCTAGGAAAAACGGGAGACTAGAACAAGTGCAGAATAAGCAGATATTTTATACTGGCCACTTTACTTTCCTGAGCAAGAGTTTGGGATTTCATCGAAACAGGTTAGGCAATACGTTCAACTAACTTTAAAATTTTATTTTATTTTTAATAACTTCCTGCCTTTGCTTTCTCCTTTTTCTCTTGTGACAATTGGTGAAAAATGACAAGAAGGTTCAGAAGTGGTTTTCTGAGCTTCTAACAGTTTATCTGAGGGAGTAAAACTGCAAACGTTTGAGACAGGTTTTCCAGTTAATACAATAGAACCAGTAAAGAAAAAAACTATTGAAAACAAACACCCTCCCATCTTTATTCCTGCCATACATACTTAGTTGGCCACTCAGCTTTCAAACCCACCCTTGTATTTTTTTTGTTTGGAAAGTGCATTTTGGTCACCTCAATGTAAGCTGCATTTATTGTGAAATGAAGGCCATCTGTACAGAAACTTGAACAACAATAATTAAACTCATTTTTTGAAGTCCAGTTTAATTACTTTGGTGACAATACTTGCGTATCAGCTTTTAGTTTTATAACCAATTACAACAAAAAAAATGGATCTTTTAAAAAGCTCTTTCCTTAAAATAATTTTCATTTACAGTAGGCATCCAGTTAGTGTTTCTAGTACGGGCTAGCTATCCGTTTCTGCTGAGAAAAGACATTCAAAATACCTGCTTTAAACAGAAATATAACCTTCCCTCAAAGCATTCTTACATGCCTTTTCATAGGATCATTAAATTACCCATTTTCACTCTGTACCTTTGACATTCCCATATATTACAACACACATCAGAGGCACCCAGTGCTTTGGATGACCATCCTGGTTGACATTTATGAGAGACTGACAGCTAAACAATAAAGCAAATGAAGAAGCAAAAATATAACGTACATCCCATTCAATTGTCCTTGCAGGTTTCACTGGAGAACTGGAGTATAAAACCCAATTTGATTAATTTTCTTTGAAATCTGAAAATAAATTCTAGCAATTTTTCAAAGTGCTTGGCAGTATTCCCAGTATTTTTTTTCCCCCTTGTAAAGACTACAGGACGTTGTGGGAAAAGAGGGTTAGATGTGGTCTGTGGAACTAGGATTCAGCTTTTGCTATAACAAGTCTCCTTGCCTCTCTCATACACAAGGTGCATCTCACGTTTCCTTCTCCGAGCGCATTAAAAGTGAGTCTTCATGCTACCACTGCACTGTGTCAATTATGTGTATTTTGTCCAAATGTTGTAAAAGCGATGGTGCCATTTCTGATCTGCCCAAAGTGTTTTTTAGTTTCTTCTCTTCAAAGTAATTTAATACTGATTTCTCAGCTCACGCTTTAAAACCAAGGGTAGGAGAGAAAAGCACGGGAGCAGGTCTAATGTATGCACATCCATTTTTAAATAGCTTTTTCCTTCTCCCTGGGATGAAAACGTATGCAACTCGGCTCATTTAGGCAAGTCATAACATCCCACTAAGTCTCCTTCCCCACAGTAGGTACAACTGTATCACTTGGGCTCTCTTGTTGGAAATCTCAAACCCTATCAAGGTCAAGCGCTGCAAGGAGGAAGCCTGGTGAGCATTTTGAATGGCTGCTCCAGGGATTATTTTCCCACAATGTTTGCCCTCTCTCTTCTCCATTGCATCAGCATGTGCACCTTTGCTCTCCATGCCCTTTTGGACTGTCATCCCTTCTGTCCTCCTGGCATGCTGACTCCCACCTTTGATCAGTAACGTCAGCCCTCACCATCTCAGCACAATGCTCCAACACCACTCATCTGTAGCTGACGTGCCAGAAATGTTTGCAGAACAGCTTGTAAGCAGGCAGAACAAAGCAAACCTCTCCCTCCTTTCAAAACATCTGTTGCCACACACAGAAGATGCATCCATTTGACAGGGGGCACTATGATTCCTGCTTATGCCTTTGCATAAGAGCTTTGCTTTGTTTCATCTCACACACCACACTTTGCCACCATCCAGTCCAGCCCATCTTTCCTGTGTCACATTTTGTACACAGGATATTTGGAATAAGCTCAAACACCAGTTTTACTCTGCATGCAAACACTGCCAAACATTAGAACATCTTATTCCAGAACCGTGGCTTAGGGGATTTTCTGCAGGATTCAGTAAAAAAAAAAATTATATATATTCAATTATTAAATTACTTACTACTAATAAAAAAATGTAACATGAGCAGGTGACATCTGTCTCTGACCCCTGCGCACAACTGCTCTGGCAGTTGCAGTTTTGGCTACTCAGCTGCTGACTGGATGCGGTACTCACTGTACAAGGTGGAAACTTGTGGTGCTCTGTGACATTAAACAACTCTTTTCCTGCCTCAGGGGTCCCTGTGTGTCTGCTGTGGATGTAGACACTCAGAGTTTCCAAAATGTGCAGGAATCTCCCTCAAAAAAAGAAAACAAAGACAAGTTGGAGACCTCAGGAGCTGGTGGACCACAGAGCCTCCCATCATAGTTCTCTTTGGCATTACATAGGAACGTAAGACATTTGGGATGTAACAGCATGGGGCTCAGAGGAGTAAGCTCAGCTGTGGGTATAAAAATGAATCACAGACTCATAGAATGGCTGAGGTTGGAAGGGTCTTTAGAGATCATCTACTCCAACCTCCCTGCCATGAAGAACTGACATGATACTCCATCTCAGTGCTAGCCACTCTTACCAGAATCAGAACTTGAGGATGACTACAAGAGCTGGTTTCTTCCACAAAAGGTGGCTTTTATTGCATTGTAAATGAGATTTTATCTCTATTCAGCCAACCAACAGCAGCAAATTCACCTGCAGTGTAGTTTTACCCAAACAACACTGAGGGCTTTACTTTTGATGGCTAAACAACCATCTTGTACGGAAGAATAGCTGCAAGCCAATTTAAGCCACAGCACACATCAGCTACGAACCAGCATAATCCCATTTCCCACGTGCCAATACATAGCAAGGGAGAAGAAAGATGAACCCTATAAAACATCCCAAAAGTTGATGACTGTTATGTGTTAAATTCAGTTCTGTCATATTTGGTTTTCTCTTACACAAAGCCAAGATTCAGTTCTGTACTTCGGCAACCAGAGCAAACACAGATTTATTGAATAGATATAATATTAAGTTTCTTTCTTTAAAATACTCTGAGGTGTGTACATACAAATTATTAAAAATAAGCATGATTCTAGGATAACTAATATTTAGCTGCTTTATTTCTACATTTCAATCTGTCTGGAAAGTACTAGTCTGCTCCAAATCTATTCATAAGGGGTTTCAGTTTCTGCCTTTTATGTATTGACACAACTCTACAGTCATTTTTTTTTAATATTTAATGTATCCAAAGCGCCATAATGTGGAAGAGGTTTCTAAACCGAAACAATGGTATATATTTTTCTAAAGAAAACTGGAGAAGAGTTCTCCCTTAATCAGAGCAGGAAGGCATTTTCTTCAGTATGTGGAAAAACTGTTGAAGTCCAAACAAAATATCTTCCATGGGCTCAATTTTTCCATTTTGCTAAAATTGTTTTTTAAAGCATGAGTGGGAAGAGGAACTGAAGCGATTAAACCTAAATTTGGAGGCCAAAACACTGAACAACAGTGTTTCAATACCCCAGCATAGACATTTGCTTGTCTCTCTTGCTAAATGAAGGAAAACTCTGCTGGATTAAACGCAAAAGAATTGCTGAGGAGTGAGAAAAATAGAGTTTCAACAAAGAGAGCTTATAGTGTTCGTGAAGAAGAGGAGGATCACTGCAATTCCTGATGAATTCTGCAGATGATGGTAGAAAATTACACCGAATAACAGAGTATCTTCTGCAAGAACTCCATACTTCTATATGTAGAAAAGTTTGTATTGCTGTCACATCACTGGCGCAACCTTTGACAAGTGTACTAGCCATTAAATTCCAAATCCTTTATCTGATTAAACCTTAAGAGTCACAGAATCACATACAACACAGAAGTACTGATGCTGGAAAGCACCTCTGGAGATGTACCACCCTGCCAGGTCATCTACAGTATGGCCAGTCAGGTTTTGAGTATCAACAAGGATGGAGATGACGCCAACACTGGTGACCTGTCCCGATGTTTAGTAAAAAGTTTTTTCTATGCGTAAAAGGAAATTCTCACATCTCGGTGGCCACTGTCTCTTCTCCAGGCACAGAACATCACAGAGAGGAGTTTGACTCTGTCCTACTTACTCACTTCATCAGATATTTCCTTACCCTGCTAACATGCTCCCTGATCATCTTCAGGCTGACCAGTCCCAGCTCTAAGTCTCTCCTCATACAGGAGATGTTCCAGTCCCTTAATGGTTTCTGTCAGGAATCACTTCTGTAAGTCCACAACTCCCTTACACTGGAGAGCTGAGAACTGGATCCAGCACCTCAGCTGGGTGTCACCAGGGCTGATCAGAAAGGAAAGATCATCTCCCTCAACCTGCCAACAATGATCTTCTCCATGCAGCTGCTGGCCACCTTTGCCACAAAGGTAAACTGCTGGCACATAGTCAGCTTGTTGTCAAACAGGAACTCCAGGTCCTTCTCTGCAGGGCTGCTTTCCAGATGGTTGGCCCCATCCTACATGGGTGTATGGTGTTATTCCTCCCTCAGAGCACAATAGTAGTGAATGCCACACCAGTTCACTGCATTCTCCATTTATCTAGCTGGTATTTCATCAGCAGGTGTTCGAGGATGGCAAAAACATGCTCAGAACCATAACAACTAGGGTGGCTGAAGGACAGCGCTTAAGACTGTGTTCTGCCATTGCTCAGTTTACTGTATAGATGAAGTGCTTTATGGGCAGACGTGGCTTTGCAGCACCTCCCAGTGGAAAAAATCCAAAGATTTTATTGGCCAAAGGCAACTTTAAATAATGTGGACTTGAAATTAGAATTTTTCCTTCCTGTAGACTACCTTTTGAAGCAAACACAATGAGCTACTGGTAGGTTCAGCAGCCCATACTGTGAATAGCTGTGACTGTGGATTTTTTCCACTGATTCCCTTCAGGAGCAAACATCACAGAAACTCGCAAGGTGATTAGTGTGCCCTGTACTGGATACGTAATAGTGATAGGCTTCACAACCTCACCTCCAAGGTAATAGACAGGTACATTTAGAAACCATGGGTCTACCTTTCTTTTTGTTTCCTGCATTTTTCACAGTATCACAGTATCACAGTATTATCAAGGTTGGAAGAGACCTCATAGATCATCAAGTCCAACCTGTCAACACAGAGCTCAAGGCTAGACCATGGCACCAAGTGCCACGTCCAATCGTGCCTTGAACAGCTCCAGAGTTGGCGACTCCACCACCTCCCTGGGCAGGCCATTCCAGTGGCCAATGACTCTCTCGGTGAAGAATTTTCTCCTCACCTCAAGCCTAAATTTCCCCTGGCGCAGCTTGAGGCTGTGTCCTCTTGTTCTGGTGCTGGCTGCCTGAGAGAAGAGAGCAACCTCCTCCTGGCCACAACCACCCCTCAGGTAGTTGTAGACAGCAATAAGGTCTCCCCTGAGCCTCCTCTTCTCAAGGCTAAACAATCCCAGCTCCCTCAGCCTCTCCTCATAGGGCTTGTG